>JAYKQN010000001.1:1340000-1640000 GCA_036785175.1 Eupleurogrammus muticus | reverse complement strand
GCATACACAACATTACACATTAACATTTACCTTGATGACCTTAAACAAAAACTTGAAAACCTGAAATATAAGTACTTGTATTGTTTCCAATATGTCCAATATGTATTTAAACTCGAGTAAGAATTTGAATGACAGACTTTTACTTGCAATGGACGGTAGCAGCTTCTGAGTTTGATCACCTTTTTTTTTAAGGTGAAAAAAAAATGCATAAACTCTACCATAGAGCTACTGCATGTTTCAGGGATTCACCCACTCGAACAAAGTTGATTCTAATTGATAACTTGCATCAAGCCTTTGACGAGCTTCAGCTCCTTGATAATGAATTGAGAGTTAGAATCAGGTGTTTGAGTGGGAACGTCCTGACACACGCAGGGCAGACGCTTCCTGGTGTACAGGAAGAGGAGATGCAATTTTAAGGATTTCAATTTCTTAGAGATAAAACACAAAACTAAACATATATTTCTTTCACATAGCTTCATATAATAATAAATGAACCAATCACAGCTGACATTCTATTTACCTCTTTTTTCATTCATTCAGTAAACTGCAAAACGTGTAAACTTGGAAATGTTTGGTTTGTACCCACGGTTAGTAACGGGACATTCCCAAAGTATTTTAGCTTTTTCTTTACTGTAGTACATGCATCACACTACATGCAGGCCGGGCCCCTGGATGCACACACCGATATAATAATGCCTGGCAAATAAGATAAATTGGCCAAATGTAGGACCTAGAAATCAAATAATACCTGAGTGTTTTTGCACTTTTTTCCTTTCCTGGATGCTTCAGGTTGTGTGATTATGTCTTCAAATGTCGACACCCAGGAACAAATGTTCCAGGTTGAGTTGAGTTGTCTGAGATTTGTCATGCGCTAAAGGAGCGGGAAGCAGGAAATGTCAATTATCTCTCATCAATAGGGGGACAATAATCCGCGGAGATCTAGATCTGAGAACACCCCCGCTTATCCCGCCAATTTAAGAGTCTTCTGGAAATGACATCACCCAGTCGGGTCACCCACAGGCAGATCCACCATATCCTTGTATGGCTGGTCTGGGAGCCTCTTGTTGTCTGTCAGCGGGCCTCCCGCCGCTCAAAAGATCAGAGATGTGCTTGTCAGACACATTCCTCGCCTCCTGTATCACTGTACAGCCTACAATTAGGTATTCCCCACCTTCCCTCCTCCCCCTCTCTCTTTCTTCTCCTCTCTGCCCCCATGTCAGACAGACACCTCCATTCATTCATGCACAGAGCGCTGCGCGCTGACAGGTATCGGCCATTGTTGCAAACATTACTTAATTATATATTTGTGCATGTGCGGTATGGTCTAATCACACGGCAACAATGGCTGTTTTGTGCGGCTGCGTTGAGTGATAACCGAGCACTGTAGCGCCGTTGTCGAGACCCAACTTTGATAAATATACATCCCTTCTGTTTCCCTTGGCACCTGCAGCGCAGGTAACAGGAGAGGAGGCCAAGTGACAGCATTTTAATAGGCTCAGCGGCACCTTTGTAGTTAAAAGCAGGCTGTTGCTCGTACGTTCTGATTTACAAGCAGGAAAAAACAGAGACGGAGCGTTTATCAAAGAGAACTAAATCTGACTTTGATGTATATGTTTTTTTTGCAACTATGGATCACTTTCACTATCTTTTTTTTTTTGCTCACCGATTATATACAGAAAATAATGCATATTCTAGAAAGTGAGATTTTAATAGTAAGAGTAAGGAGACAAAACTAAACTGGAACTTATATCATATGTAAAATATCAAGCAAAGAGTCATTTTTTTGCACAGAGCAAAAGGAAAACCTAATTTCAATGAAATTAAAACCTGTATCTGCGCTATTATTTCACACCCTTACAGAGTAAAACAGTATTTAACATGATCCTGAATAAGAGGAGACACAAATAAGAGCACATGAAAAAGCTTTATTGTCACATCAAGCTTCAACATAAACGAAATTCCGAGTTTTGACCTCGAGCTTTGACTGTGTAAACTATTCAGCAATGCCACTAGGGAATACAAGTAGTGAACTCACTATCATAACTTACATGTACATTATTTATTAAATATCTTTATTTGGCAGGATTTTGTAAGGAAGCAGGAAAAATACAGGAGTGGATGTGAGGTACATCTTTTTTTTTTTTTCCTTCCCATCTGTGGTCAGAGAGTCAGAACGTAACACTGAGAAAAAACAGTAGCATAAGAAGTCTGCTTCTAAACGGAGGCGAGTCTTTGCGGGTTTCACATCCAGCTTTCACAAACACAACATAAGCACTATATAGGTAACCCAGGATGCACAGGAATGTAAAGTAGATAAAGAAAGAAAATAAAAGAGGGCTGGGCACCGAGGAAAAAGCCCTACTTCAACTTCAACGACTAAACATTCACACGGGAGAGTATTTGTACTTTTAATGTGACTCTTAATACATTCCTTCCAGGTAAACCAGAATATAAACGTTCCCTCAATTCTCAGGTTAATACTTCACATTGTCTTCTTTTCTACTACTGTTTTAAATAGTAGGCATAACTTGGGCATCGTTTTTTTTTTTTTTAGTAAAGCGGATTTTATGATATAGTAATTTTCCCATGTAAACAGATCAAACAGGACGGACACCTTTAGGATTGTATGACCATTTGGCAGCCCAGAGATTAAGCAGAAACAGACAAGGCATCTGCAGAGGCCTGGAGCAGACTGTTAGGCAGTGTGGACACACACGATTCACCGCAGCTCAGTTAGTGTCGGCCTGTACGTTACGAAGAAGGAAAAAAAAGAAGAACGCTGAGCTTAAACAGTCAATGACGATTCAGCCATGCAGGTGAACACCGCCAACACTTACTTTAGAGTAATAGATGCAAGGCTGTGGTATATTACAGTGTCTCACACTCGAGGATAGGAATCTGAGGACCACGCAGCATCCTCACATCTTTAGGTCCCTCATTAAAACAGAAGAATAAATAAATACTAACATCATAATGTATCCCAGTCGTCTTTCTCTGAGAAATGGGTAGTGTGCATGTACATTAACTCATTAACTCGCTGCTAGTTATCTACGCTGGGTGCAAATTCATAAAAGGAGATCAGCGGAGGCCTTGGGGTTAGGGCTGGAAATGCCCAGTTTCTCTTGTGCCAAATTAAAAAAAAAAAAAAAAAAAGTGCATCTCAGCAAATAGCTGGTAGTGCTGTGCGTGTAGACGTACACACGGGGCCGGTGAGTAATGAGGATGGGTATAAAGAGGGGGAGGGGCACTGTGTGGAGGTTGTGGTATTCGTTGTAAGTTTGGCCTCCTTCATGCCACAAGGTGACTTGTGGAGCGTGGGTGACAGAATGTGTGATCCCAGGGTCGAGCTATGCGCACCCTGTCAGGCCTGTGGTTTTCGGAGGTGCACACCGGTGTCTTTAATTACTGAAAGATCCACCATCTGCGTCACTGGATCTTCCCCCGATCTGGGCAAAGGCCACTGACACAGATTAACACGTACTCCTGACTGGAGGGGAAGGAGAGTCATCAGATGACCTACATTTGGCAACGCAAAACCAAGATCATGGCTTCTTTCATAGCATCGAGCAGCATTTCATGTTTGATTGGACATACTCCACCTTCAAAAAAATATACTTTTTCTAAATACAGACCACCCTAGTAAACAACATCCACTCTAGGTATTTTACTAAGTTTCAAAACCAAGGAAATTGTTGCTAGACAAGCACTGTTGCAGTATTAGATAAAACAGAAATACTGGTAAGAGGCGTCTTCACCGAGCACTATTTTTCAGTGTAATCTCATTTACTAAATAAAATATAGATATGGGTTTTACAACTTTACGAGTGTCTTCTTGTTAGTCTATGTATGGCAGCATATTGGTCAAACGTAATAAGTCGTCACAACAGCATTGAACTCATCCAATGCTCCAGAAAACACGTCATTGGAGCGATGTGAATGACAAGTACAGTATTATAAAAAAAAAAGTGGAACACAACGAGGACTAATTGGTTTGCCTCAACGCAAAGGTGTGTGTTGTGGTGTGTGTGTGTGTGTTTGAACACCGTTGCTCTCTTAACATGTGAAAACACCACAGGGGTGAGCTGCGGGTTTGATGACATCATCAGGCCCAGCAGCTACAGGAATTACCAAACATAATAAAACACATTCTGTTTCTCTTTCTGTCTCTGGGTGGCTCCCTCCCTATCTATCTCTCTCTCTCTATCTGTCTCTTTTCTGCTCTTTTTTCCTTTTCGTAGCTCAAACAAAAGTGGCAGCAAGGTGTGGGGGGCTTTGATTCGAAAGGGCGTGGAGGAGACGGCTCACTACATCAACATGTGACATATAAATAATAAAAACTGCGAGGACAGAAACAGGAGGTTGGAAAGAAAAACATAAAATACGACACGAGTTCTCTTGATTGCAGCATGCAACGCAAAAAACGTACGCCACCCACATTCATGAGAGTGAGTGTGGGTGGCGCCCTCTAGGAGTTGGAGTGTGCAAAGCCCTGTTTGGAGTGGACAGGAGAGGAGAGGAGGAAACGGAGAAGAGAGGAGAGGGCCTAGGCGTGCTCCAGGAGCCACTGGAACAGGGGCATGCGGTTGGGTTCCCGGCCCGCCTGCGGCGCCTCCTCTCTGGGCTGAGAGTGACCGTGCGACTGATTCTCTTCGCAGTAACGCAGCAGGGTGTGCAGGAGCTCTCCCGCCCTCCACTTCCTCTCCTGGAGCCTTTGGACCACCGCTGGGAGCTGAAATGGAACACAGTTAAAACGGCACATAGTTAAAATTCACTGCGGCGTTTCCACCTGAAACCAATAATCTCATTTATTACAGGCTGTCAACTTGAAAATTAAAGCAGGGAAACTAGGATGTATATTAATTGCTCAGACATTAATTTAATTTAATGCACCAAGGTTTTTTAAAAAAAACTCAGCTTGATAATCACATCAATGTGTGGTTGTCAGCTATTTGTCTCCATAGCAAAGCCGACTATGACGGTAACAAAGACACCACCATAAAATCCCTCAATAACAACAGCAACAACTAGGGAAAGAATGGCCTCTTTCATTGAAGCGAGCTGCCTTGGTTTGGGCAGGTCTTTATGCTAAATAACAAACACTACAATGTGAACTCTGTTGGAGTTGGCGGTTTTTTAAACGATGAATACATTCATGATCACCTGCTGGAGCTCCCTGTCGGCACTCAGCTGTATCTGGGGGACGTCGGCCATGGAGGCCGCCACCCACTGCAGCAAACCCCTGAGCTGAGGGTCGAGGGTCACGTGTTGGGAGCCGTGCCAGTGATCCCTGACGTCCGAGTTCACTATGACCAACGCGGTCCTGGAGGTCTGCACGGGAGTCCTGTCGACACACAGCGTCCCTGCAGCACACAGACATATGGTTGATTAGTAGATGATCATTACTCATTCCAGATTTTCCCCTTTTCATAAATGTCAAGTTGTGCATCAGCATTCACCTCTCCTCTATGAAATATGGAGTACCTCAGGAGTCTGTTCTAGATCCTCAGATTTTCTTTACTTGTAATTCACCTCTTATTTAACTTAATGCAGTACCTCCAATGACACTAGTTTAAAAACCATCTATAATACAGTCTTTGGATTTTCCATATGGTTCTCATTTTTTCTTCCAATTCTTATATCTGGTCTAAATAATATATATATATATTATTTACATAATATATATATATATTATTTATATACATCACATGTGTCAAACTCAGGACCTGGAGGGGCGAGTGGCTGCAGGTTTTTGCTCCAACCAGGCAGTAACAGGCCTGATTTCACTGATCAACCAATAGAGCTCTTGCTGAGGAACCTTCATTAGTAGAATCAGGTGTGTTACTGCCTGGTTGGAACAAAAACCTGCACCCACTCGCCCCTCCAGGACCTGAGTTTGACATCCCTGGTATACATGCTGCAAAGCCTCCTGAGGCAAATTTGTAATTTTTGATTTTTGGACTATTTGAATAAAGCTGGTTTCAGTCGTTCGATCCCTCGGCCCTGTTCAGCTTCCCTGTACTCCCACAACAGAACAGACCCAAAGAGGAGCCCCCCCCACCCCCACCCCACTCATCCCCCTCAACAGGGCTGCTCTGGTTTGACACACAGACAGTCACATAAACACACACGCACGGGGCAGAATGAGTGTCTGTGGAGGGAGTGGACAGGATGAATGAGCATTAGTGTGGCAGAATATGGGGGTGGTAAAATCCCCGGCTACGACACACTCCAGGGTTTTCCCTAGGTTTCTGGGGCACTTAGGTGCTGTGGTTGCAGGGTGGGGGTGGGGTAGGGGGGGTGGTCCCTTGGTTAGGGGGTTTGGGGGTCCTCCCTCGAGAAAAGTTGACTAAAAACTTTGCATTTTCACATTATTTTTGACTATCTTTATTATATATGAATCACAAATTTCAACTGATTTACTCATCAACCCAACATGAGGCTGCAGCCACTAACCAGCTGTCAGGACAGGTATGGTAAACATTTTTTTTTTTTTACTAAGAATTATATTATATGAGTTATTTTAGAAGAGATAATCTACGATAAACCGTTCAGCTAAATGGAGACAGCTTTACTTTTAGCTTATTAACAATTTGCCATAATTATATGGACACTTTGTGGTTCAGTACGACATACTGGGGAATTGCAAAGTAGGTGTAAATATTGCTTTTCTACATGTTTATGATCACCGAGCAGGGTTCATAAAAGTGTTTATACGCTTTTTTACTTTATATTGCAGTTATAGTAATGAGCGTAGTTCTTGTATACTAGAGTAGAACTTTATCTTTCACTTCGCTGCCTCTGTGCTCTCCAATCTTCAACTCCAAACACACACACACACACACAACCAACTGTTCTGAATTGAGTGGTGGTGAGAAAAAGACCTCAAATTAGGAGAGAGGCCTGTATTTTCTCCATTTCCCTCCGCTGTCAAAAGTGTGCTAAGTTAAAATGTTTGATTTGTTTTGTCAAAAATCTGGATCGTAGGACCTTTTAGTTCCCAGTGGCATTTATTGAATTAGAAAAACCTAGCATTACCACTGACCTATTAAAAGGTAAAGTTGCAGGGAGTAAAAGATCCTTACCACTGGATTCCTCGTTGACCTCAGTCTCCTTGTCCTCCGTATGGTCACTGTTGGATGAGAAATAACAATCAGTCAGTGAGAAGGGGAAAAGAGCGAGGAAGGGGGGGGCTGCATTAAAGCAAATTCAAATGACAATAAGCATGCAACAAAGCTAACAGCATGCATAAAGACAGACTTTGAAATGAGCATAGCAGGATATCACAAGCCACAGGCACTGCAATCAAAGCACACCCCGATCAAAAGAAACTACGCTGCATATTTCCAGTCAGTGTTTTTTCTATATCCAAGTAAAATTTACTTTTCCACTTAATGTCTTTTGTCAGTTAAGACTCGACGCCTGGGAGGACATCTTCATCAGTGTGAAAGTTGATTTTTCCATTCTGAAAATCTACCAAATATCCAATCGTGCGATATTTGCTGTGCCAACAGGTAAACAGTCATTTCTCCGCTTTATAAGATTGTTAATCACAGTGCTGTTGACACAGCCCACGGCTACAGACACCAAGGCTCTGCTCGATATGATATAAGGATATCATTTTCTTTGCAGCAGCATGACGTCTGGGGAGAGCTTCTCACGTTCTCTGCTTTTTTTTTTTTTATGAATAGGATCATAAAGCAGCAACGACATTGGCGTGAGGAGGAACGAGAGCTGAGGAAGATCGGACAGGAACGACTACAGAGCCATGCATTGCAGACAACACAAGTGTACATTTAAATATAGATATGCACTGCTGGTAATAGCTCTGCTTGAAGAGCACAAACCCACCAATGAACTGTATTTGTTTCAGCAATTACATTGATTAATTGACAAACTATAGGACTCAAGCAGCCTACTTTACTATATATGAGGCCGCATTTGGAAGAAACCTAACCACAGAACTTAAATCTGTGAGAAACCTGCCACCTAATGGTGGGCAAGGAACCGGTCGCCTGCCATTTATTTATCCTCCACATCAGCTGACCCTGCGAGTGATTTGTAGAACATAAATATAAAGCAGGATGAGATGCTTCCAATGGTTTCAAAATATCAGTTTGCTGCTATAATAGAACAGACTTCCTGCCCATTTGGTGGGGATTTTATTTACTTTTTTTTAGTTTTTACTGTGAATAAAGTTTGGGCTATGCACATAAAGTTTGTGTCACTATTATATTAACTCATCATATGGCAGCACAATGAATTTTCTACAAAAATCCACCATTCATAGAAAATAATATGACAGTCTTCTTTTAACCCAGTGAATGAAATACTCGAGAAATCAAGATACTTCATCACTTTGAAGGAAAACCCTAAGATTACAGCGGTGCTGTCGAGCCGACTGACTTTGCCCAGAAAAGCCTGATACATGTGGGATAATTGATAGCTACCAGTGTATAAACACAGTAAAACATCGCAGAAAATAACAAATTCACGTTGTCTAATGGTGTACCCAATGTTAGAAATTATACACTACAAGACTAGGGTTTATTGTATTTATATAATCGTACTGTGTTGGAAATTGAGCCACACTAGAGATAAGCTGACAGCAAATCTCCAGTCCTGTGCACCGCTTTAGCAGATGGAATTTTTTAGGGGGTGTGCATGTTACTCTTTAATGTATGAAGATTTATTTTTTTTTCCCCTCTTTCTGTAGAGTGGCATTTTTTCTGTGGAGAGTAAGAGTTAAAGGTCGTGCACTTTGCTATTTTAAGTTGTGATATCCTGTCTGAGGCACCAAAAATCATCTTGAGAGTGAGAGAGGATTTTGGAACATCTATTTTCAACTTACTGAGTTATGGTTGCGACTCAGAGCAGCTTTAATCTGTCTGTAAACAAGGCGATAAATCAATTTCTGGCGTTTTCTTGGTTTTATGGATATAAAATGAGATGCATTAATGAGATTGAAATTAAAGAATGTTTTAAGAAGATACTGGAGTTTTGTCGAACCGTGTGTTGATTGATAGTATTGTGCTGCCATGGGTTGAAACAAGCGGCTGCCTGGATGGAAGCAAAAACACATTCACCCGCCAAAGAAAGCAGTGGTATGTTTATAAATGGCTGGCAGCACTGATTAAATGTGTCAATGCTGCAGTAAATGTTTTTTTTTTTTTTAACAAATTGGAGGCGTATGACGTCAACCTTGAAAGACTCAAGGCAGTAGCAGCTTATTCTGACCTTTTGGTGGGTTTATACTGTTCAACGGCATTAATGCAAAGAAGGCAAAGATCCCTAAATTATGGTGACACTACGAATTATTCTATTATTATATGCAAGGAAGGCAAAACCAGTAAAACTTGAGCAATACATTGCATGCTTACATTAGCATCTACAACCATATACCATGTCAAGCCCGTTATATATTTAGATCCTTAGTGTGGTCATGCAATGGGTTGGTGGTTCCTAGTATGAGACAAAGTATACATCAAAATACCACTGTACAATGCTGTGAATCACTTTCACATGGTGACGTAATTATCTGGTTCCAATTTAGCGCTGAGGTTTTCCACGGATGAATTTGTAACACGCTTCTTCACTTCCTTCCTTTTTGGCTTCGCAGAGAAACCTACAACTTTTCACTTTGTCCCATTCTAGATGAACCTCCGGGGGGTGTTAAAAGAGGGAAACTTGAGAATCTGAGCAACGTGAAGCTGTTGCTGACCGACCTGTCAGAGGGGGAGAAGGACATGCGCTCCTCACACGCCTCCCCCTCCAGGCCCAGGCTGCTCCAGCTACTGCTGTTTCCATTGCTGCTGGAGAGAGAAGGCAGGTAAACGCACCGCTGGAAAAACCGACAGCGCCCTCTGATATCAGGGAGACTCTAGTTGTGTTTCCATCAACGTGTTCTGATGTGAATTGTGTGGTAGCCCATCAGAAAAAGTTTGATTGATATAGAAAAATAATAAAAAAAAGGGTCCTCAATTGTGCAAGAATGATTTTGCGCTTGCGTTTTCAGCTGCGATTTTATGATAATTTCATGATATATATTTCTTAGTGATTGTCTCCAGACTTGCAGTCTTTAAAGAAATATCACAACTTGCTTAATTGAAACACATGCGTGAAGATCTCTCCATTTTTCTCTCGTAGGCGGCTGGTTTTGTCTGAGGACTCCCAACCTTCTTCTCTTCTGTTTATTACAGCCACGCGTGACGTAGTCTACATCGCCATCTTCTGACCAAACAACTCTTTGCAAGATTGTGTTTGATTTGTTCGCTCTACAACAGCTGATGCAAACACATCTAATTTGCATTTTCTTTTTTTTTTTTGACAGATTTCAATAGTTTGTTTGAAATCCGCTTGGTAAGTAGATGGAAACACAGCTATTATCACAAGAGAGCTACTAAAATCCAACAAAGATTAGAATATAATAAGCAGTTTCATCACATGTACCTATCATGGAGCTACACCAAACAAAAAAAATCAAAACTCAGACTGATGACTATTTATGATGACTATAAATTGGCATTTGGATTTATCCTTTAAATGTCAGGTGAGGTTCAAAACAGAAAAGGATTCTCCAAATGACGCATATTTCTCCACCCTAAATCCCACTGATTCAACTGTAATGTTGATTGAGACAAGATGTGAGATCATCGCATTCTTGTTCTCGCATAAGCCCGTTAATCCTGCGGGTTCAACCGGGACAACGAGCTGGCAACCGGAGCACAACACGGCACTCTCTCTGGGTAATTAGTCAATGATTAGCCTACTGGCTGGAACCTGTATACTGTGGCATGCAGCGCTCGGTGAGGCTGAAGGCGAGAACCTTTTTAATACCTAAAAATAACCTCATTAATCTGCATCACCTAAGCTGTGGCTTTCTCCCTGTGGTTTGAGCGGATGACACATAGTGAGAGCTCCTTCATTTAGTCAATCACCAATGCTCGGTGTCTCGATAAGCTTTTGAAGGGGATTTCTGTTCTTCCGTTATTCCGTCGGCCGAGCGGAAATGGCTGCAGCAACGGCCTTTTTAAGAGAGAGAGAGACTAATGAATTACACATGGTGGACTTTGTTCCTGTAGAAACAGTGCCTGAAGTGAAGAGAGCACTCAAAGACACACCTTTAGAAAATATTATGATACATTAAGTTGGCCCCGATGGCCAAAATAACTAGCTTCTAACACACTGGGTTCTTTCAGTATCTTGGGAAAGAATCTCGAATGTTGTCAGTTTAGCTTCCATAGAGATAGCAACCTTTGCCAGAAATGTCAACAGCATATTTCCCACAGACTTGAGACTCGTGTGGGACCGTATCACGGAGAGAGAAGGCTGATACTCACACTCCCTCACTTGTTCCCACTCTCTTTCTCCTTTTTGCATACACATACACAGTGGTCATGTCCATTTGAGAGAACAAGGCCAAATATGTCACAACAACCACTTGGTCCTCATCGTTGCGGTGTATTTCACAAACTCGGTCCGAAGCACTTGGCTGCACAGACAGCTACATGAAGTCCTCAACAATATATCCATCAGACAGTTCAAATATAATGCAATATCTGCGCAAATCAGGGAAAATTGCTTCTTGTGGGTGAGGTCTAAGTGTGATTCCCAAACCATACACTGTGCTGACCTCAGGAAACCTGCCATCTAGACGTGACCACAGAAGACTCCTGCGAAAACAGATTTGACAGTGTTTCTACACTGCTCTGCAAGCTCAGTCTTAAATTTCTGCCTCACCTGTGACCAGATTGTGTAAATATAGTTCAATTTTTTATTATATCCCATGTATAAAAGTATTATAGAATGCACAACTAGATTGTACACATTTAAAGAAAAGATTCAAATATGGAAACACAATGAGACAGTGGCATTTGCCACCTGTTATTGCCAATCTATTCAAAAAGGGGGGTCCTAGATTCTCTGAGATTACACACACAGCAGCTGTCACTAAATCCAAAAAAGTAGAGCCACATAACAGCACATGCTTAAAAAAAACAGTTTTACTTTTGTAGATAAATAAAAACTCATCTGTGTGTAGAGAACACAACCTATTACTAGCAGGATCACTGATATTTCTGCAAAAGTAAACCGAGAAATGCAATAATGCACGTTTTATGACCGACACCTAAATATCTACCATGAACAAATATCACACCACCTGCAACAGTGTTAATTTTATATACATTTATACATAAATATAAAGAGATAACATCATTGTGTTCTACATTACTGGACGATTGGTATGCATGATATTGGTTGGGTGAGGATAGCTTGGTTGGTTACCTGTCACTGAGGTGGAGGAAGCTACTGTTGTCATCCAAGTGCTCATCCTCAAAGCTCAGGTTGGACCAGCTTCCCAGACTGTCATCTCCTACACTCAACTGCTGGGACACAGTGGACTCAGTGGCTTCTCTTCCTGGAGAGCTACATGCACAGAGGGGAACAAAACAGGCGAGGATTTCAGAAAAATCTGCAAATTAAACTAATGATGTCAAGTTTAGTCAAGGAGAGAATAGCAGAGTCAGTAAAAGCCTGATTAAATGCTATAAGAGCTTCGCCACTGCGATAATAGGAAGATATTGACAGTACATGCATAAAAAGGTACTGCTGGTGTGGGTTTTGGCATACCTGATGTTGGCAGTCTGGCAGATGTTGGACAGGGCTGAGGTCATGATCTCAGCAGTTAAGCTCTCGGCGTAGCTGGTCCCATCATGGCCGATGCCACTGTCGGCGTTAAGGCTGGTGTTGCTTAGCTCACGTTTAGCGGTCTCCATCGCCATTGACACCATCTCCTCTGCGAACGCCGCCCTGTGGTCCAGGTCAATGTGGATCGTGGGAATCTCCAGGCCAGAAAGCCGCTCAGACTTTGCCTGACATTCTTGCCCCTTTTTCCTCCTCTGTAATACAGGCTGGTGGTGGTGCCTGTTTAGTTTGGTGCAGTATGGGCACTCCTGGACTTGACAATAACGACACGTCCTCTCTCCCAGGGATTGAACTAGTGCCGTTCCCTCAGACAACCTCTGGGCATGAGAGTGTCTGTCCTGGCCCTGGCCCCTCTGGTGGTCCCAGGTTGAATGTCCAACTGAAGCCAAGCTCATTTTCAGAGTGTCATCAACTATTTTCCTGGCATAATGCTCAATGACCTGCATCACCCTACCGCTGTAGCCCCCGTCATACAAGCTTCCTGTGCTGTGGTAATGCCTGCTCTTATTCTCCTTGGACATCAGAGGGCAGGAGAAGGAGTTCCTGATGAGTGTCTCTGTCATGTTTTCAAGTTTGGATTTCTTGTAAAGACACGGGTCAGTGAGAGACTTCGGCAGTCGCACGGAGGACAGGTGAAACTTGCGTGTAACATCACAGGTAATGTTGTATGCCAAGGATTCTGCAAAGTTGACCAGATCCATGTACTCCCTCTGGCTATGTTCTTCAGAGTCTTTGCAACAACAGTGAGCATCGTCACCTGAGGGACAAGCCACTGACTCGGCTCTGTCCTTGGGCGAAGAAACCTCACTGTTGGAAGCCTTCCATTCATCTGGCAGGGATTTCGAGGAGTGTAGGCGGGTGCTTGAGGATCTCTGCTTGATCTTGCGACTGGCATGAGCCAAGCCTTGTTTTATGGAGCGGTACGCTAGACGACTCGCATACTGATCTAGCACCAGCTCCCTACTGCCTCCCTCCTTCTTTAGCACCCTGATGAGGTAGCCAGCGTATTCATCTGTCACGCTCTCACAGCTGGGATACTCTGAGGACATGCCGGAGCTGGAGCTGGAGACGGTGCTTGGCGTGGAGGTGGGTGACCGGAAGACCGAAGCAATCAGGTCGTTGGACCACTGCTCAGCCAGCCTCCCTACTCTCCACTCCCTGCTCTGTTCTGTACTGGTTTGAGACTGGTGATGGTGGTGGTGATGCAAACATTCAGAGCTAGACCTGTCCATGCTTTTCCTCCTGAGAGCTCTGTGATATGGACACTGTTGTGCAGAGCTTACCATCCTCTTCACGTCGTTGATGACCTCCCCCGCCACTTCCCCGGCATACACCCATAAGGTGTTCAGGGTCTGTTCTGAGAACTGAGCCACGCTGTCTCTCCTCTTTTCACCGCCCTTGCTCAACTCTTCCTCCTCCTCTGCCACTCCCACAGTGTCCATCTCTGTTGCCATGGAGACAATGTGACAGGCCAACCGTTCAGCATAATGGAGAGCTTCCTTGTTAGACATTCTACGAGTGGACATATGGTGTAATTCATGCCGACCACACCCTGTTTCCAAACATCTGTTGGTGCCAGAAACAACACCCTCTTCTGCCACTTCTTCTTCCTCTTCATCTTCATTGCCATCTGCCTCCTCAGAAAGAGACCACATCAGTTTGAGCATGAACTCAGCCTTGTCTGCTTCAGGGGTGATGTCTTTCGGTCCCGGGCCTGGCTCGGGCTGATAGTGAGGAGTTGGAGGGGGGGTGGCAGGGGAAAATTCTTTAGCCAACTTGCTTTTCAGCTTCTTAGAGAATTGTTTTATCTGTTTTTCCTTGGATACCTCACTGGGCTGCTGAGGGGTGGAAGGAGGTGTGCCAGGAGTTCCGCTAGATTTATGGCCAGGGCTTGGAGCTGAGTCATCCCCAGGAGCAGATACCCTCCTTTGTCCACTCATCTCTGTGCCCGGCACATCAAGTGTATCCATTATCACAGGATGTGTTTCAGCCACACCTTTGGTACTGGGCTCCAACTCACAGCTGGCTCTCCTACGGCTTTGAGAGCTTGTCTGAAAGGAAATATGGGGAATGCTAAGGTCTGCTCCTTGCTCAGCAGGAATATCCTTCCTTTCAAAGCCATAATCTCTACAGTCATATCTGAAACTCTCTCTGCCAGCTGAAAGGGAATCTGGAGACTCATAATTACCTGGAACTACATTAGAAGAACAGCCCCTTTGGCTGCTGATGGTCTTTGTAAGGAAACCAGCACAATCACCAAAACTCTTCTTCATCTTAGAAGCAGTTATTAGCTCACAGGCCTCGGTTACGATCATATCCACCATGTTGCCAGAGAAGTTTTGGAATGACAATTTTCCTTGGGAGTTGTCTCCCTCGCCTACTATGGGGGTCTGGGTTCCATGGCTATAAACGTGAGTTTGTGTAGATGTAGTGCTATCGGAGGAAGATACTGCTACTCTTGTGGGGCTAGCCTGTGAGGTATCTGGCAAGCTAGACTTATCCTGGCAGGTCTCCTCAAGATCTTGGATGTGGGAGAGGGCTTGTCCTGCTTGGGGCACAGGAATACAGCTGGCCATGCCTGATACAGTAAAGAGAGCTTTCTTCACTGTACAGGTAGCATCTTCGCCTGAGCGCCCAGGAACTGCTTCAGCAGAGCTGGTGCTGAAAATCTGGTGGTTATCAGATGTACTGCATGTGTGAGTGCCGGTGTTCTCTGCACTGACATAACAGATGTTGTCCAGAGAAACGCTGATAGCTGCTTGGCTAGTGAAGGAGACATCAGCCTGAGAGAGCTCTATGAAGGCCTCCTGGATGACAGACTCAGACAAGTCTGAAGCATACGAGGAAACCACCTCCTCCTCTTCATCTTCCTCTTGCCCATGGTTAAAGGACCAGTCACTAGGGGTACGAGGGGTTGAAGGGTGTGAAAACTGACAAACTTCCATTATGCCTTCAAACACCAGCTCTTCGGCCAGATCTGCAGCAAAACGTGTCACTGTGTTGTGGAAAATTTCCTTTTTCACCGTCAGGAACTCTTTCAGTGCCCCAGACACAGCCTCCCCAACCAGGAAGCCGGCTAATCCATTGATTGCTCGTTCCTTCAACACATAGGCGTGGCGCATGCCAATCTCATGGAAAGCCATCTGAAATACTGAGGAGGTGAGCCTGGCAGCTAAGTGACACAGGGTGGTGGTACAGGTGGAAACACCTTTTTGGAGATCTCGCAAAGCGCTGCCCAGACTCATTTCCACAAGGTCAGTGGCAAACCTCTGAATGCCATCTTTCAGAGAATGTGACTTCTTCTGCAGCTTGGCCACTGTTACAGTTTCTTGGATTTCTGAGAGCTTCATCACATAGCCAGACGGGTTCTCGAACTCCTTGTGGCAGACACAGCTAAGATTCTTGTTGTCACTAATGTCAACGGCAGACTGGTAGCCACACACAGACCCCAGAATTTCTTTTGACAGACTGCTGGCAAAATCTGAGTAGGTTTTATACAAAGAGCAGAGATCTTGAGGTTTACGTAGCTCTGAGCTGTCCTGTCCATCCTCATCTTTCTTCCAGAAATATTCTAGCGTTCCGCTTGAGTCCACCAGGGGACTGAAGGCAGAGGAGCTGATGGGACTGAAGAGAGGGCCACCATTGTCCTCAGAGGGGGTCTGCACTGGCCGAGGGGAGTCAGGCACCTCTGAGTGTAGTGAGTAGGGTGAGCCTGGTTTTAGAGGAGTGGGTTTTTTCACATTGGCTGGGAGAGTAGGCTGGTCAAAGCGCTGAGGGTTCATACTCTTTGTCGAGCAGCCTCTAGAAACGTATTTGGATGCTGACCCACTAGAGGTAGACTCTGTGGACTTTTGTGGTGCTGGGGCACTGATGGTGTCCAGAGGCAGTGTGAGAGTGCAGCTCTCAGAGCTCAACTCCTCCAGGTCATCAAATTGGTCAAAGCTGTCAAAGAATTCACTGACTTCAGAGTCTGAATCTTCAACTCGCTCTCTGGGACCCCCGGGAACCTGGGGAATGTCCAGCTTAGCCAGCAGGCTCTTCTGATAGCCCACCTCATCTAGAAAAATTATGGGGCTGGGGCTGGAGCAGTCTGACTCCTCAGATTCACTGATAGGAACCGTGGGCGAGGGGAGACGAGCTCCAGGACTGCAGTAAGTCCACTGGCTTTCCATGCCCGATGACCTCTGCACAGTCACAGACACATCCGGACCTGATGTATGCTTGGTTGAATACTTCTTTGAAGACGAGCTTATGATAATGCGGGAGCCAGATAATTCCTTCCGTCTCTTGTGGGCTGGGACAGTCTGTGATGCTACATCACGTTTCTTAAAATGGCGATAGGAAACTGTAGCTGTGATATTAGAGAGATGGGAGAAAATGGATTATGTACAATCCATAAGATCCAACTACAAATAACTTATTAGTGCCATCTAACACTGAGCTGATATTTAAATTCTTGTCTTTTGAATTAACAAGGGTTTTAAAAATTCATGTCTACATTTTGTATTTTCAGTAGTATCTCGAGTAACCTGATGGGGTCACACGCACGCTAAGAACCTAGAAGCTAGTAAATGCCACTACACATTAATTGTTAAACTTACTGGGATTGTCTCCCATGTCATCCTCCTCAAGATGCTCCAGGGCCGTGACAAAGTCATCCTCGATTGAGGAGACTGACTGGTTGGTGTCATCTTCCTCTGGCTGACTGGACTCAGCTGTTCCCCTCTGAAGAGCCTGAAGCTCCAAAGCATAGCGGACACCTGCGATGTAGCACCCGAGCAAACTCACCAGTGACGCTACACTGGCCTGAGGGTAGATGCTGGGGTTGTGCCTCAGCACACACACAGCCTTTAACCAACACTGCAGGAAATGAGAAATAAGACACAAGGTGAGAAAAATAAAAAGAAACAGTGTGAAGTCAGAGAACGGTGATTCATCCTACACATTTAGAGTAGAGTCAAAGCAACAGACAAGCAGTGTTAAAGCAGGAATGTCCTGCATTGCCTGGAACAATCCCAGCTGATAATTTGAAAGATCATGGCTTTTTGAAAAAAAAAAAAAAAAGAGGGAATTTTCTTATCCTGGACTTACAAGAGGAAGGAAAGAGGGTCGGAAGGGGGTTGATATGTCTGTACTCTGACTGAGAGTTGATATGTTGCATACAGAATGCAAAATCTCTTGGCACTGTAATGCAGAGAGGTGGGAGGTCTCACTGTCTGCATTGGACAACAAAACCACAGAGTGAGCTGCAGGGCCTGTGTGAACCCACAGGACCAGGAAGGATAAGGCTACAATCGTGGGCTGAAAAGACAACAACTCGGTCTATCTATCCCACCTGCATTTCTTCAAAAGCGTGAGAAAGAAGCAGGATGTCTGCTTACATGCAGGGACAGACAAAGCCATGAAGTGGGAAAAACAATTTTTCATTAACGTCAGCAAGAATTTCTGAAAAACAGTATAAAATGTAGTGTAAGTCACATGTTATGTTTGTTACATATAACCGTATCTAATGTGTATAAAGTTTTCATAGTTATCTTGACTGAAGAATTTAAAAATTTAGAGAAAGACAATTACTGTGGCAGAATGCTATCAACAAGTATTACTTTCAGTTTTCCCCCATTCTTTTTTTTTTCAAAAGAAATAAACCTAGTCCACAGAAAAATGAATTCTTCTACCTCTTATCCACCCACTCACTTCCCTGCTTTCTGCCCACGGCTTTACTCAACATGATGAGTGAGCACATTCCTTCGATATGAAAGGTCTGACACCCACCTGTGGCCCAGCATCCTTGTGCTCCGCCAGCCTGCGAGAGTCTTTGAGCAGCAGAACTTCGTCATTTTTGAGGCTGTGAACGTGGAGGGACCTGAGTAGCTCACATAGCCCCGCTGGAAGAGACGACAGAGCCTGTAGAAGAAGTAATAAAAGGAGACGCATTTTAGCTTTTAGCTCAAATGGTTAACTACAACCACTCCAAACAGGACTAAAAAGTGCATCACTTTCAGTTCAAGACTGGAATTGTCAAGTATTCTTTCAGTGTTTTATCCTTACCCATGATGCATTTATGGAAACATACCTGTTGAGCGACATCTTCCCCTTCACACTGACCAGGCAAACACACAAAATGAATCTGAAATGGCACAATCAGTGGTCAATATTAATATCTCTCGATGTGTGACTTAGCCTCATATATGTTTGTGGTGATGTTTGGCGTGACAAACCTCCGTCAGTCTTGTGGTGTCCCTGGCCGGGAGCTCTAGACCAATGCTGCATAGCTCCTTTTTGTTCCTAAAGAGACTCTTCACACACTGTGCCCCACTGTCACGCACAGTCTGCAAAACACACATGCAGGGGAATTTTGCCTCAGCATATGGTTACCCAACAGTCCTAATGAAAAAACAATGTGTAGCGTTGCATGCGTGAAAGATAAATGAGAAAAATAACTATTTTGTGCATCTGCCTGCCTTACACATGACTTTCATATGGATTGTGGGAAATCAAATTATATTCAGTCTGACATTAAAAAACAGATTTAAGATCTTACTGGCCTTACCACATTAGAAACGGCGACAACAAGCACATAAAACAAAGAGTTAGGCTAAATACCTTCTTTATATTATGCTTAATGAATACCGGACAAATAGGAAAGATGAGATGTTTTGCATCTTAAAATAGAGTCAACATCACATGTGGAAGGAACATGCAGCAGTCATTGTTTTGTGCTAGCTAAACCTCACTTTGATTTGTCCTTTAAAAATGCTTTTTACTATTAGATGTGCCGGTAGGCATAAAGAATCGCTGCAGACAGACCTCTCTCCGGACTGAGGCCCTGGACCTTAATGGGGCTCCTCTAATACGGGCACAGGCATCCATAGCGACAGAGAGCTGCACGTGTCTGGCTGACTGGCCGCTCACCTGTAAACACAGAGGTGCCAAGGGAGAAGGAAAACAAACAATGACGGAGTGCTAGGCATAGCGCGACATGCAGAGAGTAGAGTTTTAACAGCTGAAATGAGCAGACTGGGAAGAGGATGGAAATTCACGGTCACATCATTGCATAAGGTTCTCTCTAGTTCTATCAGCGGTCTTCAGCAAGTAAAAGAGCCTCAGTGTGCACTGCTCAGCTGCTTCACCCTCAACCACACCAGCCACAATCACATGACAAAGCAATGACAGTATCAGAGCTATTAGTAAACAAAGAAATACCACACCACGTCTCCATCTAGTGTTACACACTTAAATGTCAAAACAGACTAATTGAGCCAAAATCTTATTGATGCTGCTGACACTGACTGAAGCCCGTGATGGATATGATAAGACATTGCAGCATAACAATTAACGTTCTGATCAGTGCACTACAATTTTAAGACTGCACAGCTGTACTCCTCGATCAAAGTTCTCTTTAAACCTGTGTGATATCAACATGAATCAAGCTCTTAAAACGTAGGCCTCGACTTTTCCCCGCTGGCGAGACTAAGCTATAGTAGGCCATGCTTCTTTTGATATTCTTTAAACAGCCAGGCCTGCATCAAAGATCAAACAGCGAGGCAAGAGAGAAGGGGTGTGTGCTCTGAGCAGGGGAAACACACTTAGTAAGCAGCATGAGAGAGCGGGTAGAGGAGGCAAAATATTTACAGTGTACAAGAAGGAAAAGTTTCCCAAGAAATCCAAGCCTGTCCTTTGAGGTATGGTCCAAAGCAGCTAGTTGAGTCTAGACGTAGGCAGGCGGTCCTATTGATCAGCCCATCCTGCATCCTGAGAACCAGAGGGGTAGAGTACATGCCACTGGCTTCCTCTGGTGATCCAGGACCTCCTGGCTTCTCACGGGGTGCTTTGGTGAGAGCTGAACAAAAAACAACACAGCCAGCCACTGCTGCTGAACCACAGCTATGCAGTGCATCCAAATTCACTCGCAGGAGAAGCAGGCGCAATGACGTCTATTATAGCTGTGACTATCTCAAACGGAGATGATCAACACAGGCTAGATGGCCGATCTGTTTTTTATCCCCCTCAGTGTGGGATGTTTAATGTTTATTTCATGGCTTTAGCATTCAGTATTACAGTATGAGAGAATCAATGTAATAAGCCTACAACACCACTTTATGCAAACAATGTGGCCACATGATGGTATATGTATTTGGTTGTACTAAAATGTCAATTAAGTGTAACTACATTTAAGAAAAACCAAAATCCTCACAGTCTTAGTCATAAAACTAATTATCACAGTTCACCATTTAAAAACTGTGCTGCAGCCAAAGGATTGCGGGATGTGTTTGTGATCCTCTTAGGAGGAAGACAACAAAAACAACCTGTCATGGGCAGAAACTGTGTACTTTAAAATCTTGTTTGGTTGGGAGCTGCTGTGGGCCAGTTTTTGAGTGTGGGTGGCCATAAGCATAGATAAACACAGTCAAGAGGGGGAAAAGCACAGAACAACATGAAAATGAGGTGATATCAGCAAGGCATTCAAGTGAATTTAATATTTAAGGGACCACGCACTCTAAAAAGAATTCATAATATGTGTTAAACTAACAACAAAAGGGACTATAGAAATGTGGTGCTGATTGCATCTAGACACAAGCTTTAGAGCTGGCGATGCATCACAGCAGAAAAGATTAGTCAATAAATTGATTAGTTAGATCAACAGATAAATTAATATTCTGTAAACACTGTATATTGATAATCAGTTAAGCATTCCAAGTCACTTTTCAAGCAAAATGACTCTTTTCTAGGTCGTTCCAACTTCGCAACAGGACTTTTCACAGCTGAAACTGACCATGTTTACACTTGGTATGAACATCCATCCTAACCGATCCAATCACATCACCAGATGTGAGCAGCTGAATACTTGTGTTCACATTTCAATAGTGATGTTGTATTTTCCTGTTACATTCATGATCATGTGACCAAAGATATGCTTCTGTCACATTTATTGGCAAGCTATTCTAACACTGACATCAGGAACTGATAAGTCTTTCTGACTAGCCATCATAACATTTTGAATCGTTGTTTGTTTATTCAAAATATCGGTAATGCAATTGTGAATAGTCAAAACAACATATAGAGATATCTGTAATTCAGTTTTGACTGTGGCACAACAAAATGGCAGATCTGCAATGACGTCACTGAAAATTCATTCATATTATCACACATCTTAAATGACAATGGAGGGTATCTGTAATTCCCTTTCGACTGATGAAAGTTATTGCCAAAATATTCGCTGCCAAGGCCCCCGAATGTGTAGGAGCATTTCAGCAACTTCATTTTGTCCAGTCAAATTTGTAATTAAAGATATATGTAATTACATTCTGACTAAGCAAAGTTACAGATATCTCCACTCAAAGTTTGGTTATAGATATCTATACCTTGATAACAGACATCTACATTCACATTTTAACTAGTCATAACTCCAGATATACATATCTACAACATAACTTCGCCTAGTCAACACCTAATTTAATGTATCTGAAAAGGGGCATGCAGACATCTTTAATTGTGATAAAATCTTGAACTGGAATTATAACCAGTCATAATCAAAGTGTAGATATCTAAAACTAGAATTCAGTTACAGATATCTGTAACATACATAGCGAAAGTTCAAAGTGATTGGACATATCTGTATCCCACACACACACACATTAATAGCAAATGTGATGTCAATTAACCCCCAGGAAAATTGTAGTAGTGTATATCTGAAATGGCAACTGTGGATGGGAAGAATATAGTTGTGGATAACTCAAATGGGGCGACACGGTGGTGCGGTGGGTAGCACTGTTGCCTCACAGCAAGAAGGTCGCAGGTTCAAGACCCGCCTTGGGCCTGGGTCTGGGGCCTTTCTGTGTGGAGTTTGCATGTTCTCCCCGTGTCTGCGTGGGTTTTCACCGGGTACTCCGGTTTCCTCCCACAATACAAAACATGCTCAGGTTAATTGGTAAACTCTAAATTGCCCATAGGTGTGAGTGTGAGAGTGAATGGTGTGTGAATGGTGTGTGTGCCCCACGATTGGCTGGCGACCATCTGGGGTGTATCCCTGCCTCTCGCCTTAACGCGCTGGGATAGGCTCCAGCAGACCCCTGCGACCCCGAAAGGGAATAAGCGGGATAGACAATGGATGGATGGATGGATGGATAACTCAAATGTTCTTTTTGACTAGGCAAAACTAAAGTACAGATGTTTGCAACACATATTGAAGCAAAAAATTGCTTTTCATACACATTTTTATAAATGCGGTCCAGTTAGTGCAAACACGGTCAATATCTGTTTAGTCACAGTTAGATACGAACAAGTATAACCTCAATGATGGTTGACACCTTTAGCTTCTCAGGTGTCCCGATCACTTACAACGGTACAACTGTGAAGGGCCCTGAAATAAGCAGCTAAATGAAGTTCAGCTATTCTTTTGAAAATCTGCACCTGTGCCTTTTCTACTGTGAAAACTGTGACGTTTGGTCTTCTGTGATGTTGAGTTAAAATATTTCCAAGTCGTGGATGCCGTGCATCATTAGGCACCTTGTTGTGGTGACGTATGACATCATCAGGCATCATAGTCTGGTGAACCATCGCACAAATATACTGATGTCATACATTGAAGTCCCTTGACTTTGAGGAGTGTTTGTAGATACTGACTTTGCTGTTCAAAGCAACTGGGCTTAAAAAAATCACTTTCAGGGTGGACTTCCCCTTTAAATGTGGTGGTCGCACCGACCACATCTGAAACAATCAAAGGGAAAAGCTCACAATTGTCTGCAACCAAACGCTCAAATATGTTGCTGCCTTGTTGCCTCATCATCACCATCATCATCATCACCATCCTCATCATCATCACAGGCACTGGAAACAGCAACAACATCAAAACATGTGACTTGTTGACGCCGACAACTTCCATAAAACAATCGCGATTGTGTATTCTACTTTATCTGCTGGCAACAAATAAAGATACGAATTCCCCGTCAACGTTACCAGAGGCTGTCTGGAAGCACGGCTCGTGGGGCCGGTCCCCGCCGCCCGCAGCAGGCCACACCGTGGACGCCGATGTCGCTCCACAGTCACGCCAAAAAAAAAAAACACAAAAACGACCGCTAATTAGTTGGTTTAGCGTCAGCGAACTCTCACGACGTGTGGTTCCACCGCTAATAAAACAGCCATTTGAACGGATAAGACGACTGTCGTTCGAAGGGGGCGATAAACCCCCGTTGCTAACGTCAGTTGACGGGCTGTCAATCACCGGGGCTAGCGGCGGAACCAGGCCGCGGTCGGCTCGGTCTGTGATGTCACCTCTAGTGTCGCTAGCTAGCACCTAGCCACCGAGCTAACGGTACCGTAGATCAACGTAGATAAGCAACGGCGACCTGTTGTCATTTAAACGTTATTCTAAACATCGTTATTTGCTTTTTTATCAAGTTGTTTTATTTTATTTTTTTTTACCTCACCGCCCAGTGACGGACTCCAGCAGCGCTGACGGTAGCCGCTGTGTTTTGAATGCGCGACTTGTGGACGATTCGCTCGTTTCGGACTCCTCTTGCTGGTCTCTTGAAACATTGTGGACATTGCCAGATGATGTTTTTATTATTATTTGATCGAAATATTTCTTATTGATTTTGTGATACCGATGTATAATTACCATAGTAAAAAAAAAAAAAGATATTTATTAGAGAATTAATATAATATTACATTACAGTCATCATATAAATACAACTAGGAATTAACAGACAATTACAAAAAGGATAAAATAGGAGGGAAAAAACACCAGACTCCTTAACTGCATTAGAATGAGTGGATTTGCATGAAAAGCTTTTTGTATAGATGTGCTTTTAAAAGCGATTTAAGGGTGGAACTGGTGGAAACAGGATTCAAGTTCAGAGCTTTGGGACGGTTTTCTAGAAAGGTGACTTGATTCTTCTCAAGACTAAGTCAAGAGGGCAGATTCACTTTAAAGTCTTATGGTCGATTACACCAATTCCCAAAAATGAATCTAACTTCCCACTTACCCAGCATTAGCCTTCTCCCATGAAAACAAGAGTGTTTGAGGCAGCATCAATCGAACGCCGAGAAAGCGACGTGTGTCGCACTGTTGAAAGCAGAAAAATCGAACTGCAGGAAAATCGAAACCACCTTTCAGGATACAGCAGGGCTGCCCAATCCTGCTCCTCGAGAGCTACCATCCTACATGTTTTAGGAATCTCCCTACTCCAACACACCTGATTCACTTATTCACAAGCCCTTAGCACCCCTGGGATACAGTAATTACACCACGTTATTAAACGAACAAAAAAACTACATGACATGTCATGAATTAATTCAACTCTATCCAAGTTGGGGTTTCTGGTAATTATGTTCTTTCTTTATCTAGTGCCCTACAGCTGCGTGTAACTAATTGGTCTGAGGTACATGCCCCAGTCAACTTGTTTTGTGTAGTATGTTAAACACACTATATAATATTAGTAATGTTCTTTATGAATAGGAAATATATATACACATCTATGCATGTGCATAGCATATGATTTTACACAGCAATGTCTTATGGTTATTGCATGATTATTGAAAATTGCACAGAATACATGGTTATGGCGAGATGTGAATATTACACATTGTTTAACCTATTGCACCTTCTTCCATCAGGAAAAATAGTTTTTCAGTCCACTGGTCCTTGTCTTTAGGAGGATCAGCCTGTTGCTATGGTATCAACCTTTTAAAACTTAAAAGTGTTGGTGTATTGTAATATGATGTTACAAGAGGAACACACTTTCCTTTTTATGTGGTTTTATATGTAAGATTATTCTAATTCCCAATATTTTTTGATTTATTGGTCACATTTGTTTTACTTACACAATCTGAGACATACACTTACAACAGTTGACTGATTCATAATAGACCTATATTAAGCCAGGAAAATAGATGGCACACACAAAAATGTTCTTAGCTGGCTTTTAGGAAGTTTGGGAATTGACATTTCCATTACTTGGTAAAGACTAATAATTTAAAACTGCATCGTCAACTGTCATTATCCAGAGATAATGGGCTATAAATCAAACCCAAAAGCTAAATGTTAATATTGTTCTTCAAATCGTTTTCATATATGATCCAATAGTACATTTTCTTAAAATGTAAGAAAAAGGATTTAGCGGAAATGGATAATTCTTTGCGGCTTGTCATCACTAAGATGGAAAATTCACATCATTCAACATACCTTTCTGTCTTAACCGATGCATTTCAAATAAACGCACGTCTGCTCCATTTATTTGAATATAAAACAAGCTCATCCTGGAAACTTTAGCCTACTGTGGGCACACCAATATGATAATAATAATAGCTGTAACTTAGATGTATTCCATGTGGTTCATTGTTGGGGTTTTGCTTCTTGTGGAAAAAAGTTCACAACAGTTCATTAAGAGAGGTGAAGGAGATGGAAGTGAATAGGCAGAAAAAGAGAAGAGTGAAAAAGAACATGTCATATATGGAATATGATGACATGAGAAAAAGTGATCAGGACTTGAAGTACAGTTTATTTGTTAGAAGATTTTTATCAGAAGAGAGGATGTGGAAAGAAATGTTCCTCAGGGATGTTGAAAAAGAACTTCAAATGTCACACATGGCCCGCAGCCTTAAGTCACAATGAGAGCTATTCAACGTTTGGTGGTGAAACCAGGAAAGCCGGAATGCTAAACAGACTTTTTTTTTGTCTGAGGGAACAATGCTGCTATGTATATAACTCACATATTCCCCAAAGCAATTTTACATTTCATAGCACAGCATTAAAGCAAAATAAGGCACAAACGCACTGCATATGTATTTGGTTTTATTGAAGAAGAGAGATATGAATAGGTAGCCTATTTCGAGGCACCTTAAAAATGTACAACAAAAGCTGAACCATTTATTTATTCAGAATACAAAAATACACATCTCGGTGACTCCAAATTGTAATAAATAGTTAACCATGCATTCTAACCATAAAAAGGCACAGAAAACAGTCACTTAGTAGTCATAAAAATGATCAACTACTTTACCAAAATCATCCAGATAGTAATACAGGTGACAACTGTAACATTATATTAAAAATGTGAAAACACAATACACACCATATCATTTAACCTTAGGCAATAAATATGCAAATATTGTTTATACCTACATATATATTCTTAAAAATTAAAACTGTGCCATTGTAAACATAATGTAAACAAATGAAACTCACTTTACTCCCATCACTTTAGGAACCATGTCAAAAACTATATGTTATCCCGTCTTTTAGAGATCCTTGCATGGGTTTCGTTGGTTTTTGAAAACCAGGCAGTTTGCAGCATTATTTACAGACCACTGGAAAACACGGCAAGGGAGGAAGGTGGCGACTTCCACTTTGCATGGAAAGGTCAAGCATTCTCTTGCCTTGAAGTCTGGGGCCAAAAAACGTTGAGATGGACAGAACCTGGCAGACACTTTGGACACACAGATATAGCATGAACACAGACAGGCACAGCTCGGGAACTGCACCGGTGTCGGTGGATTCGATTTGGCGACTGGCGTGATGGAGCTCGAATGGACTTGAGGCGAAATTTGACTGCAAATACAAGGCAGTGTGCTGCAGTTCTACTACTGCATATGCTACAATTAAAGCACATACTCGTATAATGGCTTTAACTTAGACACAACCTGTAGTAGATACAGCGTATCTAGCTAGCCAATGATCAGCTGTCATCGATCTGATGATCTGGATCTACTACATGAATACAAGGCATTGTTCTGTCCAGGAGACTAAATGATATTCAGGGTGCAATAAGACTCGCTGTCGTTTTAACATTTGTGGTTTGCAATCGCTAACACTTATCTTTGGCTATCAGTTGCAGGATGAACAATATGTGATAAGAGTTTTATCAGTTTGCATGCCAATGCGCAACCCTACGATGACTAAAATAATCGGACACAGGTGATTGTCGGCATAAGCAATTGTAAAATAATGCTGTTTCACAATGTGACTCAGGGACGGTAGAGATGTGAGATGTGCTAGATCACCCTCTGCTGGGCTGTTAGGGCCAATACATGGCAACGCTGTATCGAGTCCCTGAAATCACTTACATTCTTACAACATACAGCTTTGGATGAGAGGTGAAGTATGAAATCACTAAATATTAGGTACAAAAATTCTTTTAAATTGATTGACTGATTGATTGATTTAACTTGACTGAAGGCAAATTACTCTCAGAGCAGTAAAGGCAGAATTAAAGCCAACACAGGAGCAATAAATTATCCTCAAAAGGGGCAAAACAAAATGGTCAGAGTTGGAATTACATGGTGAATTTAGTTGGCAATGATATGATATGGTGGAATACGCCCCTGTTGTAGCACACACACCCAAACACACACCCACACAAATACATAGTGATACACGTTACACATTATCACAACAGTCATGTCTGCCCAGTATACTCACTCATTTACACAGTCCTAACTTTAGTGTATCACCTTGGAAGCACAGAGGAGCAAAAAACTACATACTAATGAACCGCTGGAAGAAATTTGTAGTCCGTAAGAAAAAAGCAGTCTGTCTACGGGTCTCATTTCTAAAATCTGATCCTCAAACCTTAAAGAGGAGTACATGTACAAAACAAAAACTTATTTCAAGGTTTTTTTTTTCCCCCCACTGAGAAACATCATGTCGGAAAGCTGCAGAGACAGTATCAAAACAAGAGATAAAATATTGCACCATCATTAGAATACAACAGCATTATCATGTACAAGAGATTAGAACAAAATCCACAATACACAATTGTTATGGTGTAATATACACAATCAAATGTGTAAGCTGTTTGACAATGCATGCCATGTCAGCAATCTACAAACGCATTAGACTACAACACTTACAAACATTGTTTGCATACACTGGTATACTGTATATACAGTGCATATATATATACAAACTTAGCATCACATATAGAAATATACCCTGTAATGCCACCAGTTTTAAAGAAACTAACGAGAAAAAGTCTATCAACATCTCACTTGTTATTTGAAGGGGGGAAAAAAGCTGCACTTCAACAATGCTATGCAGGCTGCAGATCAACTGCTCTATTACATATTCAAAACCATTATCTAGCCTATTCTCATTAGTGTTAAATACTGTGTTAAATTGCCAAAAGTTAAAAAGTTGAGGTGAACTGTTAATTCTATGTAATGATATGAGGAGTTGCACTTGCATGAAGCAAGAAGTAAAAGTGCCTTTTACTGTAAGTATTCCTTAAGAAAAGTCAACCCTACAGTATACTGTGTATGATTGGCTTTAGACCAACAACTGACCCTTCCTAAGTCCCGCCCATTATGGCTCTGTGATCCAATAGGAGTTGAGCAAGCTCGGTACCCAACGGAACCTTGGTCACGTTTCCCCTTTCCTGTAACTGATATTCTACGTGATGCTTGTCTTTGTTTAAAAAAAAGAAGGTGACATTACGATGTAACGTTACATTACAACGGTGACACATTCGTCTATAAAGTCACATCTTCATTCATCTGAAGTAGGGCTACGTCAGGAGGAATCAGCCCACTGGAAGCGCATCAACATCAGCCACATTTGCTTCCTCCGTGTTTCTATGGTTAGGAGGTTTGGAAAAGGACAGGTAGGACACCCATTTTTAAGATGTGATGTGAGTTATTGTTAGCCAGAAACGATCTAGTTTTTTGTGTTATTTATTATGATGACTAACATTCCAACAAGAAAAAATTACTCTAGGTTCACATTACATGACTTTGGCTGTGATTGGCTGGTTTTAGAGATCACAGACGGACCCCCCCTCCCCAAAAAAATCTTGGGGAGTCAGTTGCACCAATATCTAGCTCTATTCCACTTCAATATTTGCAATTTTGCTCATTTAGAAAATTTACTTTGCATGGATTTCGTCTGGAGACGTGTAGTGTGTAACCAGCCTTTAGTAAAACTTATCATAGAGTAATTGACTTTACTCCCTAGCAACAGTAACCAAGACTGGGCAGGACTTAGGAAGGATCGTCTTTAATTTTATTTCTGACTATAAATCCGTCTCCCATGTTTAATGGAGTTAAGACCTAAGACCTTATGAAATAAAGAGTTGTCATCAGATGATCATGTTTTCTTAGACATTCACTTTGGTACGGATATTAATTCCATATAGTCATACCTCATCGACAAGTTTTAAAACAATTCTTATGATGTCTACCAATAAAGCACATCTTACGCTTAAATGACTAAAGATATGGCACTTGACACAGATCTTTGACACATCATTATCATGCAAACAAAATAAGTTAAAGCTAGAAAAAAAGAGTTTGATTTAAACCAAAAAGGATGCTTTCAGTAGTAACAAATGGCATCATAATACTTAAGTCATGTAAAACTTGTTCAAGTGTTATTTTGCACACGCACACACACACACACACGCACAAAAAAAATAAAATCAAGACACTAATCATGCAATTAAACATATCTAAAGTTGAGCAAGCATAGCATGCGACAGTATCCCACTGTTTTCCAACACCACACCTTCGAGATCACCACCTAGACTGTGATGTTGCTTTATCTGTCCTGTCTCCACTCAACAGTGCTGCTGAAAGCCGGAGGCTGCTCCGACGCGTCGGCAGCACTGTAACGTGAGGCAGACACAGAAAACATCTCATCTTTACACACTACTGAACTGAACTGAGACTAAATCCCTAAGGGGACACTCATGGAAGTCCTGGTTTTGCTACTAGGTTGTTTTTTTTGTGTTTTTCTTTTTTAAGTCAGACAGCAAGTCAACTGTCAGCCGTTAGTTGCATACCTGATTGTGTGCTATAAATGGATATTAACTAAGAAATGGCTTTTTGTGAAGATCCATGACTTCCTTTTGCACTTTCACCAGCTTTCTCGACTGTCATTTTGGCACCAAAACACAGACAAACACGCTAATGTATCTTGTTCACAACACCACAAAGGCTTTCTCAGTAGATGGATGGACTCCAGCTCTCCTTGAATACCTAGCTTCTCCTTTACTGCCAACGGTGCTCTCAACCCCCTCCACCGATGTGAGGGGAATATTTGTTTCCCCTCTCAAGAAGTGTCTACTTCTCGGTTAAAGGTCAACCATGGAGGCCTTGGCCAGGTCCTTAGTTCCCTGGAGAATTCTCTTCATATGACCCACTTTCGATATCCCCAGATCCTGGAGAGGGACAAGGTGAAACACACATTCAAAAACACAGTGACTGGTTGCTGCACGTCCAACAGTTTTTTAGGGTCATTCATTTTGATGTCTGAAACTGAATTTTAACCAGTTTAACAGACTACTCCATTTGGTCGTCTTTCATCATGAAATCTTGATTTCCATTCACAATTTCTGCTCTTTCTGTTGCACATTCATGAAGGTTAAGAACTACTGTATGTTTCCAGTGTATAAAACCAGTATGTGTGTGTGTGTGTGTAACAGCTATAACACATTCACAGGGCTCTGTCTCTATATATAAGGCAAATAATATGTTTTTCTTCACATATCTTTAGAACGGTTCTGCTGGAGACCCGAGGAAGTGCAGTGTCAGTGGTGCTTGACTGTTTGTCTGTGAGTTAGAAAAATATTCTTGGCCAGATTTTTATCAAATTTTCAGTGAATGTTGGTAATGGTGAACAACGATGAACAAATTGTAAAAAGTTGTATATTATGAAAATAATCCTGGTTTCTGGATCACTGGTTCAGGGCCACCTGGTGGTGATATCTTGTGTTCTTTGCTCACTACCAGAGACACTAAGAGAGGACTTTGACTACAACTAAATTGTTGAGAATAAGATAAGTAACAATGGGGGCACACGTTTGATCTTAATACTTTGTTGGGTTTATGTGAGCTTGAAATGTCCTGCTGTAATTCACTGGTTACATGTTTCAGTAGGATTTTATTGATGAAAAAATCTTCAATAAAAATAAACAACTTTTCCTTACTCTATGTGCTGTAGTACATCATATTTACAATACCCTAACCTCCTTCCCTTCAGCTATGCTCCTGTTTTCCTCCCTCTGTTTATTTCCCTTTACATGTTAGAAGGATGTTCATTTTTCCATGGCAATGGAGGTACTGTATACAGAAAAACTCTGTGAATGAAGGCATCCTGCAAATGTTCCAAATATTAGAATTAAACAGTTAGACATTTTTTGTGTAAAGACACATGACACAAACTCAAGCCAGTCTGCTGTTAATCATAAATGAGTTGGATTCATAAAAGCTGAGCTGAGTCTCTCAAACCAGTCCAGCTCAGGTGATCCCCCCCCCCACCCCTCCCTGCCCTGAAGGCTTCCTCTCTCAGCAGGTACAGTGTTAGTGGGTCACAGCAACGGTCAGATAGTAGAAGCCAAGCAGAGCGATGCAGCGCAGCACGAGAGGTGGTGGAACAGGGAGACATTTAACAGGTGGAAGAACGCAAGAAATAGAATAGAAGAGTTGGCCGTGGGTCGGAGGAGAGGGCTCACACGGATTCAGTGAGGGGATTGAGGTCAGCGGGTGTGTGTGTGCGTACCTTCAGGTCCCTCCTCTCCAGGTGCAGCAGCTCCGAGCCTCGGATGTCGTGTCGGATGAAGGTGTCCCTGTACTCCCCTAGACTCAGCTGTTCCAGCCAGAGGCCCACCTCCTCTGTGCCCCATCTCTCCACTACACACACACACATACACACACATGTACACACACGCGCACACAAACACACAGAGCAGAGCAAAAAGAGGCTCAGAGTGCCTCACAGGTATGCACACACACACACACTGACCACAAACTGTCGCTCGCACACGTCACTCAAGCGCCTGTCCTCGCTCACGGCTCATGCGACACACAGACATGGATGTGGATATGTCATCACAACTGTGCACGAGAATTGTGGTAAATCATGGAGGAAGAGAAGGGAGGAGGGACTGAGTGTCGGAAAAAGAGGAGAAGAAGGAGAGCAACAGCGGCAGCTAGCAGAGGAGGCCAGAGGTCGGTCGGAAAGAGGCAGTGGCCGATGGCGTTCCAGGAAGGACGGGGGCATGCGTAACGTTAACCAGATCAGAAAACACAGAAGAAGAAGAAGTGGAAGGTGGAGGGAGGCGGAAGCCTGTGCGGTCTGCAGGAAGTACAGCCCAGGTAGTCAAAAACCAGCCCTCAATGAGAGGAAAGGCTCACACGCTCGCACCCGATCTGACTAACCACTATATTACTATTCCAAATATGTATTAAAACATCATCTCCTGTCCCAACCTCATTTTACTAATTATTTTTTATGGTCAATTCCAAACCAAGAAAAACACTGATTTGATTTGCTGGCCGGTTTGTTTTAAAAATGGAATATTCTTTCCCTGCAACCTTTTCCCCAGTGTAGCCTTGTTCTCCTCCTGACTTAGTGCCTTGTGAAGCCATGTTGACAGCTGGATGAGAGCATGGATGGAGAGGGGGGGGGGGGGGGGGCGGTGAATGGTCGGGGTCAGACTGAGGGACGTCACACCTCAAGCACACACCCATTCTCTGGGTTTCTACCAGGAGATTAGGATGCAGTAATACCTTTAAGCATATTGTGACATGATGGTAGTGAGAGGCATGGTGATAGGTAACCACGGCGACTGTTGGCAGAGCCAAGTTTGTAAATGGAGAACTTCACTGATTTTTACACATCAAATTTAGGAGCACTACTGCAGATGTGAAGAAAAAAGTCATGTGAAGCCTCCTGTGGCCTCCTGTGAAAATCCTGACAGATACACCAAAGTGATGTCACTACAGGCAGAGTCTGGGGCTGGGTGAGGTTTTACTTTCCTACTGTTAATGGCTGAAGTTGAAATAAAAAAAAAAATCAGTAGAGGCAAATAATGCATAAAACGCATACAGCTATATAATGCAACACCACAACCTTAAAAAAATTGGTAAAAAAAATGAAAATAAAAGACAAAATAATTAATAGAATTCCCTCATATATATATATATATATATATATATATATATATATATATATTAGGGATGCACCGATGTGAAAATTTCGGCCGATATCGATATCCGATATAAATATCGGCAGTCACTGCCGATACCGATATTTACCGATATCGATATATGTAGAGAAAAAGTTTTCTGTAGTGTCACAAATTTAGTACAGACCAGAAAAAACACTGTACATTTGAAAAGCACAACAGTGCTCTTTATTTAAAGGAAGGCTCACTGTAAAACTGTCATGTGGTTAGAGGAAGTACGGCGGAGCGGACCCGATGGAGCTCCGCGAAGGCGGCGGAGGCCGGCGATGAGAAGGCGGCAGGACGGCGTCCGACACCCCGGAGCAACGTTCCGCGCATTTTTTTGTCTTTTCGGGCGATGCGATGTGACGGAGGAGCCCGCTAGGAGAAACCGCTACAGTTAGTTGGGTCACTGTCTGCGTGTCTCTCGGCGACACGCTAAGCTAACCTAGCTGGTCCTAGCAGGCTCCTCCGTCACATCGCATCGCCCGAAAAGACAGCGGCCACCTCCGCCTCCGCCGACGAGAAGGCGGCAGGACGGCGTCCGACACCCGGAGCAACGTTCCGCTCATTTTTTTTTTGTCTTTTCGGGCGATGCGATGTGACGGAGGAGCCGCTAGGACCAGCTAGCTTAGCGCGTCGCCGAGACACACGCAGACAGTGACCCAACTAACTGTAGCGGTTTAACTCTGCACATTGTTGACATATCGGCCAGAATTTTTTTGATATCGGACCGATACCGATAAGTTAAAAAACGTGACATATCGGCCGATATATATCGGTTGGCCGATATATCGTGCATCACTAATATATATATATATATAAACACATCTAAATCTCAGCTTGAATCATGAGCTGTCGAGTTGCACTGTGGGTAATGTAGGTCTCAGTTTTGACATGGAAAATGTGAGTGTAAAAGATGATTTCTCTGGTTCTGAACGCGCGATCCTTTTACCCATTAAAATTGTCCAGTGTGAGTGTAACATTGTCCTAAGGGTTGTGGGCAGAGCTTTTCAGCGTTGATGAATAAAAAAAATCATAAAATAATAAAACAAAGGATGGTAGCGATGGTGGTGAAGTGTTCAGAATATACTAAAATGTCTTTGAAGAAAGAAGAAACGTATCTTGTTGAAATCTAAAATGAAATGTAAGCTTGCCACACATGTTTGATCAGAAGTTTACAATCGTGTAGTGTAACAGCATTTCAGACAGAGCTGGTACTGATTGGAGTAAATTAATCCCTGTTAAATCACCACGGCAGATGGGAAAGCCTCTGACTGATTTCCCGATCCTGTGGAGATTTAAGCAGCCTGTCCAGTGTTTTCACTACTGAAGCGAGAGTGGGCACAACCCTACCTGACTGAGGGCTCATCTTCTTGGCAGCCTTCTCCTTCTTGAACTTGGGTACTATGCGAAACATGCCGCTGCGACTGTTCCTCTTGCCATAACCCAGAGAGTGGTCCTGGTACATAAGCACAGTTAACCTATAGCCTTTCATTTAGCTACTCATCTTTCCCGTTACCTGGAGCCATGTTTCAGCAAAGACATAAAGTGTGTGTGTGTGTGTGTGTGTGTGCGTGCGTGTTTGCATGCATGCATGAGTGTGAATATGGGTGCAGATAGCCTTTAATAAAAATGCAGAGGTGGGTAGTGCACAGCTAATCTTCAGCTACTTGTCGTAAAAGTTCAATTATTCCAATGAAATTTGTGGAACTTTAATAAAAAAAATCATTTAACAAACCTAATCAAGTATAAAAGTACTTGGTAAATAAATAGGTTGATATGAGACTCTAAATTGCCTGGAGGTGTGAGTGAACGGTGTGTGTGTGCTTCAGGTTGACTGGCCACCTGTATGAAACCAACACGGACATTCCTAGAAGCTGTTCGTAAGCTGAATTGTTCATAATTAGTCATATATTATATTTCTATCTATAAGTGTCATTTATAGGTCATTTCAATTTTCGTTAACTTGTAGGGAAATGATGAAATATCCAAGGGGGTACGAAGCCTGACACGCTGAGATGATCACAGAGAAACGTGTAAGAAAAAACTGGGCTAGATGATGGAAAAGCGTGTATGGAGCGGTGCTGTTGGATGTTCATATCTTGGGCAGCTTCTTTATTTAGTTTTAAAAAAGGAATGTAAAAAGTTCCTAAAGAATTACTTCTTTACTGAATCATGTGACTTGTATCTACCCACCCCTGAATGCTGGGAATGTTATGTGTGAATATGTGTCTGGATATGTAAATGTAAGTGTATGTATAAGTGTGCCAGAGTTGGTGGGAGATGCTTACCTCCTCATCGTTGGGCTGCAGGATGTGGTAGAGCCAGGGGATCTCGCCCAGTTTGCCCAGTTCCAACTCCACGCTCTGCAGCGCGTTGGACAGCTGCTCCTCCTCTGGTGGCTCCAGTTGCTGCAACGAGAGCAAATAAAGAAAAAATGAGAATCATAAGGATCATTTAAGACCAACAATCGGTCAAAACAGTAATTAATAAAGAGTGAAAACTATTAAAAACCAATAAAACATTTATATAATGATGAAGTCCATGATAACTCACCAGAGAGACTCGGCCCACTAGAAGCGACTCAGTCTCGTTGTACAGAGCCTTGACGGTGCTGGCCACCTCGATGGCCGTGATCCGGGTCAGACTCTGCAGATGAGATAACATTCAAGAGTGGAATTTTACAACCGGTTGGGTTAAAACTGGCGTTGCTTTCAGGGAATAACTTCTCTGTCAAAACAAGCCAAACTGACGCTTGTGTTGACACGCTCACACAAACACAACAGTGATTTAAAGGATGAATGAACACCACACATACAATAACGGCCTTTGTTGCACAAAATATTCCTTTTTTTTCTCAGAAATTAGTTAACATACATTTTATTATATATGCATGATTGAATGTTTAAATGAGTACACATAAAGGTTACGGAAGCAATCTTCACACAGGTCTATATTTATGGTTGTGCTTCAGCTCCTACACGTCAATGTATGATCTATATAACAACATAGTTATGAGAAATATTCAGATGTTTCCATTAAGCTGCTATCCAAAAGAACATAATATATGAAAGAAAGAACAAAATTTTTTTAGATCTGTGGCTATGATATCATGGACAGTTTTTCACATTAGCATATATAAAATTTAACTTAACAGATTTTACTCATGAGAGACTATGAAAACACTGTTTTCTGATAAATGTAAAGATGCGAGTAAAGTTGACAGTAATATTATGGTATATTGGAGCATGAAGATGTTGCTATACACTACACTCTTTATTTATTTATCTCTGCTCACACACGCATAGCAACCACCCAGACAATGACACTGAGATTCCAGAACGCAACTTCTGGCAAGCCTGAACTTTTAGGCCATAACAGCTCTGCTACTATTTATTTAGGCTACGTTATTTAACTAAAATAATACTGGTGGACAAATGAAATTTTTGAGGAGAATGTGATACAGAGAAGTAAGATACTGCACAAATTTTAAGACCCAGATAAGTCTCTTTAAGGTATTATTTCCAAATTAATAAATTCAATGCGGGAACCCCGCTGTTTAATAACTGGTTCTAATGGCAGCTTCAGTGGACTCAGAAATAAGGTGTGTGTGTGTCTTTCTTCAGACAATGTGAGCCAAGAACATGGCAGATCTGTGCTGTGTGATTTGTGACAGTAGCTCACCTCCGGGAACTTGGGGTGTGTTTTGTTGATGGCGTGGGATGCAGCGTTGACGGCGTGAGCCAACTCCTGCTCCAAAAGCCCGTTGGTCTTCGCTGCCTCACATATTCTGGGAAGGGAAACGCACTTGGTCAAAACTGTGATTTTTTTCACATGGTGTATCTGTACAGTATGAGACCTGATATTCCCGCGTGTTTACCTTGTAATGAGCTCCTCGGCAGCGCGGGCGCACATCTGCACCAGGGTGGCCTCCTCCTCTGTCGCCAGGTCCACAGACTGCTGTGGGTAGAGGTGAGGCCGCAAGGGAGGCTTATCATACTTCAACTTGTCCTCCCATGACTTCAACGTGTTCTCAAATGCCTGCAGGGAAAGCCCAAGGAGACAAAAGGGCTATTATTTATTGTTGCAAGCAGTTCTTGTACAGCTTTATCTACAACTACAACAGGGGCGTCAAACTCAATTTAGTTCACGGGTCACATACAGCACAATTCACTCTCAAGTGTTCTAGACCAGTAAAAATAAACATAAAAGTTTTTTAAACTTCAAAAGGTTGAAAAAAAAATGTAAAAACATGCTATCAAGTGGTTTTATATTCTAGGTGATTTGATTTTTTAAAAATGTATTATTCTTTTTAAGTTACAAAGAAAAAAAAATTTGGTACAGATGGACTTTCAAATGTCATGAATTTTCTCACCCTGTCTCTGGTGAGCATCTGAGCTCTGTTCTTGTGCTGGATCTTGATGACTCCGGGCGGTTGGATCCAGGCTTCACCGTCCACCTGGATGGGAACCCCCTCATCGCCCAGGATGGTGATCTTCACAGTCCGACACTGGTTCCAGCAGGGAAGAGAACAGATTCACTTATTTGTATACGCGTGTTATTTTATCCTCACACCGTGTTGTTTGTCGTGTGCGTTCTGACCTGTGCGATGCGGTGGTGTTGCAGTTTGATGACCCTGGACACGGCCATCTGCATGCTCCCAAACACAGCCACCACCTCCAGGATCTTATCATCAAACGATGGAGCGCAGAAGATCTGTGGGAAGAGATGAGAACAACACACTGTCCACAAAATCTATGACCCAACATTCTGTCTAATAAATGAAAGGCCCGAGTCACTTTTTGAAAGAAGTGAGTTTTTGGCCGAAATCATCTCTAGATGCTGCTGCTCTGAACATTATTCTTGAATCAGTTGCTATTGGTGAGCAATAAGGTTTATTATCACAAAGACAATACCGTCTATAATGTTTTGTAGTAATTCAGTCTAAATTTCACATGTTATACTTAAATCACAGTAGAATGTCTGAGTCATTTTATTCTTTTATTTTACATTAGTGACTCACAATGTTCTATGTCCATAGTCATCCACTGTCAAGGCCTTTTTGATTCAAATATTAAATAAATATAACATTCTTTGTATTTGATAAAGTTTTTTGTGCTTTCCTAAAAACTTTAAAACATGACTTTGACCATTATTTTAATAGAGTGACATAAGACATTACATTACATTTGTTGACAGTATGATGAACATAGCATAACCACAACCTCCTAAATCGAACTCTGACGAGGATTATCTGAAAACCCGTCTCTCTATTTGTGAAAACTGGCCTTAACACAGATATGTTGTACTGTCAGCTCAGTTTAGCTTGAGCCTAATTGAGAAATGATTTGTTTCAGAAACAAGAGGCTTGACATCGATCTCTGTCTGTTTAAAAGGCCAAAGCCATGAGGATTCAGCAACTGCCCAAGTACGTGAAGTCAAGCTCTGCAGAAAAATGACAGACATCTCCGAGATGAAATTATCAGACGTGATCGTTGCTGTGTGAGGTCTCTCTCCACCACTAGATGGAAACCAGATCTCATTCCAAAAGCAGGTTTGCTTTGGTTTTCTTTCTCTTTTTAGTCGAGGTGGTAATGTGTCAAACACTCACACAAGCATGATAATTGTCAGTTTAGACCACATAACAAGTAAATCTGCTAAATACAAAGAGAAATCGGACTTTGATGTATGTCTGTGTTTCTGTGTGTGACTAACTTGAACTAAATCTCTTCACCCTGCTCTGATTCCCTCCTCCCAAGCAATACAGTTACATAACGCCCAATGCACATACTGTATGTGTGTGTCCAAGGATAACCTCTGCAGGGGCGTGTGTGTGTTTGTGTATGTGTGTGCAAGCTGACACTCTAATCCCTCTGCAGCCTTTGTGCTCTGAGCCTTAAACAAACAAGTGCAAATATCTCTCTAACCGTCCCTCCCCGTGCACCTCCAGGCGATCGGGGTCATGTTAAACCAGGATCCAAGCTGTCCACCCATAACAGGGAGGGAGGGGGGGGTGAGACACTGGAAGAAAGAGGTGGAGCCCGGGTCCAGAAGCCCGGCCAAGTTCTGACATCGGGCCCGAGAAGGAAAACACCCCTTTTCCTCTCCAAAGGTGACCTGAGCTGCTCAATTCTAGCAGCAGGATGGAACATTACGCAGTTTTCGGCGTGTGGAACCAACGTTCTAAGCATGGACTCACATCATCCTCCTTGGTGCCGCCCCAGAAGTTGGTCCCGCCCGCGTAGCTAGGAATGTTTAACACTGCGATCCCCTGAAGGCTGGGCAGGGGGATGTACTGGCCGTCGCACTGGGAAACACACACAGAAACACAAGGAGAGTTCAGTCAGACCAGTGTGTGTCTGTAGGAGGACGGTGTCTGAACATCAGATTATTAGCTGTAAGGACAGTTTCACAGCAAGAATAAAGGGAATGGAAAGTTTATATAAAAGTGCTTTACATAAAACACAAGAAGACAAAAAGCAAAAGAAACAGACTACCAATCCATAACCAAAAGATCATCAGTTTACTATTATAAAAGACTAAAGAGACCTAAAAAAATCTGATTTGAGAAGCTGGAACCAGAGATTTAGAGATTTTCTTTTCAAAAACAACTGATTGATTATCGAAACAGTTGCCAAGTAATGTAACTGTTGGCAACTAATAAATAATCATTACAGCTCTAAGTGCAAAGAACTAATTGCTTAACTCAATAAAAAGCAAATTATAAGAACTGCAACAGACCTCCTTTTCTAGTTAAACACCAATCTATAAAGCTTTGACTTTATTAGAAATGTCAAATCAGGTCTTTTAATTTGCTAAAACTAAATAATTCCTGGTATTTGAGTTCATTTCTACCTCCTCCTTGGTTCAAAATCTGTATTTGCATTTTAAAATAAACCATCAGACTCTAGAAGGCTGAAAAGGAAACCTTTGAAATCCTTTTCAACACGAGGAAAAATGTCCAAACTTTATACACAGTTTATATTTAAAGAGTCTCACAAAGTCAGCAGACAATTTCACTCTCACATTGTGCTCTCAAGCCGAGTTAAAATTGTACTTCCACCTGACCACACAAACACACCATCTGCTGGGATGTCAGCGCTTTCTATTTATGATTGTCCAAACGGAGAAGTGTCCTGGAAACACTGTGTCTCCTGAGCCTCCAAATCAGCTTCTGAATAAATGTGAGGTGAGAAATTGGCAGCTTCACCTTGCATCTACACCATATTACACTTTAATTCTGGTTCAAGTGGTTCAAGGCTGTTGGGAAATAGTGTGTGACATCCTCATCTCTATTTCTGCTGCAATTGGCTTTTGCAGCTTATGTACTGCAGAAAATGAAGGTGAAAATGTCTGTATTTGGTACAGTTAGTTAAATATTATATACAATTATCTTATCCACTGACAGTTATTTCAAATATTAGTCTTAAAACAAGACCAAAAATAAGATAAATTATTTCAAAGTGAAATAAGGAAATAGTTCCACTCAATATTAGAGTTGTTATTTTGTTTATTTTCTCACCTCTAGTTGGACCTTCTGCTCCAGGTTCTTGTAGGTTCTCTGCAGGAGTTCTCTTGTGCCCAAAACACCATACCACATCATGTTCTTTGTGCGACTCCTAAGTGAAAAAGAGCAAACATTGAGATAACACAATGTGGTATATACAAAGTAAATAATAAATAGCAGTGATTTCTGAATGCAGACACTTCCAACCATGGAATAAAGTTAGTACACGTGTGCAGAGGTGGGAGTGAAAGACACGTGTCTCACCTGCATTTCTCTGGATGTTCCTCTCGCTTGTTGTTGAACTCCAGGGAGATTTTGGCATCGAGGCCGATTCCAAAATAGTTGTTCATCACACACTTCTCCATGTAGCCATCTCTTGGTGGAGAAAAAGCCACAGAAAGATAAACAGTCAGTATAAATGACAGAATATCAGGAGAAAAGGATGTACTGTAAATCACCAAATAGCTGGGGCTTTATTATGGACAAGTATGATTAATGTAAAACTTACTTTTTCAAAAGTACAGGCTACACTCATACCGTAGTACTGTGTATATACAGAATTTCATGTAGTACTTTTTTCGCTGCAGCTGAGCCAGAGCGCCACATCTCCTGCTTTAGATTTTTTTCTTTTAAAAAAAAAAATTTGACTCTGCATTTAGGGGTCATTCTTCGAAATATACACCTGTGCCTAAAATATACCTATGACCACCTATAAAGGGGACCTGGGAGTCAACTGAACTCTGTTATTATTTGGTAATTTACAGTATACATATATTTATACATGACTAGACAGAGAGAGAGAGAGACGCTAGAAGAGTAAAAGACTTTTCTGTGACAAACATGGGAGGAGAAAGAGAAACAGCTCTTACAGTGAGTCAAGGTCGGGGTCGATGAAGGGAGTGGCACCAAAGGGGTCGATGTTAGCCAGCAGCATCTTGCTAATGATGGAGCTACCAGCTATGGAGGCAGCCAGACCTGCCCGCAAGCCTACACACACACACACACACACACACACACACACACACACACACACACACACACACACACACACACACACACACACACACACACAAAATATACACATCCGTCACACAAGTGTCTGAATGACGCTGCCCTGTCCTTGTCCCTCATGTAGAAGGTCCAGGCAAATTAGTGGCAGCATGCTGGGTGATGTGATGAGTTGAATAACTCTGGTGTGTGTGTGTGTGTGTGTTTACCGGGGCAGATGATGCGTGTGTTGAGCACGGGGAGGTTCTCCTTGCTGGTGGTGAACGGGGTGATGGTGAAGGAGCCGTAGGACTGGGTGCTGCGGCTCACCCTCCTCTCCGTGGGGGAACAGGGACTCTTCACAGCTGGAGAGGAAACACACAGGGAAAACTTCATTTGAATTTTTTTAGGTGTTTTCTCTATTAAAACAAAATCTCTGTGTGTCTGTATGTTCCTTGCATTTCTTCAACCATTCATTTGTTTAACTTTATGCTTGGTGGGGTGGTTCGCTGGGACCAGAGTACTTTTTTGGTGTAGATGGTTTTTCATTTTTAAAAGTCTCAAAATTAAATTTCCTGTGGGTAGAGACAAATCTTTCATTATTTATACAATCATGGCATATTTCCTGTAGTTATTGTGCTACTGAAACCACATTTGATGGACGTGCGTAGTTATGATGTCTGAATGACCATGATGAGTTTGATGTCATTTGGCCAATAGGTGGCATCATTGGTAACGCTTTACTTGATGTGTGATTCACAGCTGTCACTAACTGCACATGAAGCATTCATGACTGTTTCATGAGACGTGACTCAACATTCATACCAAACCTTTTATGAACGTGAAGACATGAATAATGGTAACTTGTCAAAATAAAAGTCCAACAATTGCAAAGCAGCATTGTGGTTTACCTGATCATGGTAGTAAATGGTTTAGAGTTCGAGTTCGATATGAATGTTGAGTCATGTCGCATGAACCAGTCATGAATGCTTCATGTGCAGTTTCACGACAGCTGCTATGATTGTGCTATGAACTCACCCGTCAAGTAAAGTGTTGCTGCATCACTTAACTTAATATGACTTTGCTTATCTGCAGAACAGTTCGGCAAATCAACCTCACACTTGGTGGGTGTCTAGCTGAGGACCCATGGGCGTGCGGTGTCACGTGTTACACAACGGTACACGTTCACAATGACACCAGCAGCAGTTCTCAACAATGCCGTGAGCTGCGGTGATAACAATCCCTTCTGTGTTTTTTTGATTTGTGTCCAGGTCAGGAAGGAGTAAGGAGGCAATCGGAGGAAACAAGGAGAGGATACAAGGCGGAGGGTTTGACTGATACCTCCTAGTCTTCCTACGGCTGGAAAAATGTGTGGAAGGAAGGAAGCAGCCCCATGATAAACAGGAAGAACTTCTGCCCCTAAGACAATAACACATCCTGTGGCCAACGCACAGACACTCGCACAGAGGCGACACCAAACATTTACACACACAACGTGCATGTGCTTCCACATACAAGGACGCACACATTACAAAATTCAGACACAGACTTTATAGTCGCTCTGCCACCACAGTTCTGCCACCATCATTTATTATTAAAGGAGTTTTCCATTGCCGCAGACTTAAGTGGATACTGAAGATAGAGAGATAAACAGCTTAGCCTGGTGCAGGAGGTAGAATATCACAGGAGAACCGGCTTCTCCATGCACTTTGAGCACTAATCCTTGAGTTTATTTATGACAGGAAACATGATTTGCGTCAGAGGCACTTTTTTTCCATTAGCTTTGAGTCTGGTTCACTCGAGTGCAGGAAATTTAATATCCACAAGGTGGCAACATATAAATCCTGTTTGATTTCCTATTGGCATCTATTCCCTTGAAAAGTTTTTACAACTTTAACTTTAACTTCTTCGACATGATTCTTCTTTTTACCACTGAGAGAAGAACAAAACTAGCTTTTAAATCTTCCTAATGTTTGCATAAATCATGTGAAGAGTTTTGTCCCAACGGAGACAAAAGGGAAGGAATATGTTAAAAACACATCCACTGCAGTGGCCAAGCTTTGTTTTTTTTGTTTTTTTCCTCAAATGAGGCCTCAACCTCTAATTAAACAAAATTACTTTTAAGTGGTTGGTGTAACAGTGACTGAGAACAATGCCAGCTGGCACGGTGCATCTTGGAAATCAAACAGGCGAGACTGGTCAGGTCAAGTGTTTCTGGAACAGCCCATGATGAAAACGAGTCAGGGCCAAGCAGGTAAAAGGTTCGTAAGCAGGTCACAGATTTTGAGACACATTTTCAGACATGTGGACTCACACGGCACCGTTTCCAGTTCCTTGGTGTCCTCGTCCTTCTCGCTGTCTCTGTTCTCTTCCTCGCTGTCCTTCCTGAACTCCAGAGGAGATGCCAGTTCCGTCTCCTCCGTGTGAATGTTCTGCTCATCCACCACTGAACAGACAAGACAGGATGCTACAGTATAGGCCCACAGGTTCTCTCTCTGTGTGTTGCATTCTATACATTGATAAATAAGAGCTAGGGGCAGAACTGAAGTTAAGTAAATGTAGTGGCCACCACTGGTTTTATACTGTAACACAGAAACATGGTTGTACCTCTCTCAGCCTGCTCTATAATCTGTCGTACAGCCTTCTTCAGGCTATTGGCCCTGAGCATCAGCTGTTCCCTGCTCTTGAACAGCTGGTGTGGGGAGCCTCCTCCTCCTCCTCCTCCTCCTCCTCCTCCCTTCTCCGTCTCCTCCTCCTCCAGCTTCTCCTTCAGCTCCGTGAGGCTCTCCTCGCTGGCCTCCTCCTCCTCCTCCTCCTCCTCCTGCTCCTCCTCTACGATAGGGGGGGTGGAGTGGGGAAGAGGAGGCAGGGCCTGGCACTCCGCGTTGAGGGTCTGCAGGAGGGAGTCCAGTTTCTCGTTCAGGATGGCACACTGGTGGCCAGGGGGAGGACAGACACAGACGGATGAGGTTAGCGTTCAGGTGGCAGGGAATGAGCAGTGACTCGATACGTGAGGACGTGCATTTTAGCACATGCTGATGAATATTGAAGGCTTTGTTTTCTTGCAGCTTACTTTGAGAGACATGGTGTCGCACTCATCGATGTTCTCGGTGCTTTTTTCATAGGCTTTCCCCACTTTGGCAACAAAATCCTTAACTGTTTCGCACAAGATCCTAAGAAACAGGAAGGAAAAAATATATATATCAAAATCAAATGTGCGACAATGAAAACATGGGATGAACCATGGTATTTGGTGGTATCTTTTATTGTTTTTTTATTATTATAAATAAATGCACAATTACAACAAATAGATATTATACAGTAAATTGCATCTATGGTTTGAGAAAAAAAATATTTTGCAGCATTTAATAACATAGACATCTCATCCCTCAAGCTTCTCTCTGGAGCTCCAGAAAGAACAGACTCTTTGTTTCTGTCTCATTAATATTAATGAGCCTCTCGCTGCACTGCAAAAACTAATATCTTAACAGGTAAAAATGACTTGTTTTAGGTACAAATAAAAATATTGAGTAGAATAATCTAATTCCACTTTAGTCTAATTTTCTTAAAACAAGACCAAATCAACCCAAATCAGGAAAAAACTTAGATAAGATTAATATTATCTGCCAGATAAATGATCTGCCAGTGGAAAAAGATAATTCTACTCAGATCAGTTGTACCAAAAACAAGATATTTCCACCAGTTAGGATTTAAGCTTTTAGTTCTGGCATCACAACTTCACTTCTCCTGAAATGTTGCATAAAGGCAGAGCTTCTGAATACAGACAGTGAAGTGATTGATCGTGGAATACCAACAAATCTGCAATATCCCCATTAAAACTGTCACATTAGAGCCACTCACTTGGCAGAGGAGATGACCACAGAGTGCTGCTCAGAGTTGAGGATCTTTGTGAGGTGAGCAGCTACTGAATCTTCATAAGTTGAAATGTGAAACTGGAAAAAAAACAGAGTTCAAATGACATCTGTTAGTTGCAATAAAATAATATATGAACATGTACAAGGCCATGGAAAGTAACTACTCTCCCATCCCTCGTAGTAGTACTTGAAAGACTGTAAAAACACTGCACCTCCCACTCTCATCTGTCTGTCTGGAAACCCTGCTGGGTCTGCTAGTGTCTACTGATGCGTGTGAATGTCTGTCAGCTCTAGTGAGTACCTGGCAGTCGTCGGCTCCCTCAGGCGTGGTGGGGCAGCTGTGTTTGGGTGGGATCTTAATCTCGTAGGTCATGATGCTCCAGCGGTCCAGCATCTTGGTGCTGGCTCTCTCCAGCTTCTCCAGGATCTGGGGCAGCTGGGTGTCGTCGTCACACGACGGGCCCCAGCCCAGCACCCGCGCCAGATCGTTGCCCGTGCCCAGGGGCAACACCCCCAGCTGGCACTGGAACACAGGCACAGGGTAGATTTGGCATTGGGCTGTATGTGCCTGCTGCATTCAACATGAGGCCTGTGTGTGTCTGTATTTAAGCTGGCCAGGAGGAAAGCAACGAGTCTGGACTGGCAGGATGAACAAAGATTCATCATTTTTATCCACTTGTAGCTTGCGCTCTTTTCACAATTTCTGCATGTAAAAATGAATGGTGCTACATTCATCTGTCTATAAATGTCTGTTGTTCATGTATCACTCTGACTGGTTATCAGATCAACCGCAGCTTTCAGATATACAATAGGTTGCACAATGGTGCCCTTTTTGTGGATTTTTTTGATGGATATTAAAAACATCATTATCATCATTAAAAGGTAAAATCCCATGGACTTAACGTGTCACAGCACTATCCTGCAGCAGCACTTTAGTTACAGTGTAAACCTCCAGATCACATTGCTCCTCCTCATGTTGCTTCACTTACGATTCAAAGCCCCATTGTCACGTTTCTTTCTGAACTGACCGCGCAGCCAACGAAACAAAAGTATCGTAACGTCTCTCTCAGACTCCCACACAAAAAAACATGAGCTGGTTTAGCAGCTAATTTATTCCTCACGCCCCGCTACTGTGGGCTGTAGTCGTCTTACTCCAAGATGCACTCAAGACTCTCAGGAAATCATAACACTATCACCTAACAGAACAGAATCTGGGTCTAAACTCATTTATTTATGGATATAACAGTAACATACGCACTATACAGAAAAAATATTATGATAAGTCCCTACCCCCACTCTAACCCTAACCCAATTTCAAAACTGATATGTAGATTAAGATCTGCACTTAAATTGTTCACTTTTTCTTACAATAACTGTACTTGCATGTCTCCTCTAACATACATCTACTTGTATGTCATAGCTCATCTAATGTACAATTTGTCTATTAAGATTATGTATCAGTATGTAACACCCTCATTTGGCCAAACATGAAAAATCTAATTAGGCTTTAACCTTTCTATAGAAACACATACTTTTTAGGCACACTAAACTAGTTTATTTATAATTATATTAAAATGTCACTACAATTATGTGTGTTACCTGTTTGTGGAGATTGAGTTTATCAATCTCTGAGAGGACCCAGCCCACACTGCCATCACCCCCACACACCAAAATTCGGAAGTTATCAAACTTCTGAAACAGGCGCAAACTGAAAAAGACACACACACACACACACACACACACACACACACACACACACACACACACACACACACACACACACACACACACACACACACACACACACTTGTTAGTTTAATCTGTAGGGTCAGGTCATGGGAGGTGTTTACATTGCCAATGATAAGTGTTATGTCATTCATCCTGCCGAAATAAACAATTATTTATTACAAATTGTATTTAAATTAAGTGGAAATAGTTTCTGTGCTGTTTGAATCTGCGTTCCTCACCCGAGGTGCGGCCCGCCGTTGACCAGGTCAAAGACCTGAGCCGGGTTGAGGAGCTGCTTGAAGCGTCGTAAGAATTTCACACCCTGGTTGTCTCCACTTTTGGAGTTGACGAAAACCAGGAGGGGACTGGCACATGACGGGGGACAGGTGGCCTTCCAGAAGCCTGAGGAGAAGATGGTGGTGTTAAAAAAGAAAAAAAGGGCAAAGGGAAACATGCCTTTAACTTTGAGGCAATATATATATGACCTGGCTCTTTAATGCTATATAACATTATAACCACGGTACAGCTTAAAACAATGGAAGCAGCAGCTGGTGTGGAAACAACTGTCGTTTAACAACCTCATCAACGTCTCAGTGTGTGTGTGTGTGAGAGACTGAGTTTATTAATAGAAGGCACATGCAAAAAATACATGTTTAGCTCAGTAACAGAGCTCTGATGTACAAGCAGGCACACATACATGAGCCTGTGTTGAGGTAATGCATCAAAAATATGCCATGCTTACAGCATAATCTCTACACCCCCCCCTCTTGTGCATATTAGCCGTGTGACACCGCTATCTTCTCATGACACCCTCTGCAGCCTCCTGCATGTCTCCCTTCTTGCTCTCTAATGTCTCCCTCCATCCTCTACCATTTATTCTCTCTCTCTCTCTCTCTCTCATTTTGTTTGTGAAGGATGGATTGAGGGAGGGCGAGAGGAAGAGGATAGAAGAGGGAGGGATGTGGGGAGTCACGACGCAGCAGCACGTGCTCCAGTCCCCCCCCACCTCCACCACCACCCCCCACTCTCAGCCAATTACAACCAAACTCCCCCCTCTTCCCAGCCTGCATTTGGGCAGACGGTGTCCTGGCACGTGAGGAGATGTGGAGAGAGTGAAGGACAGATGGTTGCTCTTGTCTTATCCTCCTCTCTTTCATCTGGATTTCCCATCCTCCATCTCTCTGCTGCTCTCTTTTTATCCATCTACCAATTAGCTGATGCCAGCTATATACAGATTCAGTGGTCAGTGTGTGTGTGTGTGTGTGTGTGTGTGTGTGTGTGTGTGTGTGTCTGTGCATGTGTGAGAGAGACTGGATCTGGCAACAGTAATCCAATCACACATGCTTATCTGAGTCCGTCTTGCAGGTGCTGATTTCCATCTATAATGGGTTGATGTGGCCTCACACACATACATGCACGTGTAGATACAGAGAGACAGAGTTATTGTATATGAACAGAGACGACACACACGCTCGCACACACGCACAACAATAGTGCATTGCAGCCATCTGCACACTGCAAAAACTGAAATCTTATCAGGTGAAAATATCTTGTTTTTGGTACAATTAGACCAATACTGAAGAATTGTCTTATTCCACTGGCAGATAATTTAGCTCTTTTCAAGGTATTCTCTTGATTTTAGTTAGTTTAATCTTTTTTTGTGTCCTTAAAAAAAATTTAAATTGACTCTAATTAGGAAAAAAAACTTTTTTTTTCTGGCAGCGGAATAAGACAATTCTACTCAATATTGGACTCTTTTTACCACAGTTTTAGATTTCAGTTTTTGCAGTGCAGGGCTCTTCTTCTTGTGTGATGTCTGCCTGCTTGTGTTCTTTCATGCTGAGTAGGTGTGTCCACTTTCTTTGCAAGTTGGGAGGGATTGCATCATCTTCTCACACATTCTTTTCACAGCTCTATTTTAAGCCCTCATAAAGGTGTGTGTAGACCTGTTGGTGTGGCTATTTTTAGCCACCTGGCTGTACAAGGAAGGCAGATTCCTGGAACACATGTCAGTGTCCAGCCCACCTTTCAACATCTATTTATTAGGCTCATCTGAAAGTATGGATTTGATTATTTGACGAGAAAAAAAAAAAAATATATATATATATATATATATTATTATCTTTCCTCGCCTCCTTTTCCCTGCCTGCATGTGCAACTCAGGTGTGTGTATTATTGTGTGTCGGAAAGGATCTCGATCATACTGGAGTGAATCATCATGCTCTCCCTGTCCTCTGACCATCATCCTTCCATGTGACAGAGCAGGAGGTCGAAGGTCAGAGAAGACATCAGCCAACCAAACGCCATAAAATCTCATTTATTCACCTCTGAAATGTAATGATTGCTCATAGGTGCTGTTTGGCATCAACATTTGACCCTTTGCGTGCGTCAACATGATTGCATAGGTGTGTGTGTGTGTGTGTGTGTGTGTGTGTGTGTGTGTGTGTGTGTGTGTGGTGCCTACCATCTGAGTCGATGCTGTTGAGTGCTGTAGGGGGAATGATGGAGACTTTGCACTGACCAAGAGGACACTTGCGAGGGTACAGGTCCATACAGGCTGTATGCACCTAAAACAGCAGCAAATATAATGGGAAAGCACATTTCAAGACGTTGTTGTAATACATCTGTAGCCAGGAATTCCCCTCACATATAATGATTTGAAAGGGGCAGACATCATTGTTTAATTCATTGACATGTTGCCTGACTTTTTATAATTAGATGATAGCTTGGATAATAAACAGATAATTTAAATTTCCCATATCACCGAATGTGAGATTTTAATTTCTTATGAATATAAAGTCTCTGTGTTCTATAAATACTGCCCCATCTTTCAAAATGCTTAATTCATAGAGAAATGCAAACAGCCTGTATTAAAAAACTGTGTCTTAAAATGAGCTGTTGGAACTTCAGTGAACTACAGAGTCACCAACCACCCCATTCACAGCCATTCGAAGGAGGCTCATTTTTATTAATGAGACAGTCAGAAAACTAAATCATATTGAGAAGATTTTTGTTATTTTTATACTTAAAAAACATATTATGTGAAGGAGATCAAAAATTCAATTAAAACCTCAAGAGTGTATGATAGTGGACCTTTAAGTGGCAATGTAATGTAACAAGGAGCAAATTAAGCCTTTACAATGGATGTGTACGCGACAGATGTCTCACCATAGCTTTGCACCAGAGGCAGCGCCAGTCCTGCAGCCTCAGTACGCTGCCACATGTCTTATCACACACGGCACACTTGGCACTGACGGGCAGGTTTCCTTCCAACCACTGATGAGGCATAGCAATCTGTAGGTTGCACACACACAAAGTTCAAGAGACGCTTCAATCTATCTGCTCTTATCTATCATGTCTAATGGAAATGATTTCCATTATTTCCACTGATTAGATATTCGAGATCTTCAATTCAAACAAGCTGTTTTGGGCAAAAAATATTGTGTTTCAATATTTCCTCAGTATTTTACTTGTTTTTTGCTCATAGGAAACCCTTAAAACATGCCAGAATATAACAAATATGGAAACGAGTTTGTACACTAACTACCATTACCTAAAGACATAGTGACCTAAAGTGGGGGGAAAACTCTGAAGCACACAAATGTATTATATATAATATTTTCCAGAACGAATCATAAACAAACAAATAAGTCCACAGACACAAACTTACCCCATCCTCATCTTCAATAATATCCTTCCCTATGGAAGCCAGGGTCGTCCATTTACAGTTATTAGTGGCTCGGACAGCACAGCGTTTGTGGGCTTTGAATTTGCATACTGAAAAAACACAAACACACCCCTGTCAGTCTGACACAGCTGTCCAGCTATTAAAAATAATAATTAAGAGATTAATGTTAAATGCTGTGAAGCTCACAAGACCAAATTGTATCGATTTGTGTTTTCCACAACTTGAAAACCACTGATTCGTGATCCAGAAACAGACACACCCTGCAAAGTTGTGTTCTGATGAATGAAGCCCTACCAAGATTCCAGTGGGTGTAATTAGTAACCTCCCTAAAGCCTGTTCTGTGCTTATACATATCTGACAGATGAAAGGAAGGCATGAGGCCTCAGCTCCACATCAAGTCTCAAACTATTTATCTCGATCCAGTCAGGCAAAGAAAGACCTCAGCCTCGGACCACATGGAAGATACCTGCTGTACTGTCTGTGTTAAAATTAATGAGTGAAAGAATAGGATTGGAGGAAAGTGTCCAGCCTGATCTGATGTGTCTGAAGGTAAAAAAAAAAAAAAAGGACCAACATCACCCGCCTTGTATTTGTTTGTTTCAGTTTTTTGTAAGGTTAAAGAAAAGATACAGCATTAGTGGTCCTAGCTGTTTTAAAATATAATCTTTATTTTGATTATAAGGAGGTGTTATATAAATACCCCGTCCCATGTTTCATAACGCTCCATCCACAAAGAAATTGCGCACAGCCCAAATTTAGAAAATGTGCCTTAAAACGAGCATTTAAATCAGCCAATCAGAGGAGAGGCTCATTAATATAAATGAGACACATAACAGCCTGTTCTTTCTGGAGCTCCAGAGACACTTAAGAGAGGAGATGTTGAAGTATGTTAAGATGATTTTTTGATGCTTAAAACCACAAATATATCTGATTATGGATGAAAAGTGTCAAATATGGAATCTTTAAGCTGCAACCATTCTTGCCAAAAATAGAATTAGTATTTCTTTTAAACAAAGACAAGAAAGAGGATTAGGAGTGACTTTTTAACACTTATACTGGTACTTGTTAAGGTGTCACATACACTTTGTATGAGTGAGTCCAACTGTGACAGCAGGGGAAGCAGTTATGCATTTGATTTTAAAGTACTTAAAGCAGGCTGCTCTAGAACAAGAAGAAGTACAAGTAAAATGTAAATACAGTGTCACATGAATATTTCGCAGGAAGAAATACAGGCAGAGAGAGATTGCTCTCGCCTTTTTCTCCATTAAGGATAAAGCACTTAGCAGACTCATGAATAATGTCTGTGCTCTGGGGAAATTCACTTCCAGCCACCCCACCCTTGGTCATATACAACCCTGACACACACACGCACACACACACAGACGAACACATCTTGTCATTAAGCAAGTCTACAGATATGAAAACTCAGTCAAAGTCATATCCGGGAGAAACAATCGATGCTTCAATCTCGTCTACCACTAAATGCTGTTAGAGAGCATTAGCAAAGCATTAAGAGAATACAGAGGACATGATACCACTGCCTGTTAATGGCATTCACAAACCAGACTGGAACAAAACAGTGTGTGCGTGTGTGTTTGTGTGTTTGTAAAATACAGGCAGAAAGGTAGAGTTTATCTGTGTGTGTGTGTGTATTTGTGGCTAGGTAGCACAAATCAATCGCCACCGACTGTCCTGTGCAGGAAATCGAAGGGAAATTTAAGCCGCCCTGATTGCTGTGAAACTGTTTTGCTGGCTGTTCTTCACGTTTAATAGAGACACACTCGCCTCCTCTCTTCTGTTTTTTTCCCCCGCTTTCTACCGCTATCACGTAGTGTTCCTATGACTTGTGGGAGATCCTTCCCTTCTCGCTGTCCCTCATTTTCTTGCAGTAATCTGCCAGATATTGGATTCTACTGAGCAACTCATGCACTCTGTGCGGAGCTATAATTTAATCCACACTTGTATATTAACAGTGAATTAATCTACATTAAAGGTCCTGCATCATAGGAAGAAAGGCTGGGCCATATTACAAAAAACTGGGATACATATATTTTGCGAAATATGAAAAAACACAGGAGTTAAAGGAAGGGGTGCAAAACCATCCTTATTTTAACATGGTATAGAATGGTTTCTGGAACCTTTCTCATGTGGTGTAACACCGCATCGCGGTGTTCACTCTACTGATTAGAATGGTGTGCTTCAGTTAATTTACTTGACATTGAACATCTTGTAATGTGACATCGCAGTGATGTTTTTGAAAGGATATATTAGAGCTAAATGATTTTATGTGAAAACTGAATTGTAATCTTTCTGACATATGTTTCTCGTTCGATTTTATTCATGGTTTTCTTAAAATCAAGTCTCAGTGCACAGCAACATTTACAAGCATCACATATACTGACATCACTATTACAACACTTAATGCCATAGCTCCTAATGCAACAATGAAAATTTAAGCCAAGTTTATTAACAAGAAACATGCTGCATAGGCTACATCCAGTGCTTGAGAAACAGCAGTTTTTACAACTAAAGAACTAAAATAGAGACTTTAACTTAAAGTAGTGCAAGGTCAAGGAGGTCGCATACACATCGACCAAAACAAAACCAGGCTTGATCGTGTGATCTCAAGATCACGCTGCCTGGTTATAAAAAAAACATCACTCAAACCAACAATATATCATTCCGCTCTAATAGAAAGTGAGACTTTAAAAACTTTTTGATAATAAGGTCTAGTTGATATACTGTCCAATGGTACAAAACACTGACAGCCGATAAATTGTGATGTCACAACTAAACAGTCACTACCCATCCTCTATTAATAGTCAGTCAAATAAGCCAATCAGCAGAGAGGCTCATAAATAACAATGAGACAGACATAACAACCTGTTCTAGAGTTTCAGAGAGAAACTTGAGAGGAGATGTAAAATTATAATAAGAAAACCAAACATAAATTTTGTTAGGGATATGAACATTTCAAATAAAACCAAAAAAAAGTATAAAGTGTGGGACCTTTAAAGAGGAAAGTGTAAGTGAACGCTATGAAACATTCTGGCTGTCTTTCTATGTCTCTCTCTTTTGCTTTCTGATGTGGATATGAGAGGGCCTCATTGTAGTGGATAATGAGCGCTGAGTGGAGAGGCTCTTATGCCATCACACACACTCACACACACATGGACACACACAGTTAAAAAAGTGCACGCACATGCACACACACGCAGCTAAGCGAGCGCACATATGCAATGCATACGCACACACTCACAAATCAAAACAAGACGATATGCAGATGGTGCTCATTAAGATCTGCTGACTGTCGCTGACACTTAACACCAGCTCAAAGAAAGGGGAAAAAAATACTGTCATCCTCCCATGGCCCCTTCTCTTTAACACCAACACTTCCCTGTTCCTGCACGTATGAAGTGAGGAGAAGAGTGGCGTCATTCACACCAACAGCTTTTTTTTCATGAGATGTGAAATGTTGAGTCAATGCTTATCTAACACAGTATGACATTAACACATGTGAATACTGGAAGCATATATATAGATATATAAATTGACAGGACTCATACTAAGGTTGGGCAATATGCAACAATGTTGTACGGATGACTGTTGGTGCTTTAATAAAACAATAAATCAATGAGGGTTTTTGAGAAATAATGAACAAAAGTGTGGATATAATCACTAAGTGGTTAAAGGCAAAAACCAGTAGCTAGAACAGAACACAACATCAATTCAGCCAGTCTTTAAAAACAGGAAAAGACAACACTCGTGCCATTTCACAATATTATGATATCCATAATCGGAAATGATATCTACTCTCATATAACAATATTGATATCATATCATATTTCCTCCTCACCGGGGGAACTATAGATCTACCAATTAACAGGGTTGCAGTTCGATGCTACAGTAACCTTATATCAAATCTTTAAGCTGAGAGCAGGAAGTTCATCTGCGCGTCAGTAATGAGATGTAGAAACGAGTAACAGATTAAAGGGTCTTATGTAAGAAATCCCCGCTTGTATACTGACGGTAAGCATGTGTCGTGCCTATGTGTGTGTATACCTACCTTCGCAGGAGAGGCCGTGAGACGTGACGCCAGACAAGCTGTCTTTACAGACGTTGCAGAAGGTGGGCCGTGCATGGGAGCAGGCGTACCAGTTGTGCATCCCTGAGAAATGTTCCACATTAAACTGTGCCGTCTGGCAAAGAAGAGGTTAAAACAGGTTGGCAGCACTGGGATGACAGTCACAGAAAGGCATGTACAGTGCATTACATCATCATAGTGATAATCACATACATATCTAGTGTTGTATCTATGGTATATTTCTAATAGAATTACTGTAATTACTGCATATTAAGATTAGCTGTTTCAATTAGCAGACACAGATCAACACAAGATAAGTCATAGTTCATCCATTCTCAGCTCTTCCTAATAACAATAGTAATAATACTAACAACCGTCCACCTTCCCCTAAGGTCTGGTCTTACTGCTCGATAAGAGCCTCATGATGATGCTAGCTGGGAAACTGCCTGAACGCAGCAGGAAACGCATCAGGACTCTGTGGGAGAAACCCTCCACCAGCTTCTCTGGTCATTAGTGTGACTCTGCTGCTCCATTTTACAAAAGTGGAAATTGGACGCTTCTGCACACATAAGTGTATGGAGAGTGCGAGTTAATGTGTGCGATGTACTGTAGGAGTGTGGGCGTTGCGTCTGCAGCACGCGGCGCAGCCCCGGACACAGCTCGTGGTTTATAAGTGGGATTGTTACAGGTGTTTAGAAAGCAGGACACTAAAGATTCCTACAGTGATACTGTATATAATAGAACGCAGTAATTAAATGCTGCTGTGTTGACATCTTGGCAGGTGTGTGTGCGTGTGTGTGTGTGCGTGTGTGTGAGTGCACTGATGTGTATATTATGTATGTACCCTGTGGTGTGTGAGCTCTGGGGGTGCTGCTGCATTGCAGTGCAGTAAGGGGGTGAGGGGATGGGGTCTTATATAAGATTTCCCTCCCAAATCAAAACATGCAGTACTGCTTTCCTCCTGCGCCTCGCTGTAACCTGTATCTGTCAAACACATAACCCAGATTTAGACTCATCTTGTATCAGTGGAATAGTCTGTTACGAGTCCATTTTGTAGGGAAAAAAAAAATCAGTTGAGACATAAATGTTTTCTAGGTTTGTCCATAAACATTATCACGGAGAATGAGGATAAGAAATGAGAAGGGAGTTGTGGTAACTGACTAGACAGCTCTCTGTTATCTAGCAGACTCATCAAATCAAACACGCTCTATGAGCAGTAGTAGCTGTCTTCCTGAATGTGTGTGTGTGTGTGTGTGTATCTCTGGCCCAAGTTGAGCACCTGTGACTGTATCTGTGCATCCATGCGTGTCCGGGCATGTGTGCCGGTGCTCTTAAGCTCTGATTCTGAACATGAGTGCCTATCTGCTATTATTGTAGATATCATCCTCCACGGCATGCAAATCTTGTTCCCCTACACCTCACACACCCATCTGGTCTCAGGCTACTACACCATCACCGTACGTCCACTTCTAGGAATGTCCTCTAGTGGAACTATCAGGGGGAGGAAAGAAACATTTCTGTTTTCAAAAGAAGGATACGCCACAAATCTATTGTTCCTGTGGCACTATCTCTTATCACTCCGCACCTGTCGCTGCTTATGCTCAGCACACACATACACACACACACACACACACACACACACGGATCTGTCTATCAGCTGCTTACCTCGTAATGCTCTCGGGACTGGACGGACTTTAGCGAACTGATCCAGTCCTCCATCTCTTTCCTGTTCTCGGCGCAGAGGATGAGCCTACGGAATGGAGTGATTACCTGGACGGAGAGGGGGAGATAGGCGCATTGATGAGAGAGTGACACTGTAAAGATCGGAGACTGGAGGGAAAAGGGAGAGAGAGAGCGAGAGAGAGATGGATGTTTCCAGTGCATCCGCCTCAGCCTGCGGTGCCTCTGAGAGAAGAGAGCAATCGTTTCTGTCTTTAAGGAAGAGAAAGAATGAGAAGCTCCCTCCCTCCCTACCTCTCTCTCTCTCTCATTAACTCTCACTCACTCATTCCCTAACACCTTCTGGAGTTAGTCTTTTCCTTCACTCCAGCACTCCTCTTCTCTCTCTACCCTCTCTTTCTCAAGCTCTTAGCTCTTCATGCTGCTTTGAGGCAGATATGTGCTGACAGGCGAAGCGCCTCAGTAAAGGCTAAGAGCTCCCCCCCTCCGCCCCCCCTCTCTGGTCCTGTGTGTGTGTGTGTGTGTGTGTGTGTTTAAAGGACAGTCTCCCTGTAGATAAGCCTACAGACATACTGCACCCTTTCAACAGCCCATCACTTATTCATGCTCCCTCATCTCTTCTTTCCATCTTTCTCCATCTCTTTCTAACTCGCTGTGTCCTTATGTTATCTCTCGTCACCTTAGTGACAGAAGTGAATAGACACACACACGCACACACAAATCATTATTCATGTATTAGCAGGGATGCTGATGTTCCTTTCCCACTGTGAGAAAGGCTATTATGTGATTAATAAACTCTTGCCACTGTTTACCAAACACTTTAAACACAGATTAATATAACATGATGAAAATGTGTTTTAAGTGTTTAGTTATTTAGGTAGAGTTTTTCCATCGCTCATCTGCAATATTTGATTGAATTGAATTGAACTGAAGATATTGTGTGCTAATTTTATTTTAGCATTTTAAGGGAATATTTACTAAGTCTATCAATGTCTAACAAATTCACAATAAAGTTACTTTATTAAATATATTTAAATACAAATAAAACATAATAAATTCCAAACTGGCGAATGTTTTTTTCAGGCGCAATATAAATAAATATGCACAATAAATATGTAGTATTTATTTTATAGTGGAGTATTTTATACTGTGGGAATTGCTACTTTTACTACTTCTTCCACCACTGGTAGATGTACATGTTGATGTATGTGAGCCCAGCTGATTAAGATTCAATGGTGCTCTGTTTAGGATATGATTTCCACAAGCCTGCTATACTTGGAATATTGGATGAAGAAAGGGCCCTTTTACATCTGCCACATTTCCTCAACAGGAAAAACATATGGAGGAAATACGAGTTAAATAACATAATGTTATCAGCGCAAGAAAAAGGCCACGCAGAGCTATAAAACAAATCCATATATGAGGGTTTTGATTAGATTATTGCTATAAACAGTAATCACACTGGTCTATTTAACGTGTAATTCAGTGACTTTTTCAATCATATCACACTTGTCTGGACTGAGTTGTTAACACTATACATTACCAAAAATACCAATGAACATGTGTGAAAAATAAAAGGCCGTCTTGTGTCTGGTGTTAAACAGAGCACTTTCCTGTAGCCATATTTTCTGCAACTTTCTCTGCAGGTGTTGCCAAAGCGATTCCTAATAAGTCGCCTTATGACTCACAGTCGCTCTCTTGCATTGTTCTGAACCGGCAACAAGTCGTGACTGCCTCGGGTTTTACACCTGTTTCTCCCAGATGTTACGTCTCAGATGCATTTTCCTCAGTCAACAATGATAAATCAGAAGCTGCATCTACTTTTTAGAACGTGTATTTCCTATTATAGTTTGCATCTCTCACCATGAAATTCAGATTGTCTGAGCCCAAAGACACATTTCACAGCTATTTCTCCACCTCAATGTGGCTCTTTGTTAATATAGGTTAAAAGCATTAGACTGATTCACAGTAATGAGGCGACACTGGTACTAACAAATATCTCCTTTTATATGCAGGTTTAACTGAATTTTCATTCATTGTTGTGAATGATAAATGACATGAAATCAATGAACTGAAATGAACCTCAGATTATATGGTGTGTTTCACTACGTGCTGCACACTGTTTGTTGTGTTCCTTATTTTCCTACAAAGCACTTATTGATTTTCTACAAAGTGTTCACTGTAATTTATATGCTATACATGCAGCTGCTGGGAAGAGCCATTTTAGTGTTGAATTACAGCCATTTTAGCAATAACAGGATAAACATATAACTGCACACCATGTAGACTAAACACAGGTCCAGCAGTCAAAGAAGGATTTGTGAAACGGTTAAAGGAACTGTATTTTTTTTTCCAACAAGTCCTGCACATCCCTCCTAGTTCTATCCACCAGGAGTCCTGTTTAGACCAGCAGCACCTGAGGATTTATAAGAGGGGGCAGGGATCATTAAAATCAGGACATAGGTTGGCCTAATTTCATACACTGTTCAAACAATAAAAATAAATCCCCCCCGCAGTAAGAACAGTGTTAGAGTTACATCTGTCGGCAGGCTAAAGTAGAGAACACTGCGCTCCTAAAATGCAGCTTAATACAGGTTCCCAGGATTTCAAAAAATTAAAATTGGAGACAGAGCCTTTAACTACCAGGCTCCTCTCCTGTGGAACCTTCTTCCTGTTTCAGTCCGGCGGGGCAGACACCCTCCTAACATTTAAGAACAAGTTAAAAACTTTTCTTTTTAAAGAAGCTTATAGTTAGAGCTGGCCCTGGCCTGTCCAGAACATTGTTATGCTATGATAGGTTTAGACCTCATGAGCTACTCTGAGCGTCTCTTTTTTTCCATCCGTAACGCTCATGACCCACTGATGTACCGTTTTTAAATCTATTTTGTTCCAGGAGCCCTGCCCTGTGTTCTCATTCACAGAACATGCTGCAGTGCAGCCACTGAAGGATCCCTCTGTTGCTGGAGGGTCTGTCTCTGTCCTGGTTCACCTGGAGGCTGAGAGGGATCCTGTCAACTCATCCTCCACATACACCCTAATTCAATATATTTTTGCTATTCTAGTTAATGTTGCACTCAACTCTTTTCCTATTATAAATGTATTGTGTTCCATCCTGGGCACACGTCATCCTTTTTCAAGACTGTCTGTCTGGAAGAGGGATTCTCTTCTCTTACTCTTCTTGAGGTTTCTTCCTCTTTTTTTCCCCCCGTAGTTTTTTTTGGGTCGTTTTTCCTTGTTTGATGAGAGGGTCTAAGGACAGGGGGGTTTTGTGTTGCTGTTGTACAAGCTGTAAAGTCCATTGAGGCTAAATTGTGAGTTGTGATTTCAGGGCATGCCACAGTGGATGCAGGTTTTTGTTCCAACATTTTACATTTCATTATGAAAAATGCTCTTGATTTGTTCGCTTTAAAAGCACAAGGCAGATTATTCTGTGTAGGAAAATTTAAGATGGTATAAATGGCAGATTGGATATGAGAAATGTGTCTCCTCAGGCTGAATTACTGCGACAAGGCTGCATAAAATGGGCATATTGGGAGTTGAGAAGGATCTACATCAATTTATATTCTTGTCCTTGTGTTGTATTCAACAATACATTTTTTGTTTTAAAATGATAGGCATAGGATTCTGAATTGCTCACAAATCTACTTTATATAACATTTGAACAGTAGACCAAAGAAGACAATTTTGGGACTCGATACAAGACACTCATCCAATAAGCCAAATTGGAAAATAAAGTTCACTTTTTCAATAGTAGATATCATGATGTATTTCTGGTATAAACGGTAAAAACATTAGAAAACAGATAAAAAAAAAAAAAAAACATGCCAAGAAAAAATATGTCATGTTCCTAACTAACTGAACTATGCTTGTGTTAGTCTTTGTGCCTGATATTTGTCCTTTCCTTGGCCTTATTTGATAGTAAAGCTAATCACATTAGCATTCTTCCTCCTTTATTATATAAGTGGAGACAACAACTCCCAAATTAGTGAGGGTGTGTGTGAGAGAGTTTATTCAGCTGCTTGTGTGTTTGCAGTACATATTTAACTCTCAACCAATCAGCCATTACTGTAACAACCGCTCACCTTGTAACACAAGAGTAAATCTGTTGTCTTTCTCTCTCCTCTTGGCTTACTCTTTTATGTTTTGTGCAACCATAAACCACAATACAAATATACACTATGAACTGCAAGGATTAGAGTGTGTGTTTGTGTATGTTACTTACCACTGAATATTAAAAAAAGGCTCATGGAAAGACAGCATGCTCTTACTTTGAAATGTGGAAATGACATCATCGGGGGGGGGCTCACATGCTGGTCAAAAGTGAGGATACAAATGGATATTTGTCCAGACCAGTGTAAAGTTTCTCTCAAAAATGTGCGAACAGATTCACAAATGCCTGATCAAAAGTTGTTAACGTTAACGTTTTTTTGTAAGTTCATTTTATGTATTTAAACATTTGTTTGCATAGCTGCATTCCATTTGTATTTTTTATACATATTTTTGTGAGTTCTATTTTGTATTTTCATACATTTACACACTGATTGTCCACAAAAATCCTATTAAAACAAATCTACGCCATACCATTGGACTTAGATCATCTGCCTCAGCTCTGTCTGTGTGTGGGTTTGTAACAGGGTAGTAATAAGATTGGTTGCCACGGGAAACAGGAACAGCCGTTTCCAAAAATGGCTCTAGGCATCCCTCAAGAGTGGAAAACCTCTCTTGATGATTGACCTTCAGAGCTGAATATGCCAGATGAGCGTTGCACTAATGACAGCACGTTACGCGGCAGCAGCACCGACGTCTCAAAGTCATGAGACCGCGTAGCCATGAGTCCCATCGGTTGTTATTCTTCGCGGAGAGGAAACCACCAAAGATTAACTGATAATGAGGGACACCCGTCACTGTTTCTACACACACGCATATGCAGTGGAACATGATGGGATACAGCGTTACAGCACAGATCCTGTATCCACAGGGACCGTCAGCACAATAGCAAAGGAGGTGGAACGGAACAGTCACAGCTGCTCACTCCCTAAAACACACACACACACACACACACACACACACACACACACACACACACACACACACACACACACACACACACACGCAGTTATCATCTGCAGCTTTGCACTTATTATTAACTGCACAACAAATCAAAGCGCCGATGTACCACTGATGCAAGTGCACAAATCGCAGACGAACTGAATTTCCTTGAGAATCATTTCATGGTTTTTAGTTGATGGCAATAATCCAGCCAAATCCAATAAGCAGGGTGAGTCAGTGACAGAGGCGTGCGCCCCTGCTGAATTTGTAATGATTTGTGGGTTCGGGTTGGGCTGAGCTCTCCCTCACGTGGACTTCAAGGTGCTCCCGCTCAACAGCAACGCCTCATCCCATATTCACACAACTCGTTTCACACAGACTATTCACACAGACTCGTTTTCCACACAATGGCTTAAACAACAGCAAAGATATCAATAATCAATGCAATGGCCACATACACAGCTTATATTAAGTAATTCAAACTGCTCCTTATACAGTACATTGCATTTGTTTTCTCTATCTAACAGTTAGACTCAGGTCGCTCTATTGAATATCCCAATATTCATATATATTATAATATATATAGTTTTACAGTTATGTTGTTATTTGGGATTATATTTTTTTGACAAAAAACATTTTGGAAAATACTAATTGGTGAAGCCATCCGTCTACACTATAGACAAAAGACAAATGCAGTAAGAGCGGGTTGCTGATATCCAAAATCAAGTCCGGTGGAATTAAAGTATTCCCTGTGTTTTTAAGTTTCCCCTCTGAGAACACATGCATGCACTCGAGCCGCTGCTCTGAACACAGATGAGCATGCACAGCTATGCATCTTAGTCCATGACGAAGCATCTTATCACCCAAAGTAACACCAACCTGCATAGAGGACATCAGCAGCATCACTCATCCTCAGAGGACAGACAGACAGACAGACAGACAGACAGAGACTCTTCAAAACAAGGTGCAGAGCTCTGCAATGCTTTCACTGCAGTGCCCCCCCCTTCTCAGTGAACGTGTGGCAGCATCCCCCCCCCCCCCCCCCCCATCCTTCTCTCCCTCTCTCACTCGAGATCGTGAAACCTATGTAGTGAAGCCTGGTCTCCCCCTGTCGGTTGCTTGAACGTCTCTGGGATGATGCGCGTTACAAAGATCAGTGTGCAGCTCCTGCAGGTGAAGCAGCCTTCAGCACATCGCATACCTTTCGGTTTTAACATGTCACGGCTCCTTCCCGGTCAGTCCCGTCTGTCTCGCCTTTATTTCCTGTCCTCTACCCATCTTTGCATCCATCTTTTCTCTCCGGCTTCTCTGTGCTGGCTCATGCCTCGATCGCCCTCTACCCCTCACCAGCTCCCCCCCCCGGGAGTATTGTGTGAGCAACAGCAGTCGGCGACGGTGTGACATCACCCCAGGATTTCCTCTAGTTCACTATCTCGCCATGTTCTTTGTCATTTGTAACTGCTGCGCAGTTATTCCCCGTCATCTCTGTAGTCCTGTTATGTGCTTCTTTCACCTCCATCTGTGTGGACATTTCTCAGTCTCTCCCCTCAATCTCTTTCTCTGTCATCATCTTTTTTTTTCTTCGCTAACCCCTCTCTACCTCTGTGACATACTGATGCTCAGAAGGACATGTTGAACTCCACATCTTTAGCATGGCACACACACAGACACACACAGTTGTGGCTGTGAACACATGCAGCAGGCATATTTAATTGTATTTATGAATCTGGCAGACGTTAAGCCATCCCGGGCAATCAGTGAAGCATTTCAACACGTTGCTAAAAATAGCTGCATGCTCTCCTCTGGGCACTGTTCTCCTGCCTACCTCCTCCTCCCCCTTGTTTCTTATTATAGCAACACCCAGGGAGAGGGGAGACATTTATAGAAAGGACAGGGAACTACTTGCTCTTTCACTGTCTGTTTGCATCCTCACTGCTCATAATACTCAGTCCAAGAACTCATTCATAGTAAGAGTGCTCAGTCTATCCCCGTAGATGGGCTATGAGCAGCATGTGATCAAAACATAGAAAGATGCTGGTAAATTTACACACACACACACACACACACACACACACAGACAATAAATATTATCAGACAGAATAAATTACATTTTCATAATGAATGCACCTATAATTTGTAATAAAAAAAATAATACATCAGATTATATTTTTACCATACCATTTTTTTTATTTACAATGTTAACTGTACTTTCCCAAGTCCTTCCCAAGCTGCAGTGAACAGTCAAATGAGTCATTTCGAGGGGGTTATTATGTGACCTTCAAATCAATTTTTCCACCGTATTATAGCCACAACAGTAATGATGGAGTAGGCTACAGTGAAGCCTCCGACATAAACATGTCTTCCAATGTTTGTGTAATTACTCTTACTGCAAGAAAGGCAGGCAAAAATCTCACATTTGAGAGAAATTTTGAGAATAAAAAAAAGCTCAGATCCCTGTCCCTGGGTCTTTATTTAGTGCTAAGAATAGGGCACAATGTCAATCTGTAGGCACTAAATCAGTTTCAGAGAAACTATTCACTAAATGACCCTGACCTCTAATCTCCATAGAGAGCAGCAAATATATAAGAAAAGAAAAAAAAAAAGAAGAGACACTCATATTTTATGACCTTCATTAAATATACATATGCATGCAAAGGGTAACACTATCCTGTGATTAAGCAGCGACTACCACAGCTTGATGCTGAAGCCAATTCAGAAGTACCTTAAACTGCAATGCTCCGGGCCATGTCTGACACCAACTGACACCCACTCAAAAAATGTAAAATATTTAGGTGCGTAAGAATAAGTGGCATTTAGCATCAGTGAAGAGACCTGAATATATTATCTTTAAGTATGTTTTCATTAGTATATACCTTGCCTATTGCCTTTGACTGAACACTGTATTTTAAAGTCATTTTTTTAAACTAGTCAGTATGCTCATTCAAGCAATTATTTGTATGTATTTCTGAATGTATTTTAGATATAAAAAGACACTATTGCTATGGCAATGTGGGGATCTAGACTGCACACATAATATTACTCACGACAGACCCTGTGAACTACCAAGTCTCATTGCTCAACACGTGCCTCTGCCTGTGATTCCCCCCACCCCCACTAGACACCCAGTGTGTGTGTGTGTGTGTGTGTGTGTGTGAGTGTGTGCGTGTTGAGACAGCAAGATGCACTCACTGTGAAGCTGTTGTTGACATTCTTTGTGCTGGACTCTGCAACGCTGGCGTCTGATAGGTCCACCTCGTCAAAGATAAGGGACTGCAGAAAAGAGGAGGTGCGGAGGGCGAGAAAAAAAAGCCCACGGAAAGGTGGACAAAGAGACAGAGGGCACAAGAGAGAAGAAGAGAATGAGCGTTTGGACAATATTTTCGACATATGGTTGCATTTATCTTACTGTAACTTGTTTACTAAGGAATGAAGGGAACGGTGACTGGCTGTGAAAGAAATGGCTTGTCATGGCCACAGCGAAGCAGATCTAGAATATGCAGGTGAAACCTCTCAGTATTAAATGAAAGTTAGAGCATGAACCATCAAAGACATGAAAGGGCAGTAGTTAAACCCTGTTTAAACAAAAGATGACATAAGCCACACTATTGTTCTACAGTTGCATCTATTTTCAGATTCAGATTATGCAAGACTTCCACAATACTTGTCAAGGCTGGAAAATGCCTGTAAATGAGTGTGATCTATATCCTATAATTTACTGAAAATGAGACAATGTAAAAGGAAGCTTGGGTAATTGCAGGCTTCAGAAAAAATAAAGGAAACAACAGATGTGCTCTCGGCTTTTGCTGAGGTTCTGGCCCGAGCATGACGTTATGGATAAACAGATCTGAATTTGGTGGACTACTTTATTTTTGATGAGGTTGAGGGAATAAACTTGGCTCATGGAAAAACCTGAGATTTTTATCAACATAATCCACCTCTTTATTATTTACCACCAAACAATTTGTTTTCTTGTACATTTTACCCTTCTCCCATGCAGACCTAATTAACATGTCAATCATGTCTTTATTATATTAATTTCATGTTCACTACATTGACTGACTATTTAAATTTTTTTAATGCACTGTTTAATTATCTTTCAGACCATTTTTCTACAACAAATGAAACTCCTCTCACTGTATTCTGTGAAATTTCATAGCATTACCTTAAAACAATCACATTAAAAGTACATTCAATATAGATTATTTAGTCTTGAAAATTTACATGAATTATTAAAATGTAGGATAACAAATGAGAACATAAAATACAATGGATGTCCCCAAAGGGATTAAGAAAGTGTAGAAAGGAAATTAATAGCTTCAGATCAAAACCAATGATCCAATTTATCTGGTCTTCTTAAGAATAACTGGGTTTGTTCCATCTGCCAGAAAATGCAACATCACAACAAATCTATGCTGTGGTTTTCCCACTGTATTTCCTTTGTTTTGACTCTACACCTATATGAGAACAGTGTGAAAACAACATGACGGAGAATGGTAATATGTTTTATTGGATTTCTAGGTGGCAGCGGAGCTGGAGCCGTCTCTATCCAATATAGCCAGCAGACAGACAGAAAGGAGAGCCAGAGTCTACAAACAGGAACATGATATCCTAACAGAGCTGTGATGCGTAAGGCATGCAGCTGAGCTCTTTAAGAGCCGCAGGCCAAAAGACGACGCTGTCAAAGGAATGCCCTCTGACTGTGTTTGTGTGTTTATGTGTGTGGGCGTGCGTGTGTGTGTGTGTGTTTGGGAGGAGAGGGCTTCTACAGCTGTCAGAGGGAATGCCCAGTTAACGATGCTTTCCCTAAGCCTGGCTGGAGAGGGACACCAGCCAATGCTCACTGTGTGTGTGTGTGTGTGTGTGTGTGTGTGTGTGTGTGTGTGTGTGATAGGAGCATGTGTCCAAGCACTTCCATATATGCCTACAAGTGTGTGTGTGCGTGTGAGAATGTGTGTACAGAGTGTTGGCCAAGAGGGCCTAAGTATGAAAGGCATGCCAACACAAATACTGCCCCGTAACACCACTCTTGGCTACTAAACCATTGCATCACATGTGCGTACTATATGTGTGTGTGTGTGTGTGTGTGTGTGTTGCTTTCGTGACCGACTCCTCCCCCCCTCTCTCACTACACAACCAGTCCTAGACACACACACACACACACACACACACACACACACACACACACACACACACACACACACACACACACACACACTTTTGAGAATATGTGGGCACAATTGTCTTGAGGGAAGCTGTAATGAAAGCTGACAGTGCAGTGAATGGTGGACAAAGACAAGCATCCTGACCCTCTGTTTCCCAAAGATCCAGAGCTTATAGCTCAGCGGCTGCATCTCAGCAACCTCAACAAGCCTCCTTCCCTACTGCCAGTGCTTCCTCTCTCTCCTTTCACCCTTTCTTTTTACATTGTACCATGAGGGCATATACAATTGTCTTGTATATGACTTATTTATACCAATGACATTTAACTGCTTTGTGTCTGCAAATCAGGACAAAGGGGAGAGGAGAGCAGCAATCATGACAAACTGCAATACTGAGATGTAGCCTTCCTGATGGATCACACTTCCTAAGTGCAGGGCAGCATAGCCAGCCAGGCCACCTTGGACACCAGTGAATGGACATGTGACCAATGGGAACTTATACTGTATATATATATATATATAAAGAGAAAGAGGGAGAAGCAATCGTCACTTTCTGGCCATGACAGAAAAAAAGCTAAATTCAGTAAATGACTAATTCCTACCATAGGACATATCTATATTAGGTATATTGCACCATTATCGGTGCAATATACCGATATATATTCTTCTAGCATGGCCATCGAGAGACTATAAGCTGCAGGAAGGACAAGTAAGACACAGTCCCAACCTGGGATTATACTTATGTAATATGTAGTGCATTCATGTCATATGGTAATGAATACATTCTAGATTTATTTAAGTGGTGAACAAATGTTGACCTCCTTGTCACCGAAAAGCCTGGAATTTGTCGAAAGTGCTTAATCCCCTGTCAAATCATGAGATTTAGATTTAGATCAGAGAACAGTAAACTTGTCTGGACCCAGAAGTGCCTTATGGCATGAATACAGCACTAGCATGTACAGGTGAGTGGGTACGGGGGGGAATGGTCAGGCCCCTGGCTGCGCTGTGCTGACCCGGATTCTCACTAGGCCCTCCTCAGATCCGCTGGCACCCAGAGGTGGGGGGGAGCGCCGTGCGCCTGTCCAGCACACGGACAGAACTCGCCAACACACGCGACTCCTGGACATTCTGCGCAGTGCCCGCTCCTGCCAGCGCGCCAGGGCACTGCCAGACTAGTGCACGGGCACACACACATTACAGACCAGGGGGAGGTTGGAGGCAAAGAATAAAGAGATGTCAACAACAGTGAGAAACTCAAAAGTAGAAAAAAGATGTACATACAAAGAAACAGATGTGAATATAAAGATTTTGTTGAAAGGAAGAAATAAATTGAGATGATTTTTAAGTGAAATCATGAAAATCAAATTAGACTAGATTAAATGGATTTTTAAACTACTGGTATACCACAGTATTAGGCTTAGCAGTGAGTTCCTGTGCATAATAATATTTAAATATACATTTAATTTATACCACATTTTAATTTATGAATGCTACAGTATTAGGCACACACAACATAAAATTAATTGTAATATGAGATAAAATGAAAAAGCCTTCATGAACAGAACACTTTTATAAAAAAAAAAAATAGGGTCTGTTCTGGTCTCAGTTGGAGGCTTGTGGTATGGTCAGGTTCTGTAGATAAGGAGGTGAAACTTTTTTGTTGAAAGCTAATATGTGTTCATTAATATTCGGGGTTTCCAACACATCATCCTAAATCCATATACTCCAGCTGAAAAGGATGGCCACCACTTCAAGCCCCGGTTCATTTACTGGGTGCCATCAAAGGGCTTGGATCAGTTATGATGTACAGTTGGTTATCATCAGCATAACAATGAAAAGGCATCCCATGTATGCTGCTGACAGAGCTGAGGGGCACCAGGTAGAAGGTAAACAGGATGTAGATGGTAAACAGGAGAGGAAAGAGAACTGATCCTTGCGGAACACCACAGGTGACAAGGAGTGTCAGCCAGACCAGCATCCTTCCAGTGTGACAAGCTCAGTCCCCATGTAGGACTGAAACCACTTCAGTGCAGACAATCCAATTGTGGTGTGCAAAAACTCTTAAAGGTCAGTGTGATCCACAGTGTCAAATGCAGCGCTCAAGTCAAGGAGAATCAGTAAAGACAGGGATCATGGATCAGCTGCCATCAGCAGGTCATTCACAACCCTCAGCTGAGCTGTTTCCCAACAGCGTGGACAGGAAAGGGAGGTTGGAGATATGTCTGTAGCTAGCAGGGTGGGCTTCTTGAAGAGAAGGTGGATGGCTACCAGACTACCAATTTAAAGGGAGAGTTTGACAGTTTGGTTGATCAGCAGGCTTGAAACAGGGATGTATGACTTGAGCGGAGCTGTGGGAATGGGGTCCAGGGCACAAGTACAGGGCTTCATCTTCCTGAGGATTTCCTCAATGTGACTCTGCCTGACGCCAGTAAAATGGAGTAGAGACTTTGAGCTCCCAGACAGAAGGTCGATGACAGGAGGAGGCAGAGCGGAAGAGCTAGACATCAGAAAGCGGATGTTGTTGACCTTGGCTCTGAAAAAGTCAATGAAGCTGTTATATCACTGTTTTGTAGCCCATATCGGGGAAGATGATTTTGGCTTCAGGAGATGGTTTGTGGTGGAAAAAAATGTGCATAGGTTTGCCAGAAGTGTTATTAATTAGACTGGGGTAAAACTGTGACCAAGCATCTTGGATTTTTCATGTTCACAAAACGCCAGTTTATGGAGAGGGAAGCCAGAGCATCTAAATACTTGTGTGTGGAACTCTAAAAGTTTTGTCACTAGACAATTTATCAGATTACAATGCAGAACGTGAGGATTAAACTCATAGCAGTTTTCCTTATAAAGGAAGCCAATTAATATATTTTCAAGGCGTACCTTGGCATCTTTGGCGTAGTAGAGAGTTCGGCCTCTCAGTTTGAAGTAGCGCTTTTTCCACCTCTGGAATGAACTGGTCTGTTTCAGCAACAATCCCTCCTTTATACTTGTCTAGAGGGAGAAAAGACAAATAGAAAAAAAAGTTTTATAAAGCCTCATATCAGTGACAGTTCCATCATAAGATAACACAAAATTTCAATCTCGCTCACACACTGCATCTCACCTTCAGATGCAGAACCCCTTCTCGTACTTATCTACAGGAAACTGTCAAGATAAAAACTGTGTGCTGTTTGTGCCTGTATGAATAAGCACCAATTTTATGCATGAAAGACGAGAAATCGGCCAAAAAGGAGAGATGAAAGGAAACCCCCCCCAGACACACACACACACACACACACAAAGACACACACACACAACCCCATCCTTTTAGCCAGAGTAAGAAAAATGAGGGATGTAGAAGAGAAAGAAAGGCAAGAGGAAAAAGAGGCAGGGACGACATCTCCTTGCTGCCTTGGCCTTCCGCTCAACTGAGAAACCGAGCTAAACAAAAATATGTCTCCCACTGTACGAGTTTGACAAGCTTAAAAAGAGACTCACGTCATTGATCGCATTCTCACTCCGCACACCAGGAACATTTCATTGTGGGATTTAGAGCACGACAACATGAGGAGGTGGAGAGGAAAAAAGTGGTATACCAAAGGGTGAGAGAGCGGCTTGATGTGGCTAAAATGGAACAGATTAAGGGGGGGTGGAGTGGAGCTTTTAAGAAACATCACAATGGAAAGATAGAGTGCAAAAATAAGGTCTTCCTAGAGACTTTGCATGTATGTTTGTGTCACAACAGATCAAAAAATCTGTTGTATGTGCAACACACTCATTATTATGACCACCATTGCCTTGTACTCTTTAAAACACACACAAACACAGCGTGGACATACAGAGCAAATACAGTGAAACATGGAACAGTGGACATGGAAAACATAAAACACACACTAACGCACACGGAGGGAAATGCTGTGTGGACGAACATCATTCACTCTGGGCACACAGAGGTGAGGTGGGGCACACACACACACACACACACACACATGCAGAGGCTATTTATAGCAAAGGAAGGCTACTCTCTAAGGGGAGAATTACAAACAGAGACAGAGGCCTGAAGCTGACATCCTGCCCACCAGCTGTGTCAACTTAAACACTGCTGTAGACTACAGGCTCATTGTGGACACACATATGTTGTGTTATATTGAATCAAGCAGGCATGTACAAAACTATGCTTGGGTAGTATCAATTTTTTATTTTTACTTTCCTGACATAAACTCATTGTTGACTAATCGAAAAGTTTATTCTATTAAAAAGACTACCAAATTTGAGTTTTCGACATGCAATAATGCAGAAGGGTCTCTTTAATTCTATTGTCCAATCATACTGGGTTTAAATAGATATCGCTCAATAAATGATGAATAGATAGGAAAATAACCCTTTTCCACATATAGACTATTGTCTGGCACTGCGCCAAAGAATTAAAACTAAGCACAAATTTAACACCACCAATAAAACAAGTTTGTCTGTGTGAAACAATACTAACCCTTCCTTGTTCGACCCCCCCCCATACCCTACAGATTAATGGAACATTCCTTCACTGCAACTCACATGTTGATATAGACGCAGATACCCCTCCAGGTGATGTGAAATCCAACACAACATTAAAGCAGTGAAACCGTTATCGCAGAGATATTGCATTAAATGACCGTAAAGTGAACTCCAGCGCTTTGAATTTTTACTGTGGACTTGCCAGCTCGCAGTTTTTTTTTTGAGGATGTTGGATAATGTAATATATGAGTCATGGCTCTTTCCTAACAAGTGGACCTGAACTTCCTCACAGCTGACAGACAGCAGACATCAGAGCCACCAGATAATTAGAAATCTGATTCACTGTCATTATACAAGAGTTGCCAACAAAATACAATAATAGATCAAAAGATACGTATATTGATCTATTGAAAGATATATATATTATTTGCTAACAAATTCAAAACATTTACTTGGTTTACCTTTGTTTCGCTGGAATTACATGGAGTCAGACTATTACCTCTTATAGCATCTCTGTATCAGTTTAATAGAAAGCCTCACATCTGGATTTTTCACAGTATTAAAATCATCCATATAAGTACTACTACTGTAATAAAAAAATGTACATTGAGATCACACTGTTAGTTTAATTAATTTACCTCTAATAATGTGAAGACATTCAGCTTTACCTTTTAGGTTATTTAAAGTTTTAAGATATCCATCTCTGAAATTATATTTTAAAAGATTAAATGTCTTTTTGATTAGAAAAGTATTAGCCAAATGAATAGATTATTTGATTTGAAAACAAACTTTTTACAGTGAGAGGTGTCATGATATTTTTTTCTTCAGAGGTATATTGCTTTGATGACAACAAAATTAAATTTACTAATTCATCCATTGGGAGGAATTTGGTAAAAATCTAAGTGGCAGACCTCCAACCTCATTTAATCTCAAAGCATAGACAAATAAAACCAAATCTATCTGCATGGCTACCAATAAATTGAAATAAGTAAAGAATTTTGTTAGTAACAAAAAAAGTGCTCTCCACAAATAAAGTTTTGCACTTTCACAATACTTAAAAGAAAGATCTCAGAAACTGAGATTTGCTAAAATGTAGTGTCTAGTGTGAGTAAAGCATCAACAACACTGCATCCTGCACTTCCCACTACGCTACTCAATAGCTTCTTTCATGAGACCATTCCACCCTGGTAAATGCCCACATTTCTCTCTGTAGTTTGAAGGTCAGGCTATACGGTGAAACATGTCATTTCCAAGCCCAGTCAATGTTATACAAGATTTTAGTAAGAAAATATTACACAGGTACTGTTTTCCAGTCTGAGAGGTACCCCAGTTACCAGTATTTTAAAAATGGACATATGAAGGGTCCTGAAGAGGAGATAAAAGTAACTAAAAAGCAAAAGATTAGTCAAATTCACTATAACTGAAGAAATTGCAACTCAAAAGCACAGTATGAACACCAATCATCTCATAAAGTTCTCTGGAGAGGTTGAAAATACAAGAGGAAGAAGCCTCGCTGAAACATCTGTCTACCTATGTTAATTCCCTACTTCCCTTTCCATAAGTACGACTGAAGGCAGAATTCCTGTGGTGGATTAAGGTGAAATACCTCAATGCTGACTTCCCTATAAGGCCTTAGCTGCTTGCCTGTGACTGCAATCAACGTGGGACTGGAACACGGGCACGGCAGATGAAGTCATCTCCTCATTTAGAGTCCTGGGGGCTACCGGAGAATAATGAAGGTGAAGAGGTGCATTCTGCATTTTCTCATTTGAACGGGATCTTGTTGTTTTTTGCAGAAACACAAGGCAGAGTTTTGTTCCATGTCTTTTTCCTCGAAATACCACCCTTATCACCCACACACTCACGTGAGCGTGCACACATGATAGGCAACCCGATCAGCTCCTTGGACGGCTAATCCAGCCGGAAGAAGGAGAGCACATTGATGACTGAGAAGCTTAATGAACACCTCATGACTGATTGAGACCAACACACAAGAGACACACAGAGGGGCTACCCGTGCTGTGTACTAAGCTGCAGAGTTGATTACACGGCAGTGTACAAGCAGCATTAATATACTGACACAACCAAAGTCTACATATATACAAATATATATCTATATATATCTATATATATATATATTCATATATATATATATATATATTCATATATATTCTTATTCTCACCACATATAATGTGCAGCATTGTCTGGTGCAATCAGTGTATTTCATTTCATCTCAAGCAGACATTCTTAGACATTATTAGAACATCATCGGTCAAGCTTTCACAGAAGTTTTGTCTTTCGGACTCAAAGTCAAAAAGTGACACTTGAATTGTCTCTGCCCAGCCAGAGTAGCACAAGTGACTTTGCTCCAGTTGGATGTTCTATTTTCTGTTTTGTCCCTCCTTGGCCTCCATAGTTCCTTTCCTTGTCTTCATCTCCTTCCTGTTGCCAAGTAGGCCAGAAGTGATCTATAAATAGTCCTGTTGCTTGCCTCTGTGCACTGCTCCTCTTTTCTTCTAAATTGTGAGACAGAGAGCAAGTCCTGTGCCAGAGAGGAATGAGTAACCTGAGCGCCGTGTAGCTTACACCCACACTCTGACTGGCCACCGACAGGGTGACACACACACACACACACACACACACCATGCGCTTATACAATGGACAAAGGCACAGGCAGTTCAAATGAATCCAGCAGCTGTGGTTGGTGGATAAGAGCAGAGCAAGCGTTCCCTGGAAGGCTGCATGAAGTGAGTTGAGCAGACCCACGTCCTGCCTTTGACGATACCCAGACAAACAGTCAGTCAAATAGCTTGCTCACATGGCTGGTTTATGCAGGAACTGACCATCTATGAACAGGAGCTTTGCCTAACTAGAGTCAACTATAAACTCCTTTTTACTGATAGTATATCCCCTCGGTTCGTCCTTAAAGCTCCAGAGCAGTGTGTCCTAAAACCACTACCAGTCCCGTTAGGGGATTCACTTAATTCATTATCTAATTAATCTTAAAGCTTGACTTTCCTTTCCTTCTTCTCCAGATAATTGCTTTAGAAGTGTTTTAATGCAAAGAGCAAAGGTTAAATACTCGTAGAATTGCAAGTGTAAGAGAGGGTGGCTAATTACAGCCCTAAACGTCACATCTCTGTGCCAAGGCTTTTTCTTTTTTTAGGGACAATTTCTAATGCTGTTTGCAATCTTTCATCTTCTGTGTGACCCCGTCTGTCAAGTGCTTTCTGGGTATGAACTGTACATCGACCAGATGTTAGAGGCCGCTCCACATCAGAGCTTCAGAAACAGGGGAGTGGAGGCGCCAGTGAACAAAAGTGCTTGTGAGCCAGTGGAACCGCGTTGGAGACCCTGCCCCTACACCTTCCCAACGCTGGAATTTAGTAGGCTGCGTCCAACGGTTTCTGTAACTTTCCAAACAGGACGCCGTTTCCACTCAGTGAATGGCCAGGTGTGTGTGGAGCTGAGAAGGTAAGCAGGAGTTTTTAAATTTGCACAACAATTCCTGGCACTTTTTTATGCATATAAAAAGGAGTGAAATGCTATGAATGCCTTCCAGGACAGAGGCGGACACCAGTGACGCCACCGCCCAGGCAACGTGCTCCACTGTTCCTTTTCGCTAGGCCGAAGAAAAAAGAGCCCATCTTTAATCTCTTACTGTGTCCTGCCAATATTGCAATTTGTTCTTATAAACACATATTCATGAACACATCCACAGTATGTTAAGAGAAATATCTCAATCTGTCAGAAGAAGGCCTAACTGTCTGGAAACTCATGACCAATCAGATTAAACCCTGCAATTGTTCTGTAAAGAAGACTGCTTACTTATCTGTCCTTAGTTTTAATGGATGCTGACCATCTGCTGAGAGAAGACTACTGTCTGAGGAATCATTCCTTGCAGTTAGGCACTGTTATACCTCCATTAGATACTCATTTATCATTCCTGAGTAAGACTGCCGTGCCTGTGGAGTCAGAACAATCAAGTCTTTTAGAGAGACCGATTCCACCAGTTCTTACTCTTCTCCGTCCAACCCTTCCTTGGTTCCTCCACCGTCTCCACACATCGTCCTCTCTGTTGGGTGTAATTTTAACTCTGCACTCTTCCTCCTCCTCACACTCCCACCACATGCTATAGTTTCACAGTGGTGATGGGAAAATTATAATCCAGTAGCTGGGAAGGGGTAATTCCCTTGTCTGTGATCCCTTTTGTCCAACTGCACCACATACTGTATATGGGTAGTTCTACATGTGTCAAGTGGGTACGTGGGGATGTTAAGTGATGATGTTGAGGCCAGCAATTTACACACAATTACCTCAATTAGATTCAGCTACAGCTTTGGACAGAAAAGGCTTCACGTTGTGTCAGTGCGACATTGGATTATGTGGCATAATGTACAGTTACTATTTCTGTAAGTGTGAGATACAAAGGAGATTTCATTATCTTTAGCAATATCTTATCATCATATTAGTTAAATTGAAATTTAACTTTTAACTGTAAAGGTGAGAGGCAAGACTGCAAAAACACACCATTTTAGGTACACAATCTCACATTTATGCTTGTCTATTTGAGAGTCCTCTATGTGGATAATATAGATAGTCAAAAACAGTGAGTGGAAATTCACAAAGGCTTCCCAGATCCCATCCTAAGTATTTTAAAATAAAGGTCAGCATTAATCTCCCCCCCAAAAAAATTCAATCTCAGCATGCCTCCTCTTCCCGACATACGAGGAACACAGACAGAAGGTGAATCTTCTCTATAATTCCTGATCCCAAACCCGCCTAACTCGGCTTCTATCTAAACTGGATTATTCTGTCTGGTTTGTGGAGAAGCAATCCCAGCCTCGGTTACAGCAAGCTGCTGCAGGCTCCGGCATGCCATTAGCTCTGCTTTCAATCACACAGCTTTAGTATTAAGTCACGATTTTATAAGCACTCTTCAGATACAAAATAACACCCTGAAAAGAGAGAGAGAGAGAGAGAGAAAGAGAGAGAGAGAGAAAGAGAGAGAGAGAGAGAGGGGGAGTGGAGAAAACAGGCCACACATGAGGCTAGACTATAAAAGAAAGCTCTTTTGGATCTGATTCCACCAAATATGTTTTGAGTTTTACCTAATTAACTAGTTTAAAGGCTACAGATGCAAAGAATATAAGAAGAGAAAAAAACAATGCCCATATGATAGAATATCAAATTCCCTCAACATGCAGTCAAATCCCATTATGTTATGGCTGATATGAGAGACCTCAGAACAGCAGGCAGGGAGAAATAATAATCAAAACCCCCATCACTGCAGCAGCCAGCCATTCAACAACAACTATCCACGCTGAAAAGATATTGATTTTCCATGATGGGTTTATAAGTGGCTATCAGAAATAGTTGACATTATGAGGATTAACTGAAGAGTAAGCTACAAATGGAAGTAATAATTCAGTTGTATCTTGTAATTTACCTACCAGAGTCAATGAAATCAATCTTAAAATTCATCTAACAAATGGAAGCTTTCGTAATCAAATTTCCTTAAACTACTTTTTATTCTGCTTAGCTTTTTTCAGATAAGCAGATATTTCAAGAATTAAAGGAGGTGTTGTGAAATCATCTTTTTGTGATGAGGTACAATCCCTAATTGTACCTTCAATTCCAAGATAATTAACCACACAGACATTTAAAGCAAGCAGCTCATATTGGCAGATATTTTATTTAGTTTCTTCCATGGAAAAAAAAGTTTCTAAAGGTTCCACGCTTTATTAAATTAGTTGTTAAGTTGAACGTCTTTGCAGATTTGCATGCTTGTCCATGTCTGCTTTGATTTACTCATGTTTCTTTTAGTAATTCAACCCAAATCTAAGCCAAATGAAAACAGAGGGAACATATCAGAGAGGATAGTGAAAGAAATCCACTGTGGCATATGTGCCCCTTCAACCAAATCTGGGGAGCCGTCTTACAGGCAGCATCGCCGTGGAACCAGCCAATAAGGAACAGAAGACGTGGTTGTCTGTGGCGACCGAAGAACCGGAGAGAGATAGTGGACAGAGGGATGGACATGGACAATGTGATGGGCAAGTGTACATATGCATGTGCACCAACACGCATGCACACACAGTCCAGGGCTTAGCAAACAAGCCAGTGGAACAACACTCAGTGAGTCAGTGCCTGCATGATCCATTAGTAACTCTCGGCACACGCACACACGCACATACACTCACAGAAAAGGAAAAAAATACAACAAAAAAAAACAGCGATCCACACAACAACATTTGTTTGTAGAATGTCAACATGCTAAGCACATTGATAAAATTACAGTATTAGCTTTGAGCCATTGAGATAGCCGTAAGAAGTGACTCTGGTGTGTCTGCTGTATATTGTGCAGCAGAACACACTGGGTACACCGTATCTGGGCTCCGTGCCTGCCAATGCAATTAGCATCCCTTCAGTATACATTACTGTGCTTCTTTGTGTACATCATGACTCACATCATCTTGACTTTCACCCACTTTTAAAACTCCAAGCCATAACTTCAAAGAGGCAACAGGTGAATAAAGAGTCCCGGCGCGCATGGAAAAATCCACTTATGATAAACAGACCTTCAGGAAATGTCATCAAACATCAGCTGATGGGGGACAGTCATCAGCTGGATCCCTGTTTACACTCAAACTGTCTCTTTTCAGCACTTTTTATAGACGGTGTCTGTGATCGGGTACAACATGCTCATGTGGTAATTACTACTTAGCTCGCTGACAGAAAATAAATCTACCACAAATTCTGTGATATGTTATTTGGTATTTATCGATTTATAACCCTAAATATCAGCTTCAGCTTTTCAAATCTGCAGATATGACAATTTGCTTACATATAACAGCTGGTCAGGAAACAAATTGCAATCAATTTTTTTTATGTAAATCATACATTTTTGAGATTTTCCATCAAAAGATGATTAATCTTAATTTGTTGATGCCCTGCAACAGGTCCTCCTGGTAGCATCACGCTCGCTGGTAAGTGAATTTGCATAAGAAAGGTATGACCAGACATTCCTGTGCCACACATCTCTCTAAATATACCTCCGTGCTGAATAATGTAGGCGGGTTGGAGTGGAGCAGTCAATAATTAAGTGTATCCATTGGTGTGGGAGGACAGCACTCATTTACAGTGTAAACGATAAGTGGGCCAGGAAAGCTAAGGTGTCAGAGGACGGAATTAGCGCAGTATGCACTTACAGTTACTCCTCCATGTAAAACACAGGGGTGCAGCAATGGTTATCCCTCCCGTTCATTTGTGGACCCCAGTTTTATTTCCAGGCTGATTTATATTACTCCTTTAATAGCATATATGTTTAATATTACAATAAGCTATTACAATATGGATGATTGTGATGGAATTGTTAGAACGAAACCATGATTGAAAACTGACAACTGTTTTATCACACGAAGATAAAATTAAGTGAACACATGGGTTCATCTTAGTGATATCAAAACACAATAGATTTCAGTTGTCTAGTTCAGTAGTGAAGTTATGTAACATAATTCATATAAATTTAATACTTTTGTTTTTATGCAACTCCAAGCAACAGGTACTAAAATATATATTATGTTCAGGGGAAATGTACCAGTCTGGATACACTCTGCATATAGGTATAGGCGATACACATATAGAGAAGGTAATCCGTATGCGCTGTTTGTTTAACAATCTATTTTACAATATTTTCCCATGTTAATATATATTTCTCTTTTCAACTTAAATGGGTATTAATTGTCTAATGCTACTCTTCACGTCTTTCTTGACATGATCATTGTATGAATAAAGTTTGTTATTGTTATAATAGTAATAAGCATTATTATTCATTGCAGAGTGTTTACAGCCATGTTATGCTTTACTAACAGGCTTTGGACAAATAACACAGACACCTATGAGCACTCTGTAATGCCAATGACACACATCTCTTTTAAATAACCAGGTCGGATTACAGGTAAAACATAAATCATCGCTGTGGGGTCATGCTGATCATCCAAACCACATCATATGAATGACATGGACCCACCAAAATCTGGATGGCCAATCCGTATTATTTATTACCAGCAAGTTATTTTAACTTTTTTTGCAACGTTATGGCACATTTCTTACCTGCAACAGGCCTGTGCATTTCATTGTGCACACATTATGGGGGGCTTTTTTTGTTTCAAAGTGCAACAGTTTCTCATGCATCAATGAAGCGATGTTGAAACAGAAAGACAACAAAAAGAGTCGGCGGCGTGTTACCTTGCTCCTGATCTGCCCTGAGGTGGACACTTTCCGGATGAGTTTCTGGGGGCCTTCCTGCTCCGCCTCGCTGTCAGAGGACTCGTCCGCGGCGGCGGAGCCGGCGGCGGCGCCCACCACATGGGCATGTATCCCCGCCGCGGACACCGGCCCTTTCTCCGGCTCCTGTCGCGGGAAGGGACAAAACCAGTCGGGGTTAGCCTTCGCCCGGTCCGCCGCTCCCTTCCTCTCCGGCAGGCGAGAGCTGCACAGCGGCTGGGAAGCGTTTCTCCTCGCTGTCATCTCTCGACTCGGCTCTAGGATAAAGGCGGCTGCGTTTTCTCGAGTGTGCGTGGGCTGGTAAACGCATGTAGCATGTCGCGGCACAGTGGGGATGGGCTCCACGGCGGGCGGAGGATATATATAAATAAATATATATTAAAAAACACACACACCAGCCTCTCCGCTCGGCTGCGGTGTGGCTCCAGCCTGCACCGCCAGTCCAGACTGAGGCTAGAGACCGCCTCATCCACTCCGCTAGACCGGTGGACATGTCCGTGGCATGGCAGACCCTAGCGGCTGTTTTACACAAGCGCCTCAGTAAAACAAGACCCGACCAAACCCCCCACGCTCATTACATCTTGTGTGTGTGTGTTTCTTTTGTTTTTTTAGTACTCGAGATAAGGCGATAACCGCTAGAATTTACGCCACGGCAAAGCAACGCGGCAGCACTCTTAAAAAAAAAATGTCCGTTTAATAACGACCGTTAAAAAAATAACGGTCAACGATGATGTTGTAATCCGCCAAAAATGTTAAAAAAAGCTATCCCCGAACGTTTTTTAAAGGTTTATTTGTTTTCTTATCATCCAAATAAAAATAAAAACTACATTTAGAAGATTTTCCACTATTTTTTTTTTACAGTCATACGTAACGTTAACAAGCTCCTACATTCCCTTAACGCAAGGATAAGCATCTGTTGTTCTCAACGTCTCAACGGAAGAATTTAAACGTATTAATGTATAATTAAACAGCGTCGAAACCTGTTTAGTGTAATTTAAGAGAAACACAAACCATGTATGATACAAAAAACGCCAACAATTGCGGAAAGTGATAGGAAATAACGCCTCCAAAGTGACAGACACGGACGGAATAAACTCGCAATCAGCACGAGAATGAATAAAAAAGGCTCCGTTGTTGAATAGTACTGACCAGTTCCTCCCAGGCAGGGCTGCGGGTGTAATGGTACACATCCTCCATAGTCTCCCAGACCTGTGTGTGTCCGCGCCGGGGAGAAAAGAAGCGAGTCGTGGGGGGGGGGTAAGGTGGAGGAATTCTCTCGCTGCCCTCACACCAGCTCTCACACGCGCGTCGACGCGAGTGGTCGGAGACGCCGCGTGCTCCCTCCGCTTCCACCTCACTCCTCCTGGTCTCCTCGACCCGTTTTTCTTCTTTTTTTTTTTTTTTTTTTTTTTTTTACGAGCCTATATCAGCGCTCCACGTGATAAATGTCAAACCCGCTTAAACACGCGTGGCTCGGCGGGGTGTATGGGAAGCCCAGAGTGCCACAATTCACTGCTGCTTTTCGTACTATTTATTTTGAAGACAGTGACAGTGCCACATGTCATGCTTTAAAAATAAAGATAAAAAATTGATTCAACACCAAATGGGATTCAATTGTGAAGTGGAACGAAATTAATACCATATTTTATGCTAAAGAGGGGCGTGCAAAATTATTTGACCCCCTGGGGGTCTTTTGGGGTATGTCTCATCTCATGTATCAGTTTTGCGCATCTAGAGACTCAAATCTTTGCTCATTCTTTCCCGCGTTTTCAGATCATTCCAATGATTCTCAATAGGATTCAGGTGTGGACTTTGTCTTAGCCATTCTAACACCAGGATATGTTTAGTTTTGAACCATTCCATTGAAGATTTTGCTGTATGTTTAGGATCTATGTTTTGTTGGAGGGTAAACCTCTGTCCCAGTCTCAGGTCGTTTGCAGACTCCAACAGATCTTCTTCTCATATGGTTCTGCATTTGGTTCCATCCATCTTCCCATCAATTCTAACCATCTTCCGTGTCCCTGCTGAAGAAAAGCAGCTCCATACCATGATGCCACCACCATGTTTGACAGATGGAATGGTATTTTTTTCTATTTTGCCCAGAAAGTTCCATTTTTGGTTTTATCTGAGCAGAGCATCTTCTTTCACATGATTGGTGTGTCACCCAGGTGGCTTATGGCAAACTTCAAACAGGACATTTTATGGATTTCATTGGGAAATGGTTTTCTTCTTTCCATCCTCCATAAAGGTCAGATTTGCGCAGTGTGCAACTAATAGTTAACCTATGGACAGATTCCCCCACCTTAGCTGTGGATCTCTGCAGTTCATCCAGAGTGATCATGGGCCTCTTGATCACCTCTGATCAGTCTTTCCTTGTTTGGCCTGAAAGTTTAAATGGACGACCGGGTCTTGGTAGATTTGCAGTGGTCTGATACTCTTTCCATGTCGATATGATTGCCTGAACAGTAGTCCACGAGATGTTTAAACCCTGTGAGATAGCTTTTTATATCCTAATCCTGCTCTAAACTTTTCCACAACGGTATCTCGGATGTGAATGGTGTGTTCCTTGTCTTCATGATGCAGTTTGTGCTTCAACCTCAGAGACTATCACAGAACAGGAGTGAGAAAGTAAAGGGCACACCCCACTTTTCATTTTTTTATTTCTAAAAAAAAAAAGTTTTAAATATCTTATACATTTGATTGTTGATTTTTGACAAAAAGTGTTTATGCTTGAAGCCTGATATGTGGAAAAAGTTAACAAGCTCTTGCATTCTCTTAATGTAAGAATAAGCAACCATGAAGCATCTTCGGTCAGAAATTTAAACATATTAATGTATACTTAAACCGTGTCAGAGCCTTTTAGTGTAAATTCAGAAGAACACAAACCAACCATGAAATCTTAACGCTAATCTCTATACAAAAACGCCAGCAATTGAGGAAAGTGATAGGAAATAACGCCTCCAACGTGACAGACACGGACGGAATAAACTCGCAATCAGCAAGAGAATGAATAAAAAAGGCTCCGGTGTTGAATAGTACTGACCAGTTCCTCCCAGGCAGGGCTGCGGGTGTAATGGTACACATCCTCCATGGTCTCCCAGACCTGTGTGTGTCCGCGCCGGGGAGAAAAGAAGCGAGTCGTGGGGGGGGGTAAGGTGGAGGAATTCTCTCGCTGCCCTCACACCAGCTCTCACACGCGCGTCGACGCGAGTGGTCGGAGACGCCGCGTGCTCCCTCCGCTTCCACCTCACTCCTCCTGGACCCGTTTTTTTTTTTTTTTTTTTTTTTTTACGAGCCTATATCAGCGCTCCACGTGATAAATGTCAAACCCGCTTAAACACGCGTGGCTCGGCGGGGTGTATGGGAAGCCCAGAGTGCCACAATTCGCTGCTGCTTTTCACTTGAACATGCTGTTCCATAGTTGACAGCATTTCCGCTTCTGGAAAAAAGCTTTACACTATTCATTAATATAAAAGAAATTTTCTGATATCTGAATCGATATATTTTTTCTTAACCTAACGTTTTATGCTGTAAAAAGAAGCATTAGTGGTGGTTTTGGCCATTAGGCTATATAAAAAATAAATTAATAAAATAAAATATAAAAACAAAGCAGTTTAATTGCACAAATGTAGTGAATTATGTCATGTTTGGCTTTCCATATATCCTATTTTTTTCTGCACTATATATATGTATAATATATATATATATATATATATAATTATTTAGTCTTCTATCATGTAATTTAATTAACTAGTAATAGGCTATATCAACGTAGTAACATTCAGGGTTTGTTTTGGATTGGATTGTGTTTAGGTTTTTTGAGGCGAAAAGGCTATGATATATACAGAATACAGACCCACTTTTACAAAATAGTAGATAATTTTATTGTCTATGTGAAAGCAGCGCGAGTACTGCTACAAATATTCACATTATTAGTTATGAAAATGAAATAGGAACTGTCAGAGGACAACATAATATCCCTCCGGAAGACTTTATCTCCGGACCAGTTTGTCCTTCCTTTATTATCTTCCGGTCGCCCCTGAAATGAACTGACACTCTATGAAATGGGGATAAGACCGGCCAGGACATAGCTTTTTGAGAAGCCTGTCAACATTTATTGACACCAGAAGCAGGCTTCTAATGACATAGTCTGAGGATGCACTCCCAGATGTTGCGCAGCGGCCCGGCGGCGGCCGTCGCGGCGAGGAGGTTGCGGAACATTCTGGGCGCCGTGCTGGGCAGGGACGGCTGGATGTGGAGAAGCCATGAGGTCAAGCTCCTCAACACGGCTTCAGGTAACATAGCCTATGTAATAACCTTTTATAAAATAGGTCTGTGCATTTTGTGTCGGTGGTAATAGCTGGCTAGTTGAATAATTATCTATTAATAACGCCAATGTTCGTGTTGCTAGGTGACCAAACGTCCGTACAGGTGTTGTATAGTTCCCTCCAAAAATGTTCCCCTTTCCTTAATACTGTTTTCCACCACTCAGGTTCATTTATATAGCAGATTTCAACCCAAGGATTTTAAAGTAATTCATTTCAGAAGAAGAATATTTATTAATTCTTAAGGGGAAATTGATTTTCGTTACATCGCCAACTCAAGTTCAAAGAGCAAAAGTACACAAGTAAGTAATATGAATGTAAATATACTGTATATAGAAATATATGTATACAAGTATACACATAGACAGGGTTTATTGCACTATACTGAATAAATATGGAATTGCATGTGGTTTATTGCACATAAATATGGCATTAAATATATATTATAGCACAGAAGTGAGTTTAGGTGTCAGCCCATTGGCTCTTAGTGTCTGACATTAAGAGTCAATGGGAGTCAGTGATACAGAGGGATTGGTGATTTCCAGTGGCGTTGAAGGATCTCCTGTGTCCGACCGACATGTCAGGAAACGTGTTGGACAACGTTGTGATCCTTCAACACAATCAGGATCTGGCAACCCTACACAAGTTAGGCACAAGACTAGAAATAATAATGAACTTACACAAATCTTCAACTTGTGAAACAAATACACACAAAAAAAAGCTTAATATTGTCCGAGCATTGGAACCGACAAAGTCAAGTGTTGAAAAGTTCAAACAAGTTCAAACAGGGGGGGGGGCTCGCATTGCTCCACAATATAACAATAACGATTAAAAGGAAAAAAAAAATGACAAAAAAAGCGATATGACCACTCCCACTCACCCCCCCCCCAAAAGAAAAAAAACAAGATGTCGGCCACATCACAGACACAAAGCAGAACTGACAGACAAAAATAGGAGTTATGCTTCTGCACCAAAACCATAGAGTCAACTAAGACATACAGTACGACTGCCAACAAACCAGTAATTTCTGCTCTCAGCGCTGTCTGGGCCGTCTGCAGTAATTACAGGTGCTTATTCCAAATCCAACGTTCAGCCCTGGGAGATGATTCTGAACCAAATTCATTAGCATCTAAGGAATGAGGACAGGCAGTATGACCCCCCCGTCACCTGGCAACATGAAGGCTGGTGAGGATTAACCTGTCTTCATCAGGAAAATTGCACAGTTCTCCAAATATTTTGGCCTCTAAGGAAAACACTGGAGTCCAGATCACATGCAAGTTCCACATGTCTATGTTTAAAACTCCTGAACCGCTGCCTATAGGCTTTAACACCGTTGCCGTGACGACCTGCGTCCTTGCTGTCTTACTTGGAGTGAGAAGCGTATACATTTCCACAGTGAAGGGGCGGGTTCTGTCCTCATCCAGCCAAACTCTGGACTCTGTGACTCTCAAACAACTCTGAGAGTTTAGGAACTGATCCCAATTTAGATGCAACATCAAATTCACATTTACATTCAACAGAATTTATCGAATTCAGTGTAAAGTGCTATAGTTCTACCTTAACTAGTTTTTGTTTCATGACTTCTGATAGGGTCATATAAAATGTAAATCGTGATTAGCTACAGTGCTGTCTGCTGCAAAAGAATGAACTGTTAAGCAACAAAAACTACCAGTAGTGTAGCCTGCATGTGACAGGGTTTGGGGAACATGAATTGTATTGTCTACTGAATACCTGTCTGCATGTGAGGCTTTCATGGAGAATGTGTCATTTATAGCGACAGAAAATAACTTGTGTGTTACTGGACATTCTGTGTTCACTGATGGGAGTTTATCAGTTTACTTATTAAAGCGGAAAGAATAGGAACAGTGGGGCTTAAATACACACATAAATATTAAGTTATTTATCAGAACCCATAATATTGTCTTACTGTTGAAAATGTTCTTGCTGGGGAAATGCGTTAGCTACTTGAGAGAGAGAAAGAAACACCACATGCTGTAAGTATAATAACTGATGCTCTTTAATGCATCAGGAGGGGAATCCTTCTAATTTCGCCCTCTTCTCCCTTGCTTGAACATCTCCGTTGCTAGAAAAAAATCTATAAAGATATATCTTGTTTCTTGCTTTTGTAGTTCATTAGATTGTGTCCCACCATTTTTTCCTTGTGAAATTGTTTGTATGTTTTGGACTAGATTGATGTTAAACGTGCACATTATAAAGAGTTCAGAGTTTAAGGGCCATCCTGTTGCGAGGTCAGATCTTTCTGAGTTCCAAGTGCAGTTAGAAGCAGCATAAGCCATTTTTGTGTGATATGAGGCAGCGACACAATACCAGGACTCTGGTTAAAATTAAATCATTAATTCTGTTTTTTACACCTGTGCTTGTACTTTCTCAATTGGCTTCATTTATTCAACTCTCCTTGTAAGCAGGCATAATACCAGAGCCGGGAACTGGTTCACTTGATGTTATCGTGATTGTAATTTATTATATCTGTGCATTTCCTGCTTTGACAAGTCAGAACATCTGCATTGTCAAAGGCCTATAGATATGAGCAGGATATATAGCCGGATTAGAGCTGTTCTTTAGGAATTTATAATCCTCTTCGAAACATCAGGGTTGTGTTGCCAAACATGTTCACAGTTTACCTTTAACTTCCCTGCTTATCTTGGTCTGTGACAGACCTGCTCACGTATTGTTTACACTGTGTGTTTTTGCAGGCGACACTGTGAAGATCGGAGATATCTCCTACAAACTCAAAACACCTCGGAATCCAGAGCTCGTTCCTGTCAAGCACAGTATGTAAATATTTTTGTAATATGCATGTGTGTGTTTAGATGTGTGTCTAGACAGTTCCGTGCATGTTTGCAACTGCATGAAGACGCAAGCTATAGATGAAATAAAGGTTAGTCAACTGTTAGGCAAAAAACAAGTGTAATTCCTTGAAAAATGTCTTTAAAATTGTAAAATGTAATTGTGTTTTGATTTGCTAGTTTCAGATTCTCTACCACAGACTGTGGCCCAGCACCTGAGATGGATTATGCAAAAAGACCTTTTGGGTCAGGATATGTTTCTCATTGGTCCACCGGGACCCCTGAGACGATCCATTGCTATGCAGTACCTTGTGAGTACTAATCACACACACACACACATACACACACACACACACAAAACAAAGTTTTCATGTGTATAAATGTATGCTGTGCAATGATAAAAAAATAATGATTTTATAGAAATGGTTGCTGGATTTTGCATGAAACAAATTTACTTCAGCTGTTACAGGATAAAAAAAAATGACAAATTGTGAGTTAATTTTTAAACATGATGGATACGTTAATGTATTATTTCAGCAGATTGGTTTTGCAAAAAACATAAATGAGACAATATCAAAACTGTCATGTGGTGTAACCCTAAAAAAACACATGCTACGTACACGTTTTTATATTCTAGGTGGTATTTCAAGTGACATTTCATTAAAAAAAAATCACAGAAAATTATGATTTTATTAAAAACAATGATAAAAATGGAATTTCAAATGACAAGAAACCTACATGAATGCAAAACATACACTCAGTGAGAGCTGATCAATGCTTCTAATAACCATATTTTTACAATTTTTTTTATTTTCTCATCTTGCCAACCATGATTTGTCACTGACACAATTCAAAAAGTCATTTGTGTAATGATTGTGTAACTCAAACCTGAAAATGATTTATGGGTTCCTGAAGTGCTGTGTGAATCCATGTTTGTCCCTCGTTGTTGACCAGGAGTTGACTAAACGGGAAGTGGAGTACGTGGCGCTGTCCAGAGACACCACAGAGACTGACCTGAAACAGAGGAGGGAAATCCGCTCAGGGACAGCTTTCTACATAGATCAGGTAAATCATACACTAAACACCAAATCAGCTGCGTCTGTAATCATCCCCAAGTTGTGTCAAATATGTCTATTCCATATGTATATATGTTAGTGCTCTGTCTGTGTTTGATTGACAGCAGCTGGCAGGCTGAGTTAAGTTAATAAAAATTGCACCGTAGCCTAACAGTCATCCGCAGGCTGAGTGTTACCAGGATTTAAGATGTGTATCACACCAGCATCCTAACTGGACCAAAGTGAGATTTGCAGGTTTACATGCTGTTTGAAGGTATAGGGCTCTTATTGGTATACAGGATTTACTAGTTGCTGGTTTTAAACACAGCAGTAAAGTTAGTCCCTCCTCCCTCAATGGTGTGATTATTTGTATGATATATATATAGATTTTTTGAAGAAATTCTGCATACTACACACTATATGTTCTGCAACTAAGAAGCCAATTAGCCATGTATCCTGCTGATCTTTGATGGCTTGTTCTAAGCTGCGGTTGTGTGTTCATGACTGTAGAATTAGACAAGAAAGGGCCTTCAGCAGGAAAGCTAATGTGGGTAAAGGTTCACATTTTTTCAAATCTTTAAATTCCCTCATGTGTGCATTGAAAAAGTTGCTGCTATAATTGTATTTCCTGTCCATAGTGGCGTGGTGCAGCCACATCACTACATAGAATGCAGGACAATGAGTAGAATAGAAGAATTAAATTGGACACATGGATCTTGCTGGTTTGTCGATAGCATGGGATTGTAGTAATCAATTAAATCAATCAGTTAAAAAAAAATTGATTGTTCCCCATTGAGACAATATCACAGCTTGGAATTTTTTTATATTAAATAATATTAAAACACAAATTAAGTCAGAGTCATAGCTAATATAGTTCCATAGTATTCTATTTTCATAATTCAAGCTTCATGCAGTTGTACACACGCACATGTTGACTTTACAAGTCAGGTAACCATGGAGACCAGCAGTTTCTCATTATCCAGGCTGGTTTATCTAGCAAGAACTTTCTGTTCTCCATTCAGCTCCATTAATTTCTCAGGGGCACAGAAAAAACGATTATGAAAAAAACTAAATCCACATAAGCCTGATCATTAAACCATGTCATTGGGCTTAAGGAGCCAAAATGATGATAAGCTGTGATAATTAACATTTACTCAATCATGTCATTATCCACAACTAATTAGCACACGGCTGCATTTGTGTAAAAATGAATCGGTTGCATAACAGTTCAAGATCAACTCCATGGAAACAGGTTGAAGTTATTTTTAATGATTTATTCTCAGCACATTTATCCTTGAGTCTCCACGCGCAAATTTGGTCTTCTGGAACAGGAAAACTCACAGCTAATTAGTTTGGGTTTCTAATAATTAGACTGGATCTGAAAGCGAGTTCAGTTACTCCTAGTGGCACTACTTTTATTCACTAGTACAGTACAGTGGTAACTGATGGAGCATCAATATGGATGTAAATGTGCTATTCTCTGCCTGTATTACACCACAGCAACAAACATTAGGGAGAAACATTACTGAAAATCACATGTCACTGGTGCCTTTATAAAGTTGTCTAAATATATAGTCCTCTAGAATAATACAACCACCTTTACAATATCAATTAATATCAATTCATTATAATTATTATAGAGCAGTGGTTATCAGACTTTTTTCAGGTCAAGCGCCTTTAAACCCTAACCTAAAAACAGACCCCTCCTGATAAGATTTATCGCTTTAGATGTTTTATAGCAGAAAATGTAGGAAACACATGAACAAAGTTATGGAGGAATGAAACTGTCATAATCAAAAAAAAAAAAAAGTAAATGCACATATTAATTAAATGTATTTATTTGTGTATTTTTTCCTTCTGCACATTGATGCAGCTTTTATTAGATTTTTCATTTTATTTATTATTGTTAAAATCTATTATTTATATATTCATCCCCACATTTTTTTCTCTCTGCATTTCCAACTCTGTATATACAATGACAAATTCATGTGCAAAGTGAAAATAATGCACAAACAATTGGAAAGAAATATGTTGAGGGGATTTTTTTTTTTAAATAGCAATCCTCCTTTACATTCTGTCATTGTTTTCCTTATGGATGGAACTATAGTGAATATAAATGCTTCTCCCTTATTCTGGGGACCCCTGGGGTTCCCTGGACCTCACTTTGAGAACCAATGCTATAGAGTATACCTAATTTTTAAGTGCCCTTAGTAGAGACATAATCAATTATTTGGTTTTTGCACCAGAAATTGTAAAAAAAACTGTGTGTTCTTGTAAAGGGTGATTCCAAGTGTCCAAATGTTTTATTCAAGCACAAACCACTACAGTAGAAATTTATTATGTACTATACTAGTGTCTTGTACCTGTGTGTGCACCGTGACAGTGCAATAAAACACTTCTTCTTGACCCAGTAACGTACAGGATCTACCAGGCTTAGGTGTTGCCTACAACAAGGAAAACTGGTCAACCGCCTCAAATCCCCGAGGCTCCTCTGCCTCCCGCCGCCTTCTCGACGGAACCAAAACAGGTGTGAACTGTTTCCATGGAAACGGCTCATGCTGTTCATACGGAAATATTTGTGGGTGTGAAGAAGAGCCGACATATTCCCGGTCTTCCTCAGGACCTCGTTGAATTTCGTGCGGTGCGGGGCTCGCGTGTCGGCGTGTTGGATGAAACTTGTTGGAGATGTGGGTTTTTGCGTTGTGGGTGTGATTAGTGCGGCTGTGTTCACGTTACCGTACGTGACAACTATTTAGTGTCAGGGAAGGAAGCTGTGTGGGTGCCGCGTTGGCAGGCCTTTTCTTTTTTTCTTTGCGGAATAGTTTGGTAACATGGGAGGTGTTTGTGTGTTAAGTAGAACATCGGCATATTCCTCAGGGCTCTGTGCTGATTCGGAGGCCTATATTCAGATTTATCGGGTCAGTCCCTATGCTTACCTTCTCTTTTTCACCCTCCTCGATTTCCCTCCCTCCCTCCCCCTCTCTTAGCATCACTCCACCTGCAAGGTAATATGAAGGATGTAATTGCAGTATTGTAGTTTTTCTGACTTCTACGATTACCACCCTGCAGGTAACAGTCTCGTATATAAGGAGCCTACTTCACCCAGAATGCAAAGACGACTCTGTTACAGCAACAGAGTGTGTGCCATCTTCAAAGCAATGCATAACTAATAGTTCATTAACAAAATAATTAATTTTATTTTATTTTGCATTTACAAGTGTGACTGGACACGTCAAGTTCCTTATTCCTGGAAAGGCTTACATTTATGTTAAAAGGAAAAAATCTGACTTTTAACGATATCTGGAATTTTTTTTGACAATTTTTGCAAGGAGAGAAGGCCAAATTGGCCTGTGTGACCTAATTAATAAAAACTATTATGTATGAATATAACACATTTTTTGCTCTGCAAAAATATGTGTATTTTATACATATTTGTAGTTTACTTTTTGAACCTGATTTTCAGCATCTTAATTGTGTTATCTATTTTGGTTATATGTGGACAAATTAATAATTACATTCAATAAAGAAGGAAAAAAAAATTGCAGATTATCTGTTGTTAGCATGACGCATTGGGTTCAGGTTCATGGGGTTATTATTCACTAATGTAAAACACACAGTTCTCTTTCTGTTCAATGGGTACTTCATTCAGGTGATTTGGTTTCATTCCATTCCACTGCCATGACTGTAGATTGTAGGTCAGAGGTCACCAGCCCTGGTCCTGGAGAGGTACAACAGGTGCCAACAGGCAATTATCGACTCGTTATCAAGTCGCTGACGTTTGTCAAGGGCTTGCTGAAGGTCAGGCCCCATGTTGTGTTACGTAGGACTGTTTGACTCTTTCTAGGAAACTGTTTAGCAACGGGGGCAGGTGCCTTGAAAAAATACTTGGCAAATGATAAACAACTGGGTAACACTTTACATGAATTAGACAGTTGTCATTAAGAGTCATTGGCTAAATTATGACGCAAAGTTTAGGCCACAATCTTTAATGTCAATGTAAGATATAAGCTCAATAGTTTATTGCACCAAAAGTGACACAATTTACTGAATAACACTTGTCATAATTGTCATAAGCTTTTATTAATGTTGAACTCTCGTCACTGCAGAGGTCAGCCATGACCCTGGCTTGTGGCTCCCGATAACAAGCTAATTGTGTTTTTTCTTATATATTATGCTACATCACGCAGTTTTTAAAAACATTTCCTATGCCTATCCTATCACATTTCATTTGGTATTTCATGGCCCGGAGCTCACCTCAAAGGATCCAGGAAAAAAGGAGATTGATTCATTGGGTCCAGGAGCAGTTTGGCCTGCATACAGCGCAGAGATTGTGCAAGTGATTATATGGATAATGAGCTGTATATACTGCACATCACTGCAGACCTCCAGCGTGTGTTCGCTAAAAGCTGCTCAGTATCTGCTGGGATGTTCTCAACACAAGGCCCGTCTGTGCTCTTTCACCATCCTGCGTCACTCACATTTCTAACAATTATCTGATTACAGTGTTGGTGCCGAAAATGGATCAAGAGTTAAATATAGAGCATCTGGTCCTCACTATAGTTTTATGACTTTGCTTCCCACACAACCTGCCGCGTATTTATATGTTAACCTAATTACACGGCCACTCGCTCTGCGGTCCACCCAGACAGCTAAAGTTTCCTGCCTCTTGACGTCAGACGCGCTTTTTGATTTCTGCGTCCACACACACACACACACACACACAAGCATGTAGACACAGGCATGGATGCACACACACACACACATGAACACATGCTGTCAAGTAGAACGAAGTTTCATCCCACATTCTGGTGGTAGAAAATAGGCCTTTCTAAAACAGCTGAGAGTGTTTTGAAGCCTTTTTTTGGCTGAACTCTCTGAACACAATAAGCTGAGGACATCCTCAGGAAAAGGCTTTATGGCGAGCTCATAGTTTCATTAGTGCATGGGCAGCGAGGACTGGTACTCTTTGTTTAAACGCTTTTAGTCTTTGGTCACATTTACACAGGGTCAGAGGTCGTACAGGACAATGGAGCAGCAGATTTGACACGAGGTTGAACTAATTGCGCTGGGTGGGATTTAGTGCTAAAATGATCTATTTCCTCATACCAACATCTTCTCCTACATCACATGTGTCACACTCCGGTCCTGGAAGAGCCGTGTGGGAGCAGGTCAACCATTAGAGCTCTTGCTAAGAACATTCATTAGTAGAATCAGGACCTGAGTTGGACACCTCTGCCCAACATCCTGGCTTTTTTCCTGAAGGACCGTGTTCACTGATTTCTCTTCTCCACTAATCCCATAAGTGTGCAGTGAGGGCGGCGACGCAAGGCCGGGTCCTGGTCCTGGAGGGTCTGGAGAAGGCCGAGAGAAACGTCCTGCCCGTCCTCAACAACCTGCTGGAGAACAGGGAGATGCAGCTGGAGGACGGCCGCTTCCTCATGTCAGCCGAGCGCTATGACAAGCTGCTGCAGGTCAGAGCTGTGCACCCACCACAACATGTCAAAACAGGCCCGCAGGCTCTGAAGCTCTAAGGTGTTCTCAATCAAAGCCTTCTATTTTTTTACCCAAGCTGCGCCATCAGTGTACAAATGGTTAGATAACATCCTGATGAGTGGGGGGGTCAGGCCTCTCTAAATAGTCTCCAGATAAATCTGAAGGGCCATAAGATGATTAATGGGAGCGGAAAGAAGAACAAGGGTTTGATGAGAAAACCTGTTTTCCTTTCTCTTTAAGACACTGGTTACATGTATATCAACATGCTGTATTTAAAATGCTTGTTATATAAATTTTTTGTCAAATATTCATAAGTCTATTAATCCACTGCCAGATTATTTATCATATTTATCAGAGTTTTTTTTCCATAATAAACAAGACTAACATTTTCCTAAATTTGTAGTAGTTTATTTAATTCAATTGACTAAAATCAAGCAGTGTAGGTTATGTGTATTTAGCAGTTTTCCTTTGATAGTTTAAGTGGATTTTTGGGTCCAGCCGTGTGTGACGGGGATGCTTCGTGCTTCGCTGCGTTGCAGGAGCACAGCAAAGAGGAGCTGGACAGCTGGAAGATTATCCGTGTGAGCGAAGACTTTCGGGTCATCGCTCTGGGCCTTCCTGTCCCCAAGTACAAAGGCAACCCGCTGGATCCTCCTCTCCGCTCCCGCTTCCAGGCCAGAGACATCTATTACCTCCCATTCAAGGTTAGTCCAGGGGACTTCTCATTATCAAACTCCAGTACAAGGTTCCACTAACAACAATGAGAGAAATGTTTTTAGTGAAAATCCTCATCTTTTATCTGTGTCACAATAATAATTTTTTAAAACCTTTTTTTCAGGACCAGTTGGAGCTGTTATACACAGCAGGACCAAATATAGCTGCAGAAAGGTGCCTGAGAATATAGTGACTCATTAAATGACTGTATGTGAGTATCATTAGCAGTCACAGTAAGTCTTATCTCCTATACCCTGTGGGTTTCAGGGTGTCCCAGCTGCTGTCCCTCGCCACCACGCTGTGCTCCCAGGAATCGTCCAACCTCGGCCTGCCTGACTTCCCCCTGGACAACCTGCTTCCTGCCCTCAGTGTGCTGGTGAGAGGCCGGCACCCTTCAAACATTCCTCGTAGCAAAAGAAAGAGACAAAACAGTGTGTAATGTCTGTCTTCTGTGCGTTGTTTCAGAACGTTTTGCCCATGCTGTCCTCGCAGCAGCTGGTCCAGAGGCTTTACCCCTACAAGAGTATCTTAGGCAAAGATGGACGCACGGCTGTGGAGGGCGTACTCGGGGTACGTTTCAAACCACCAGGGTTTCCCACAGTGCTTCACAGTTGAGGCGGGCACCTCTACAACAAATCCCCCTATGCATCTCTAACGTCCCTTTGAGGGGAAAAAAGTAAAACAACACGCTACGCAGTCAGTGTGTTTAGCTGCTGCTTTATTCTTCACGCTAACACACTTCAGGAATGCTGCTTTCTTTATTTCTTTTAGAAATAAACCACTCTCTGCAGCATTTTACTCCAAGACGCGTTCACAGACCCTCATTAAATCGCAGCAATATCATCTAACAGAACAGAAACTGGACGTAAACTCATGTATTTATTTATATAGAAATGGTGAGGCCCAGTCACCACCTAACTACATTTTCTGTGGGAAACACTGCTCATTGATAATGTGGTCCTGCACCTGTGAGTGGTGCCATCGTATAAACTCCCTTGTTGTTATATCAGTTTTTAAGCTTTGGATCATTTTGTTTCACTCGTGTCTGAAACTGCGATAACTCCCGACATGCTTTTTTTGTTTCATTCTTCCGTAGAGATTCGAGCTGTTGGACGGTCCCCGTGAGCAGGCTCCCGGCGCCGTCCTGGGCGTGTCCAGGACGAAGGACGTTGAGGGCCGTGCTGATGTCACGTTACGTATCACGGGCAAGGACGTCACCTTTCAGGTACCAGTAGACCGACTGTGTTCTGCTCTAGATTGGTTGTGGAGTGGAGATTTAAGAATCAGACTGATGGTGTCCCTTTACTCAGAGAACAATAGAAAGCATGTTGTGTGACCTGAGATCTTTCCTGGGCTCAAAGGAATTTTATATTACATTTTCAACTAATTTTATTCATTTTAAACCTGCAAATGACGCCGGCACTTCAACCTGTATGTCTTAGGTAACTGTCTATTTGCTGCCACTCATAACGTTTTTACAGGTGCATCTCAATAAACTGACACAAACGTTATGAATAAAGAAAAGTAAATACAGACATAAAATGTTTAATTCATTTTAAGTGTATTTGTTGAATTTAGTTACTGCCATTAATAAACTTTTCCCTCATATTCTAATTTATTGAGATGCGCCTGTAAACCTGCAGCAAAAAATGCTAAATAAAAGTTAATATCAACATTTACTAATTTAAGGCTATGTCTAAGAAAAAGCACAAATAATCATTGCTCCTGTGTTAACGAGTAGAACTGGACATGCAGTTCTAGTTTACAGTGAGTCCTCGTGTTATAGGCCTATTACAACGTACCTGTTAATTGTTAAAATAATTCATGAATGAAAAAAACCTTCACTTACAAAGTCTGAAGTTCGAATCGAATGAACCGAGCCCCTAATGACAAACTAAACTGAGTGTGTCTTCTTTCTCATGCTGTTATTATCTCATTATTATTACTGACACTGGCCGCCTGAGAACAAAAATATTCTTATCTTAAAAAATAAATAAAAGTCCTGCGTTCGGAGTGTTGACAAAATCTAAAAATGGCGTTTCTAGTTGTAAGAGAAAAACAAAAACCGCATGACTGAGACGCACATTACACAGAGATGCCTGTTGTCCATGGCAGGCTGCACACTATCAGTAGCCTGACTACCTTATCGCTCACTGATACGCTGCTCTGGGTGTCCTAATCGCTCTTTGAGGCTCCTTCTTGGGTAAAAAAAGAACAGCGTTTGTGAATGAGTCACTGCGTGGGATTTGGGAGAACGGCACTCTCAGCGTCGCCAGGCAAATAAACTTTCATTAGCTCTTTGAAGTCAGCCTCATACTTTAATCTCATAATAAACCGTGCCCCACAAAGCAGTGGGAACATATAATTTCGTGTTGAATCTTTATTTTGTTTTGCTTAAATGGATCTTAGAGAACGGCCTTTATAGAATCGCTTGTCTCCATCCACCTCCAGGTCCCTGCAGGCACCAAGGAGCCCCGACCCCCCAACTCCAGCTCCACCTTCATCAGCACGCCGAGCCACGCTCAGCTGATGGCTGAGATGATGCAGTCACACATGGTTAAGGACATATGTCTGATAGGAGCAAAGGTGGCTGCTGATAATCATGATGTATACACACATAACATGTAGCAGTGGTTCTCACACTTTTTAATGTCACTAACACTTGACCTTAAACCCCATCTGATAAGATTTTTGCTTTTGGATGTTTTTATAATAGAAAGTGTAGAAAACCAGAGGACTAAAACTGCCATAATCAAGAATAAATAAATAAATAATCACTCAGTACAAAAATATACCAGTAAATGTCTAATATGAATTTATATTCCATTTAATTAATTAATAAAATCAATTTATTTGTGTATGAATTTTCTTATTTATTTTCCATTTTATTTATCAATTTTAAAATGTATGTATTTGTTCCCTTCATTTTTTCACCTCAATATATAAAATGGAAAATAAAATAAATGTATGTACAAAGGGGAAAATAATACATATATTATAGGAAATAAATACTACTACCAATTAAATATAAATATATATATATATGTATAGGGCGACACGGTGGTGCGGTGGGTAGCACTGTTGCCTCACAGCAAGAAGGTCGCAGGTTCAAGACCGCCTTGGGCCTGGGTCTGGGGCCTTTCTGTGTGGAGTTTGCATGTTCTCCCCGTGTCTGCGTGGGTTTTCACCGGGTACTCCGGTTTCCTCCCACAATACAAAAAACATGCTCAGGTTAATTGGTAAACTCTAAATTGCCCATAGGTGTGAGTGTGAGAGTGAATGGTGTGTGAATGGTGTGTGTGCCCCACGATTGGCTGGCGACCATCTGGGGTGTATCCCTGCCTCTCGCCTTAACGCGCTGGGATAGGCTCCAGCAGACCCCTGTGACCCCGAAAGGGAATAAGCGGGATAGACAATGGATGGATGGATGGATATATATGTATAATATATATATATATAATATGAAATACATTTTACTTACATATATTTATTTATATATATTTTTAAATATGGCAGCGCTTACATTATGCCATATTATTATAGTGAAAATAAATTGGACCTCTGGGGTCCCTGGACCCCACTTTGAGAACCACTGCCCTTTAGTGCCATAGGCCTCCTATAATGGTCTTTTCTTATTTTCCAGGGTTGTGGCAAGTCGGTGATTGCAAGAGAGTTTGCTGAAATTCTGGGTTACAGCATAGAGCCAGTCATGCTCTACCAGGTAAAGTAAAAAACTTCAAAATGAGCTGATATGAACAGACCAACAATTGGTAATAGGATCAACAAACCAGCAACAGTTTTTATTTTCTTAGATTATCCATTTTCCACTTCCAGTAGCTTAACATCTGCAATCCACACTTTCATATCTAATTATTGTGATAGTAATAATAATAATAATAAATTTACAATAGAAAACAGATGAAAGGCAAAACCTTGATCAGGTCATAGCGTGAACAGTTTGAGGTCTGTCACATCCTGTCATGATTATTGATGAATTCTTGATATATGGCCAAAAATGTGTTTTGCGAGGTCACTGTAGCCTTGACCTTTGACCTTTGGACACCGACTTCTAATCATATGATTCTTGAGTCACGTTAACAAGTGTGATCGTGGACGTGATGTCACAGTGACCTTGACCTTTTGACGACCGGAATCTAATCAGTTCATCCGTGAGTCTAAGTGGACGTTTGTGTCAAATATGAGGAAATTCGTTCGTCGTTACCGGCAGAGACTCACACGTTTTTGTGACTTCTGATGTCATAAAGAGATTTTATCCAACACATTGCACAGAGCAGGGAAGTAAACCTTCTTGAATGGCATCTGTTTCATCAATAGGACAATTCTCCTGTGCCATGATTATCTGCACTCTTCCTTATACTAACGGAAAGGATTTGTTGCAAAAGCAAGGCCCTGGATTTTATTCTCTGGATATAAACCTCCTCCCCCTGCATTCGACACTTGATCAGCTTGTTTGTTTCTCCAAGTCAATTAAAATGATTGATTACAGAGTCATGAGGTCTGGTCTTAATTGTAACTCTTAAGCGTGTAACGCCTCACAAATGTAAGGCGAGGAAAGCTCTACGGTTGTGTTGGACGCATACGCATACGACAGCAGTTTGGCTGGAAGACCAAACATCTGGCTTCTATTACCTGAAACTCAACCCAGCACAAAATGACACAGACTGGAGGACGGGGTAGGCAATCCAGGCTTTGTAAAAACCCTGCGTGTGATTGTAGTTAGCCCTGCCGCGATCACGCAGGAAACGGCTCTTATGTATTAAAGCATCAATATGCAGCTATTTTTAGCCGCCCTGAGGTCAGGGTGTCTCCTGCTGCGGGAATTGTGGAATCCTTCGCCGGGCAATTTATCTCATCAGCTCTGAAAATCCCATTTTTGGAAAACAAAAGTGACACATAAGTCTCAAGTGGAATCTAAATATAATCTGATGGCGTATACATGTGTGTGTCTCTCAATTGAAAAATGAAATCTACTAAAAACCTGCCAAATTTGTTTTTATTTTTTTTATTTGCCACACAGATTTACACTTCATTTCCAAAAGTATTGGCTCACCCATCCAAATCCACAATCTAGTGCACATAGGAAGGTCCATAAAGACCTGGATGAACTTGACTGACCTCAACAGATAATAGATAAATATAGATATTTATAGATAGATAGATAGATAGATAGATAAACACCACCACAGAAATTGAGTCAGTGGTCAAACATTCCCATTAACACTCCTAACTCTAAACCTAGATGAGTTCATACACCAGTCAAGCCAGGTGAGTGAATACTTTTGGCAATATAGTGTGTATTTTTTTGCCAAAAATCGAAGGCAGATGAGAACGCAATCAGACGCCTCGCATCGCACGTCATCATTTGAATTAGACCTCTCCAATGGGCTCAAAGGGAAGTTAATGTGGTGCGTACGCACACCTTTTTACCTCTTGCTGGGCTTTCAGACGAGCAGGAGCTAAAAATAAACACATCATTGTCATATAATTGGCCAAAGGATGGGTTCATGTCGGGGAGAGTGATGTCTCATCTGGGAGGCATATAACCTCTGAAATAATTTGGAAAACAGGATTGAAACTTGTGGCGTCAGCGGACACAAGAAGGGGGTTTTATTTTCCATGACTGCTCCATTTACACAGCCAGGAAGAAGCGGCTGAGAAGCTTAATCTACTGTAAGTGGGTAGAACTCGGCACGGAATAAATCATCTTGTGTCTCTCGGTCTTTCGGTGAAGATCCAGGACGTGTAACTGCTATGACTTGTCGGTTGCGCGATGTCGGCGTCTCTTTTTGTGATGTCTACTTGCATAATGTTGACAGGTTTACCAGAAACACAGCGAACGATTTGTCCATGTGGCTGAGTAGGCAGTCACTCCATGGATGATATGTCTGGCCTCTTTGCTGAGACACTTAACCATTTAGTATTTGCATTCATTTAATATCATTTTTAAATAATTCATATAGACCCTGTCTTCGCCTGATGTAAAACGCCTCCTCGCTGGGGAACAGTTAACGGTTCAGTAATCGCCACCTGGAACAAATCGTGCAACCGTCTTCCTTCCTGCAGCGTCCGTCTCTGCCGTGCCGTGGTAGCGTGATAGTGGATGTGACAGTCCTACTCCACACGGCTCTTTTCATTGCAAAATAAATCTGCCAGTAACGGTTATCTGTAATGCAGATAAATCAACCACTTCCTACATTTTCCCTACATGTCCCCTACACTGCTGAAAACCTAATAGAGAAAAATATCTTGTTTTTGGTACAGTTAGTCCAGTAGTGAGTTGAATTATCTCATTCCACTGGCAGATAATTTCGCTTTTTTGCCTCTAGACCCTCACGTCGTATGAGTAAAAACTCCCTAAAAAAACAACGTTAACAGGGAAGAACCCTCAGGAAGAGAAACAGAGGAGGGATCCCTGTTCCAGGATGGACATGCAATAAATGATGTGTGCACAGGAGGAAACAATACACGTAGAACAGGAAAAGAGTTGAATACCACATTTAATTGAAACAGAGATATACATAGGATAATAAGACGACCTTTAGCATTAAAGCGGCTGAGTGACAGGATGTTTCCATGTTGGCCATAGCTGAATTAGAATTAGGGTGGCCGCTTGCAAGTTTATGAAAAACACAGTTTCCAAATGCACTGATTATTCACTGTTCTGATTCTGTGTAGAAATAGGTCCACTTATTCAGAAGTTATAATTTTTCAAGGTAAAACTCCACAATTATAGTCACTATCACAGACTTTTACTATACATGAACAGCATGTGTGTCTGTGTATATATTGATTCTGCTGCTGCTATATTTATACTTATTGTTATTGCACTAGCCATTACATTACAACAACTACCTCATAATGCACACAGCTGGGACAATCAGTGCCGTCTTGTTTTGTCTTGTTGAATTTTTCTTTCCACACCCTACTACTCATGTCTTGTCCTGTCATATCTGTTTGTTCATTCCTAGTTTAGCAACACTAGGCAAAAGTAGCCTTAAGCTACTGCACTTTACCATTGTTAATAATGTAGTTTAGGATTGTCTCATCTTGCCCACCTGCACTTTAATGTTGTTGTACATGTAAAACGCTCCTTTGTATGTCAAGTACATGTGAAGAAATTGACAATAAAATTGACCTTCACTTTGATTCATGGTGCACGTGGAGGATGAGGTGGCCTATTGGCCCCCTACACGCACTTCACAACTTTTACTCTTTCTCTCTTTGTCTCTCTTCCTGCTTGCAGGACATGACGGCCAGGGACCTTCTCCAGCAGAGGTACACGCTCCCTAACGGGGACACGGCGTGGCGGCCGTCTCCGCTAGTGACAGCCGCCATAGAGGGGAAACTGCTGCTGCTGGACGGAATACACAGAGTCAACCTGGGAACCTTGGCTGTGCTCTCCAGGTAAAACACACACACTTCCCTTTCGTCCATGTAATTCTATTACTGCTGCTATAAATATGATTTACTACAGAACTAAAATGAGTCACTGCTGTAAATGACACACTGACACACACACACACACACACACACACACACACACACTCACTCACTCACACACACACACACACACACACTCATCCCTCTGTGTTTTGTATCCCAGGTTACTCCATGATAGGGAGTTGGATCTGTACGACGGCACCAGGTTGCTGAGGTGGGACAGATATCAGGCTCTGAAGGAACAGCTCCAGTTCAGTGACGAGCAGCTGCAGGAGAGGTACACACACACACACACACACATACACACACACACACACACACACACACACACACACCAGCATACAGAAGAATGTGGTTTAGGAAAGATCAGAAGGTCATTTCTTTTTTTGTGTTTTCTTTGAAACGTCACGTTTTTATATATTAAATGAGTTACAAAATGAATAGAAAATATATTCACAGCATTGACAAAGTTAGAAGTAATGATTTTTGCTTTAAAAAAATATTTTTCTCCTTCAAACTTTGCTTTCGTTGTAGAATGCTCCATCTGAGCAGCTAAACTGTTTTCAGCTGTACTAACATAATTACACAAGGGTTTTCTAAACATCCATTAGCTTCTAATGCAATTAGCAAACACAATGGACCATTAGAACACTGGGGCGATGGTTACCGGAAATGGGCCTCTATACATCGATGCAGATATTGCATTAAACCAGACATTTGCACCTATAATAGTAAATAGTGATATTCGTCAGTACACTTCGAAAAGACTGTTCATACTGTGCAGACATGTCAATCTATAGAGTAAAAGTAAGGTCCTTAACATGGATTGAGGATCAAAGATACAAACTATTAACAGGTGATATAATCTGATAAGTATAGAAACAGCAGCATCTCTCTGTGCAACACAATAAGTTCGTTCCTCTGCATTCTGCTGGGCCCAGCACTACTGTTTTTCTGCTTTGAATGTCCTCAGGAGACCTTAGAATATGTCGTTCAGGATGGTGTGTGTGAAGCCTATAGTCGGAAACTGTCCGGATAAAATGATGTGTGTAATTATGGCGTTCCTGCGGTTGCATTTTGCGTAAGATGAACACTTGCATAATAACATCCTGCCCTGTAAACCCCCAAGGTTCCCTCTGGAGACTGAAACGCGTTTGATCTCGGACATGTCTTCCCAAATGCATGAAAGTTCTTGACTTTATTCCAGTGTGAACCAAATTGATGCACTTAACTTTAAAATATATATCTATATATAGAAGCTCTTTTTAACCTCAGTTTTGTTCTTTTTAAAAGACACCTGATTGGGAAGCCTGCGCCTTTGGGTGTTGATGCCCCCTGAAGAGTAGGATTGTCAAAATTAACTAGTTTGTGTGTCTGTTTTCAGGCAGGTTTGTGTGCACATGTTATAAAATCCACCTTAGCTGGCAGGATGTTGTGGTGTAGCGTCTGGGTTGAAACAAACCCACTTCCTCTTCCTCACTCCTGCGGTTCAGACACAGTGTGTGTGTGTGTGTGTGTGTGTGTGTGTGTGTGTGTGTGTGTGTGTGTGTGTGTGTGTGTGTGTGTGTGTGTGTGTGTGCATGACTGTATGCTTGGTTGCCCACCAGATTTTCTATTAGAGTATAAGTTTCTTTGTGCCTGTCAATATCCAGTTGTCCCAATGAAGCTAAGAAAAACTTAAGTAAGAAATGGAAGGAACCAACATGTTGGTATATGGGTCAGTGACAAATAATGGTTTGCACCAAGTTTTAGGGATGCACCACGTTGCATCTTTCATGTGCATATATCTATAAATAAAACATGCATTATGTTTGGAATGACATGTAGTGCTTCCTCTTCTCTTGTGGCGGTATGTTTGTAGGTTAGAAGACCACACCAGACTGTAGTTTCTATCATGTTCCTGCAGGATTCCCCACCATTTCTGCTCGCTGCCAGAGATGCATAAGTTTGTTCACTCCTTCCTACAGCAGTGTTTCTTATTTACAATCGATCTGCCGCATCCAGCAAGGAAAAACAAGACGCATTTAGCCCATATTTTCCTCAAGGCAGTAGATTAAAATGTTTTGCATTATGTTTCTGGTTTCCTGATAGTTAATTTTGTTTCCAATAGCAACAGATGGCAATCACATGCATGAGTTGAGAACAGCAGTGAAATTGATACCATTTACCAGATTTGGATAAGGGAAGGCAATTTAGTTTGATTAAATTTAGTCAATTAGGGGACTGATTAGACAGAGACAAACTGAACTCCAACTTACCTTTATATCCTGTAACTCATTTGAATGCTTAATGGAGTACGATGCTCGTTTAGGCCCGACGATAACAGCTTCCAATATCCTCATGTACGAAACGTCTTCCCACACACTCCTCTCTTGACGATGATGCTCGGCGCCCGTTTCCGCCCACGTAAGAGTAAATATATCCTGCTGCTGTGTGCGTGTCTCTGTGGGCTGATAGACATGGACTTTGCTGTCCTCTTGAATCAAAGGATTACACAGCCAGCTGTCAAAAGTCATGCTCTTGTCCCTGACATTGATTGGTTGGGACACACACACACACACACACACATCTGTGACAAACACCATGTGCACCTGCACTCCAGGTTTGCCTAAATGTGGCTGAACAAATGTTCAACTGTGTGAATCTTCCACTGCTGGTGTATAACTCTTAATGTGTTTTTTGTGTGTGTGTGTGTGTGTTTTCAGGTCAATCCTCCCCATCCACCCGTCCTTCAGAGTGCTGGCCCTTGCAGAGCCTCCTATCGTCGGCGCCAACACAAGCAGCAGCAGTAGCAGAGGTCAGCAGTGGTTGGGACCAGAGCTGCTCACTATGTTCCTCTACCACTCAGTGACTCCGCTGGCCAAAGCTGAGGAGATCAGCCTCATTCAGGGACTGGTGAGACACATGTACACACACGCGCATTCATATATATCGGTGCAAAGATGAATGAACCACTGTGAAATTGTGTATTACATTTTAAGATAATTATATTTAAACAAATCTGTGTCTAAGATGATACCATGACCTTAATTTGTAAAGGAAACTGGCTATGGTTAATAAAGACTGTATTACAGAGTAATACAGGCTGGGGCTTTTATTAGAACCAACGTTTTTTTTAAATGTCTAATTAAACACGCAAATGTCAAACAAAACTGTTTAGCTCATTAGAAATACTGTTATGGTGGCCTGGTCATGTGACATGTACGGTCGCCGACAGGTGCAAACGCGCCACAAACGACAAATCACCAGTAGGGGAGCGTTGTTACCATGGCAACAGTGGAACTTGTTGTAGAGTCTGGTGCAAGTGATGTAGAAATTAAAGTAAGTGATAAAGAGGAGGAAGAAATGGAGGAAATAATCAGTATTGAATGTTTTTTTGTAATAGATGGTTAAACTTTGGAGCCGTAAATTGTCTAAACCAGTGCGTTACCTTTAGTTAATGTTGTGTATTTGTACCGTAATGTAACTGTCCTTTTTCTATAATTGAACCTAGTATTTTAAAGGTTCAAATCAACACAAAACTTCATTTTTCATTCTAGTCAAGCAGAAAAAGAGGCCTGTCTCTAATTGTGGCCTCGTGGGGCCTCAATGCGCTTGAGTAAATAAAGGCCCAGGCCTATATTAGAGAATTTACGGTATGTCAGTGTTGTCATTGGCAGCTATTCGCTTTCCCACTGTTTCTTTAATTTAATCATTTTTCTTTCCTTGTTCAGAGTTTTTGGGCATTTGCAAATTGTTTTGTCAGACATGAAAGCTTCCAAATACGGAGACAAGTTGCACCAAAGAGATTTATGTGCAGCGCTCGGTTCAGCCAGGACACGGTACAAAACAAACAGAGCTGATAAACAAGATTTAGTCCAGGACGCGTCAAGCTTTTTTGGAGCTGTGCAACAAGACATTTTTTCCAAACTATAATTGTAACTTGGCAGTGATATTATGGTTTATGTTTCACTGTTAGAGCGCTAACTTATGACCTGTGTGTCATTATAAATAAAAAAGACAGTTTGAAGAACATACTTTGCTTGGCCATTCACTGGGTCATGGCGTCGCATGATTTGATGCACCTGGTGCATTAGCTGAAATATTTGTTCATTTAACAGTATAGGACCACCGCTCTTGTAAAACTACATGATTTTTGTTCCTTAAAACCACAAATATCTCTTGTTAGTGATATCGCAACTTTAAGAAAAGAGTAAAATATGTGACCTTTTAATGTTTCTGTAATTTTTAAATATTTAGAAAATTATTATATTTATATACCAATTGATGTAATCCATCCCGCATGAAGATTTCTGACATTTTTAACGATGTTCATCTCAAAATCATCATCTCGATCGGTCATTTCCTTTTTTTTCTATTTCAACAGACTCCTAATGTACCTCAGGAAGCAGCAGAGCAGCTATTGCACCTAACACACAGGCTCCGCAAGACAAACGACCCCACAGTAAGTGAGTGTGTGTGTGTATGAGTGTGCACATGCACGTTCAACCACTTTGTGTATGCATCACTTATGAAATTTATTTGTGTACCGTGTGTGTGTGTGTGTGTGTGTCTGCAGGCGCAGTCTCTGGCCTCTTCCCTTTCGACCAGACAGCTGTTGAGGATCTGTCGCCGTCTCTCTCAGTACCCTGAGGAGAGCATCGCTCATGCTGTCAATAAGGCTTGTCTCTCTAGGTACACACACACACACACACACACACACACACACACACACACACACACACACACACACACAGACTCAAATTACATACACTTGAGTCTCTGTTTTCTGTGTTGAATGGTTTAGCACTTTCTTAATTTTTCATCAGAGCACTATGCATGCAGGAAGTTTTAAGCTGTATCATTGTGTGCACCATTGATTAAATGTGTGTGTTTGTTTGTTTGTTTATTTGTTTGTTTGTTTGTTTGTTTGTTTGTTAGGTTCCTTCCCAGCCTGGCCCGCGCCTCTCTCCAGAAAAACCTCGCCAACTGCTCCATAGAGGACACACCAGACCCTGCTGAACACACACAAAACTACAGCTGTGAGTTACGTAACATTTATGCAACATTCATAAAGTAAATAGAGTTTTGCTGCTATTTCTGCTACTTCTGGTTTTAATGGTAGACCAAATATTGGATCAGTATTACAGTTTAATACTTGACTGCTTGGTTAACCCCTGTTGATGAAGTGAAATGAAATGAAAATGCCTGATAACAGTCAATTATAAAGGGACATTTTTACAACACTGTGTTCAGCCAACCACTTTTTTTTACTGCAGGTGCTCTATTACACATCTGTTATATTGATTTTCCACCTATGAACGCCAACAAACGTAGCATGGATTATCTAAAAACTGCAGATGGAGATTATGACTAAGTGATCCTTGAAGAAGAAAAGAAATCATCCAAACCAAAATAATTTCCTTCTGAAAAATAAAACACATTATTCCAAATAAAGACTGGTTCCTGCAAGCAGCATGATTACTGGTCACATTGATGCTTTGCAGAGATCCAGTAATGATTTTAGTAATGTCAAAAAATAGTTTGATACACTGAACTGAAATATCTTATCTTATCTTAAAATTGATATTACACAAAAGCATTCTGCAAAGCATTAATCACACACACACACACACACACACACACACACACACACACACACTGACTGCCTCTCCTGTATTTGTCTAGGTATAATAAAGGATGATGTATTGACTATTGGCAGTGTCTCTACTCCCATCTACAACCCCAGCGAGAAAATGAAGGTTCCAGATGTGCTTTTCTACGACAATCCCCAGGTAATTACAGAATTACTAACAGACAAATATACTTAGCGAGATGCATCTGAATCATCTGAAGCACAGCTGCAGGAAAACATCTCACCAAGGCCTCGTCGTGGTTGTAAAAGAGGACTGTTTATTTCCAGGTCATGACCTCATATAAAAGCCAAAGAAAGCGATTGGAAACAATAAACTTCATCTTAAGGGTTTTTTTCCTCTAACTGAGAAAGACACACACACTATTCTGACTATTTTTCATTCAAACCTGGTCATATTCCAAAGAAAAGACAACTCTGTTTCCCTTCTTTTCTAGTTATTAATATCACTTTGTCCGTGGTTCTCTGTGTGACAGTATTTAATTATGAATGATTTCGCTGTTAGTTCTGGTACAAGCTGATATTTCCCAAAGCCGAGCTATTTATTGTCGCTGCTCGGCCCTTTTGAGGTACACCGGGGTCTCAGAGATCCTAATCACTAGTCTGGTCTGGTAGTTCATTATGTGAAGTTTCAATGATCTATGGAGTCATTAGAGCAATTATTTATTAATTATTCATACAAATTGACTCAAATTTGAGTTTATTATAACACAGTAACATTACCGTAAATTTTTCTTACAGTAGATTGCTGTATATTTGACACATAAATCACAGTAGTCAAGAGTTACTATATTATTTAATCACCCAATACTGAAAATACAACAGGAATCACAGTAACAGCTATACTATATAACAGTATTTACTGTAGGTTTTACTACTGTAAATAATTATTACAGTCACGTTTTGGATAACTGCTGCCATAAATTTCAAGGGAACCACTTTACAGTGTGAGTGGTTACTGTGTCACCTGAATAAATAGTGAAACTACATGAACCCACAGGGGCGATCATGCCCACTTCAGCAGATATCTCTGCCCCCCCCAATGCATGCATGCTGCAGGTGTTTGACCTGTAGAACCCCAGTCGGAGTTTAGTTGTTAGGAGTTCAGGGAATCCTCTGAGAGCTTCTTGTGGGACTTTTTAGATAGAATAAGATAAGATAAGATAAGACTTTATTGATCCCACAACGGGGAAATTTGCTTGTTACTGCAGCGTACAGAGTAAAGAAAGAGATAAGAAAATAAAAGCTAAAGAAAATAAAAGCTATAAAAAATAAAAATACACAACTATAATAACTATAATAATAACTATAAGAATATTCGTATGTAGAAAATTAGTTGATCCGCATACACAGTATGCATTATGGACATAGAATGGAGAAAAAATGCTAATAAATAGCAAGAAAAAAGTATGAATAAGCAAAGCATATATACATACATACATGCACGTACATACCTACATACATACACATACACACATATTTACATATTTGCATATATATACGCACATACACACATGTACACATACATAGCTAATGCATACTTAAGGTGCAGGGTGTGTGTGTGTAGAGAAAAGTGACAAGTGGACAAGTTTTTATGCAGCGAATTCAGGCTTTAGAACAAAGAGCAGGCTCGTTGTTTGCTGCCACATGCTGACAGGACCCAACATGTCTGTACAAGGCTCGCTTTTTCACTGAAGAGACAGGAGCAGCGAAGCCGTAAAAGGAATTCAATCCTCACGCATATCTAGGACACATAAATGGACTCCTCTTTCATCTTCATGGTCAGGATATCAAACATTGTGCTTGTCGATATGCTGTTTATTCATCCTTTATATCATCATAATTCCAATCTGACTATAACTCCCTTCTTTTTGCCCTCCTTCATTGACAGCGGTGTGTGATATTGGATCCCTCTCAGTGGGGAATCAGCTCAGTGAATGACACTGACATCCTCTCTGCTGCGTGACCCACATTTACTGTAGCTCTCCTTCCCATTTTCTGATCGTCCGTCCTCATTCTGCCCCTTTTTTCCCCCTCCGCCTGCTTGACTTGTAGAATGGAATAAGCGTGGTTGAGGTAGGATGAGAGCAGGAAGGATGCCCTACATTTGAATGACCTCTTTTTTTTTCTATCTACAGAGTTGAAGCACAGTTATGGAAAAAAAGCTGAGCTGATGTTAGCAGCAGCTATCCAGACTTCCTGGGAATTTATTCAGTGTATTTGTTTGTGAAAAGCAATTTTATATAATGCTCATAAAGGTTCAGTCATAGTCTGTGAATCCATAAATCAACGTTCCAATATGTTCCTTTGCATTGTATGCTTTTATCATCCCAATTGTTTTCAACCATTTTCAAACATGCAGAAATTTGGAAAAAATCACAACTCGGAAAATTAGAAATAATATCAGTAGTAATACTAGTAGCTTATTTAAAGTTTTTTTTTTCTGGATTGTAGTCAATTTAATATTTTGTTAAGAAAATATTAGACTTGTTTTAATAAAACAACACTAAAGTGACCCAAATCAGGAAAAAAAAGCTTCAGGCTAAATTACCATCCACTGGAATGAGACAATTGTCCTTAATATTGGACTCATTTTACCAAAATCAAGATATCATCACCTGTTGATTAAATTTTTGCACTTGATGTTGTGGTTGTGCACTCAAAGATGACTTAAATTGACTTTTCATCCAGCTTTAAGCAACATTTTTAAGTTTTTTTTTAAAATAATTAATTAATTAATTTTTTAAATCTTCAATTATATGAAGGATTTATAAACTTTGAAGTTATCAAGAGCAAAAAACACCTCAAATATTAAAATTATCCCGAGAAGCAGCACGAACGGCCTCAGAGAAACTCCGACTTTGAGTGTTTTTATCCTATTTTAATCACGGGTCTGTTTGCTTTGGAGAGGAAGAGACATCTGCACATATTCTGGCTCCCAGTGTAATCCTCCTGAACGTCTGGAGCTTAAACTATTAGGAAAAAAAAAACGGATCTAATGTTTGCCACAGTTGGACGTGCTGCCCCCTCCGGACGTCCGGTGTCTGCAGAACAGCTTTGGCACAGAATTAGATATGAAAGCGCTTCATTCTGTGTTTTCACTGGTTTTAATCATCGGGTCTGTTTGTTTCTGATAATTCTGCTCCTGATTAAAACCTCATAAACATGGAACAAGTCCTAACTAGAGTAAAAGGTGACCGCAGAGCAATGAAGACAACAACTCCCATGATTCCACGCTGCTTCATGATGTCATCGTTATGCTTTGTCTCCGCAGCACATGATGGTGATGGAGGACATGTTGAAAGACTTTCTACTAGGAGAGCACCTCCTCTTGGTGGGAAACCAGGTAACTCACTGTGGTTTCCTGCTTCACTGAAACATATCCTGCTCTCAGAAGGACGACTTGTTGCAACCAATCACTGCATTTTAAAGTTCAAGTGTCAAATAACTGGTGTTATTTAAACAGGGTTCCTGCTTCTTAATAAGTCTTAATTTATTTACCAGTGAATTTATGAATTTGGAAATAATACCTTAAAAAGACTTAAATCAAAACATCTAAAAACTTAAAACATCTTGAATTGTGATGATCTGTGTCTGAATTCGTGCAGTATGCATCACATTCTCCTCAAAAGTGTCATTTGTCAACCAAATTCTTTGTCATTATTTGATTAAATAGCGTATCCTAAATAAAAAGGGGTGGAACTGTCATGGGCCAAAATATTTTCTTAAGATATTTTGTTGATGTTTGTTTTATTTGTGCTTTTATTTAAAGACCAAGGTAGTGTCCACATAAATGTGGAGTGTAATACATCATTATCTACTATAATATTACTCTCAACTTTACTCATGGAAAACGGCGTCTCCACATAGATCTACCATCATTCGCTGTGGTTCATGTTATGGATCGTCTGCAAGTTACATGCTTCAGTATGAATTTATTGACTGTTCCCTACTCCCTTGCTGTAATTCATCATATTGACAATATACAAACTTCTCCAGGTAAAGTTTTAGTGTAAAAAAACTGTTTATATGGATGTGATATGCATCTAATACCTGGAACTATTCATTAATTAATATAATTTAATAGAATTCAATTAATTTAAAATTGTGGAAGTACCAGTTAAATACCAATATAAATGTACAATTAAATAAAAATGTTTGTTGGTAGGTTTGTGAAATAGGCCATGAAATAGATATTAGGTTTTAAATATATAATTAAAAATAGTTTAATTATAGAAACCCGTAGGAAGTTTAAAATATAAAACAGACAAATGCTGGGACGCGTCGGTATATAATGTTTTATTTGTCATAATGAAGTTGGCCACACATCAGCTTAAAAAAGGCTTCCTGCTTCTGCTGAGCATAATGGTTTTAAAGGCAGGGTTAAATGGAAAAGTGTTTTTCTTTTTTTTTGTTGGGAATACTGTGTGTCCGTGCCTGTCAGGGAGAGAGAGAGAGAGAGTGGGTGAAGCTATTTTCAAACCTGACCATGCATGGGCGACGCTGAGGCATTACGAGCTGTCTGAGCGGCTTTACTGGACGTCTCGCAGGCTGCAGCCGGCGGGAGTCGGTGCTCGGCGCGTGTCGGAGCGTAGCGCCGTGAAATCTAACGGACGCGCTCGGCCCTCCCCCTCAACACCTCCTCGAGTCTCTTCACGGCCTATGTCACTGAAACATGTTGATGTTGCATCCCGTCTGATTGTGCAGCGTGCTGATTGTACAGTGTCGTGTCCTCTCTGCAGGGCGTGGGTAAGAATAAAATAGTGGACCGGTTCCTGCATCTTCTGAACCGGCCCAGAGAATACCTGCAGCTCCACAGGTGAGAGGAAATGTGTTGTAATTGGAATTTCAAGGTGCCCAAATAAGATAAGATAGGATAGGATAATCCTTTATTTGTCCCACAGTGGGGAAATTGCATTAGCAACAAGGACAGAGGAATAATATAGGATATAATAAATAATAGGCTTTTCCCCACTAGTGTATAAAATACTTTTTAACCACGTATCTGTTTACTTTCCATTTCCCGTGCCTAGAGCCATGAAGCAAATTAAGAATTGTCACTCAACTGTGGTCTTTATAGTCTTTTGTAATTCTTTTTTCAGCATTTTGAGCTTCTCCAGGCACCACTTAAGTAGAATAGTGTGTGCCTGCTAAACAATCTTTTGGACCACCGTTTCCATTCATCATCCCGAACCCTCTCAGAATATCTTTCCTTGAAAAGAGCATGATAATTTCTTTTCCATTTGCTTTGTCAGCTTTTTCTGAGCCATTTATATACAACGTCCAGTAAGATAATCGGTAAAGTAGTGGGAGTGAAGTTCTTTTTTTGTTGTATTTTTATATTTTGAAGTAAAATTCAAGCCCCTCTCATGCATGCTGACATGCTGCTCACCTTCAAGGCCAGCAGCCCCCTCCTGCATGTCCTCCAGCTGCCTGGATGTTAGGAATTAATTCTGAATCTTGATTCTTCAGGAGTGTCAGTTATTGAAAAGGTGATCAGGTCAAGGTCAGGTGAGCAGATGACCCCCCCCCACCCCACTGTCCATCATGACCTCTTGACAAAGGCCTGCCCTCAATGACAGCGAACGCATAATAACTGAGCTCAAGACGCCCCCCGTGCACCGCTGACGGGTTTGATGGGAACAATAGGCTCCCTGAGAGGCTTCTAAATCTGCAAAATCTGGTGAATTTATGTAGCAATAATAACAGGTTTCCATATTTATTCCCTTGACTAGAACAAGGAAATAACATGCACACGTCCTCCTTCCTCCCAACTCCTTCACACACACTGCAAAATATGCAAAATAAGACCAAATTAACCCAAAATCTGAAAAAAATCAAACTAAGCAAATTGTTCTTACAGTGCAATATTATAAATCTACTCAATATTGGACTATTTGTACTAAAATAAAGGTATTTTCACTTGTTATATTGCAGTGCAGCTTCTATAAATATCGTACAATTAAGGAAAAAGGTCAGAATTGCTCATCCATAGATCAATGTAGTATGTCCTGTGAAATCAGCCTTGCTATTGAGTATAGCTTAGATCAATCTGAGGTAGGAATGGGCCTCGTATTGATCTCGCCGCTAATAACAGGGAAATAGTTTGCGTGCCAATAACTCCGTGATGGGATTTAGGCAACAGTATGCCAATAAAAGTAATCACCAATGAGGCTGATGAAGTTCAATCATACAGGAACGGCACATTCAATCTCTTTGTGGTGGCGTGAATGAGATTAAATCTGTGGTCGTCAACAGCACAGCCACATCTGACTGTGTGTGTGTAGTTTGTCAAAGTCTTGTGAAAGTCAAAGTGGAGCTGAGCGTGGAGGTGGCCTGGTTCTAATATTAGACCGGGGCAGAGGCAGGAAGATCTGTGCATGTGGCTTCTGGGAGCTTTGTGACTGGAAGCCTACAGAGATGTGGCTCAGAAAAGCAAAGAGAGAGCGAGACGCAGCTATCCAGGAAGGAAACTAGGACAGCTCCTGGGTCACGCTGAGAGAAGGGAGGGAGGGGGGGCAGTCAGGAGGTGCTGGAGGGGGGTCTGAAAGAAGACATGTTCAGAGAAAGCAGGAGGTGGGGGGGATAATTTTGGAAAGTCCCTGGAGAGTCAAAGTTGTTCGGTATTTTTTTTTTTTTTAGTTGTTGGCCTGTTGAACTCAAATGCAGCGTTACAGACACCCTTTTTATGGCCTGCATCTTTAGTGATTTAATGATATTCAGCTGAAGAACTGCTGCTCTAAAGCCTCATGAGACTGTAAAAATAAAGTATAAATAAAGCTTAATGGCTAAAAACCACTTATGGTTGTTTTAGATATAAACAGGTTAGAATCATGTTTTTCTAGTTGAGCCTAACCATCTACTCATAGCCTATAACAGGGGTCACCAATCCTGGTCCTGGAGGGCTACCGTGGCTGCAGGTTTTTGTTCCAACCAGGCAGTAACACACCTGATTCTACAAATTAACCACTAGAGCCCTTGCAAAGGACCTTAATTAGTAGAAACAGGTGTGTTACTGCCTGGTTGGAACAAAAACCTGCAGCCATGGTAGCCCTCCAGGACCAGGGTTGGTGACCCCTGACCTATAGCCTTGTAGGCAGCGCTATCAGATATTACCTGATTTGTTAGTAGGTGCAAGCTCTTTTGAAGGATAAATAACTTTTTTATATTAAAAATAATAATAATATGTATAATATATAATATAATAATAATAATATATATTTATGTATCACTTCTCAAAGTGAGTAGCAGGTGCTTTAAAATCTATTGGACCACACAGTCAGAATAAAAATCACTTAAAAAAAACAACTAAGAAATCTATTTAAATATTTCACCATTAAAGATAAAATGTAAAACCAGGTCTCTATTCTAGGGTTTTTTGACGTGAAGAAACATTGACCTTATCAATTAACATTTTTCAACAGTATAGAACTTTAGTAAAATTGCACTTAGACTTTATACATGGAAATCTCCAGTATGTGTTTCTGTGTGTGCGTCTCTGCCAGGGATACGACGGTCCAGACTCTGACCCTGCAGCCCTCAGTCCGAGATGGTGTCATCATGTACGAAGACTCACCTCTGGTCAGTTAGTAACACACACACGCACACGCACAAACACACACACACACACACACACACACACACACACACACGATTATTGTCCTTACATCCATCTTATGTGTCTCTCTGTTACACTTGGTATGATGTTGCATATCCTCTTTTTCTGTGTATTTTTTTTTTCATCATTATGATTATTAAACGTTATAATTTTAATAGACTTGCATGTCACGGTGCTTTCCTACAGCAGCACCTTCATTGTGGTGTAAAGCTCCATATCACACCGCTCCTCCTCATGTTGCATCCCAGCGCTTTCATTACATTACATCTAAAGTTCCATCGTCGCATTTATTTCTGCAACAATCATGCAGCCAATTAACAAAAGTATTGTAACGTCTCAACAATCAACCTAAGTTTCCGCTTTTCTATAAGATTACAAACTTCCTAGTATAGAGATAAAGCATTTAAAAACACTCAACAGGTTTTATAGGATTTAGGGAGAAAACAGAGACAACTTGGCTTCCATTATCAGTCACCAGGAAAAGGAAGCACTCCAGTGGTCCAAATTAGAAATGATGCTGTGAATCTACAGTCCGTGCTGCTCGCTGTGGCCGGTTTCACACGAGAACAGATTGGTTTCTTTTGCTCTGGTCACTCTCACGAAGGGAAAAAGCTTTAAGCTAAAGTGCCCAGTGGTTTTTATTGAGTCTTAATGGCAGCGTTGATTTTACTAAGACGGAAGCTCATTGCACAATCATTTCTTTCAAATGTTCTGCTGTTATGTACATGTCTATGTCTATTTTGTCTTTTATTTCATATTTACACTATGTTAAGGAGGATTAGAAGTAAAGGAAGGTCTCATAGGCAAGTGTCATTTATAGTTCCTATGCTGATAGAAATAATCTTCCCATTGTTCCGTCAAAATAAACTAACACGTCTGCTGAGCTTCGTATCAAAGTGAGATGAATTAGCGCCTCGGTCGTAGCGAATGCTCGGTGCTGATGTCGGTGCGTTGACGTGCAGGTGAAGGCGGTGAAGACGGGACACATACTAGTGATCGACGAGGCCGACAAAGCCCCCACTAACGTCACCTGCCTCCTCAAAACCCTGGTGGAGAGCGGAGAGATGATTCTGGCGGACGGACGCAGAATCGTCTCCGGTAAAGACACACACACACACACACACCTTGACAGTAGACATGGCCCAGATACATGTCCCCGCCGACAGAAGCAGGACCTTTAAATGGACGAGTCGGGGATTGGATGTCCTAAAAAGCAGATGCAGGCCACTGAAGGAGTCTTAGGATAAAAGCCTTTATGGACAGGTCCCAGTAGAATGTGGTCGGGCTGGACTGTAAATGTGTCATTTTTCCGCGTAGTCGAATCTTCTTACCAGGGGAATGTAAACACGGCCCTGAGCCTCATAAACACAAACCTGAGACAGCCTCGACGTTTTTAAAGACGGCGCGGTCCAGGCATGTGGGCGTCACATATTAAATCAAAAAGATTACTAATGGAAAAAAAAAAGAAGGGAGATGCAGAAACAGGGAGACGGAAGAGGTGCTTGTTGTCGGTGAGTTTTGTCTGCCGTTAGCTCACTGTGATCGTGTCTCCTCCAAAGATCCGCTGGAAGCCAAGAAGAGGCCGAACACCATCGTCATGCACCCAGACTTCAGAATGCTTGTTCTGGCTAACAGGCCCGGCTTCCCCTTTCTGGGCAATGACTTTTTTGGATCTCTAGGTAACAAAAACACACACGTGCACAAAATCCACATGCTACTATTTTAGTCAAATAATTAAATATATATATATATATATATAACATTTCAGGCTTTAATCATAAAGGTATAACATTTTTTTGATGAATATGTATATGTGCATATATATGTATATGTATATATACATATGTATCAAAGTCGAAGTCAATTTTATTGTCAATTTCTTCACATGTACTTGACATACAAAGGAATCGAAATTTTGTTCCTCAATATCGTATGTGTATATGTATATATATATGTGTATGTATATATGTGTGTGTGTGTGTGTGTGTGTGTGTGTGTGTGTGTGTGTGTGTGTGTGTGTGTGTGTACAGTGGGGAAAATAAGTATTTGAACACCCTGCTATTTTGCTATTTCTCCCACTTAGAAATCATGGAGGGGTCTGAAATTTTCATCGTAGGTGCATGTCCACTGTGAGAGAGATAAACTAAAAAGAAAAATCCAGAAATCACAATGCATGATTTTTTAATGATTTATTTGTGTGATATAGCGGCAAATAAGTATTTGAACACCCGAGAAAGTGAATGTTAATATTTGATATAGTAGCCTTTGTTTGCTATTACAGAGCTCTAACGTTTCCTGTAGTTTTTCACCAGGTTTGCACATACTGCAGGAGGGATCCTGGCCCACTCCTCCACACAGATCTTCTCTAGATCAGTCAGGTTTCTGGGCTGTCGCTGAGAAACACAGAGTTTGAGCTCCCTCCAAAGATCTTCGATTGGGTTCAGGTCTGGAGACTGGCTGGGCCATGCTAGAACCTTGATATGCTTCTTACGGAGCCAGTCCTTGGTTTTCCTGGCTGTGTGCTTTGGGTCGTTGTCGTGTTGGAAGACCCAGCCACGACCCATCTTCAATGCTCTGACTGAGGGAAGGAGGTTGTTCCCCAAAATCTCACAATACACGGCCCCAGTCATCCTCTCTTTAATGCAGTGCACTCGTCCTGTCCCATGTGCAGAAAAACACCCCCAAAGCATGATGCTACCACCCCCATGCTTCACAGTAGGGATGGTGTTCTTCGGATTGTACTCTTCATTCTTCTTCCTCCAAACACGCTCAGTGGAATTATGACCAAAAAGTTCTATTTTGGTCTCATCTGACCACAAAACTTTCTCCCATGACTCCTCTGTATCATCCAAATGGTCATATGCAAACTTAAGACGGGCCTTGACATGTGCTGATTCAAGCAGGGGAACCTTTCGTGCCATGCATGATTTCAAATCATGACGTCTTAGTGTTTTACCTACAGTAACCTTGGAAACGTTGGTCCCAGTTCTTTTCAGGTCATTGACCAACTCCTGTCGTGTAGTTCCGGGCTGATTCCTCACCTTTCTTAGAATCATTGAGACCCCACGAGGTGATATCTTGCATGGGGCTCCACTCCGATTGAGATTGACCGTCATGTTTAGCTTCTTCCATTTTCTAATGATTGCTCCAACAGTGGACCTTTTTTCACCAAGCTGCTTGGCAATTGCTCCGTAGCCCTTTCCAGCCTTGTGGAGGTGTACAATTTTCTCTCTTGTGTCGTTGGACAGCTCTTTGGTCTTCGCCATGTTACAAGTTAAAGTCTTGCTGATTGTATGGGGTGGACAGGTGTCTTTATGCAGCTAACCACTTCAAACAGGTGCATCTGATTAAGGATGATACATGGAGTGTAGGTGGACTTCTAATGGGCGGACTAACAGGTCCTTCAGGGTCAGAATTCTAGAAGACACACAGGTGTTCAAATACTTATTTGCCGCTATATCACACAAATAAATCATTAAAAAATCATGCATTGTGATTTCTGGATTTTTCTTTTTAGTTTATCTCTCTCACAGTGGACATGCACCTACGATGAAAATTTCAGACCCCTCCATGATTTCTAAGTGGGAGAAATAGCAAAATAGCAGGGTGTTCAAATACTTATTTTCCCCACTGTATATATATATATATATATGTATATATGTGTGTGTGTGTGTGTGTGTGTGTGTGTATATAGATAGATATATATATATATGTATATATCTATCTATGTGTATATATATATGTATATATATATATAGGGCTATATAATCGTCTAACACATCCTTATTTGGCCAAACATCTAAAAAATCTCCCTAAGCTTCCACTTTTCCATAGGAATCCATACTCCCTAAGGGCAATGCGCTTGTTTTATTTAATAATTTCATAGTATTGCTGTAAAAATGTAATTTTCCTCTGAACAGGCGACATCTTCAGCTGCCACGCCGTGGACAACCCCAAGCCTCAGGCAGAGCTGGCGATGTTGAAGCGGTACGGCCCCGACGTCCCCGACGCCACTCTGCAGAAGCTCGTGGCCGCGTTCGGGGAGCTGAGGTCCATGGCCGACCGGGGCACCATCACGTACCCCTACTCCACACGGGAGGTGGTCAACATCGTCAAACACCTCCAGGTAAGTTTCCTCATAAGACAGAGCGGGGAGATGGACTGACAGGATCACACACATGGAGACACACACAATCACACGGTCGGAGGCACTGGCCTTTACTCTACTATTCATTGTTTTGCTTTTTTTCCCAGACTCAAAGGGAGAGGCTGAGCCATGAATGAACAAAGGGACGTTGTATCATAGAAATAAAAGATGAATCTAGGGTCATGGTAGAGCAGAATTATGTCATACATACCATTATCTGTCTTCCCACAGAGTTTCTTTAGGGCAACAACGTTTCCCCATTTATCCGTCCTCTTTCCTCATTACTTAGAAGCCACAGTTGTGCACCACAAAACATCCATCCTACTTAGCAGATAGCTGAGGGTAATTATGGTCATGTTTCACATCTGTGCCGTTTTGGAAGTCTTACATCATCAAAGCAACATATTTTCATGCCAAATGTGTTTCTCGTACCCTTGTTTGGTATGAAATTACCCATCAAACGTATGTGGGTAGCTCATTATTTTCATTGGTTAGATACACATGATGCCCGTGGCTCTCATGGTTCCCATGATTCCCAGGATTTCTAGTGCACATTTATCAATTTTCCACTGCAGTTGTGCCCATTTGTGTTTTCATCTTGTCGCCCAAAACGGAAAAATGTGGAAGTAACACGATTTTTTTCCACCTTTCTCTTGTTCCCTCTCATAATCACCTGTAGGCTGATTTAGAATTAAAATAATTCACAGCTGGCAGTGCTGAAGGTGTTAAAGTGTGGATGTCATGTCCCCCTGTTCCCTATGTGCTCTTATCTTATTAGGATTTATTGTAGAAAGAGATGTATTTAATTGTTTTTTTTGGATTATGATAAGGTCTAGGTGTGATATCCATAGTGTCCATTTTCAAATCTCTCAATCCACAGTATAATGCATATTTGCAATTCACTTTTTTATTGATTTTTCACAAATACAAAAACACCCACAAGTGAACAGGCAGATATCGACTAGCAAAGTTTGACACTATATATAAAGAGTGAGTGAAGTTATTTATGCATCTGTACATCAGTGAATGTCAGATTATTAAAGAAAAGAAGAAAGAAGGAGAGGAAATAAGTGAGTCATAATAAAAACAATAAAAAAAATAATAATAATATAAAATAATACAAATTTATAATAATATTATAAAATAAAAATAATAATAGTAAATAATAAATAATGTACATAGACCTCTGTATATAGCCATTGTGTATATAGCCAAACTGTTCAATACATTTATATTTATACTGTATATATCTATATCAGTCACACTCAGTCGGCTCACTGTTGTGTTAATTTTATTGTTGTTAATTTAATTTTTTTTACTTCTCTCAATGCTGCTGTAGCACCGTGAATTTCCCCACTGTGGGACAGTAAAGGAGCTATCTAATCTAATCTAATCTAATCTAAATAGATAATTAATAATAATAATAATCAATCTATTATCAATCTATTATTTAAATCTAGGCCCCATGGAGCCATGTTGATTACTATTAAGAGGCTGTCACAAAATGACTTGTTTTTTAGAGGAAAGCTTGAGAGAGGAAATGTAAAACTATATTGAGATGATTTTTCCAAAACCACGAATGTGTCTTGTATAGCGACTTCAAATGGAACCCCGAGGAAAACGTCAAACGTGGAGCCTCTTTAAAGTTGGAGGTGGTGCAGATCAATAATCCGGTGCGCGGGGATGAGCCTCTCCTGTCATCAATCAGCAGCTCTATTGACCTGTGCAGCAGTGGGACTGCACGCCGTTCAGAGGCGGCAGCACGCTCCGTCATAATTGCACCTTTGTGCCGGTCGGGAGTCCAATCCAATACACCCCCCCACGCTCCTCCAATCTATGGCTCAGTTGTAACCAATTGGGATTGTTGATTGCGTATTGATTTATCGGCCTGGCCATGTAAATACTTGGCAGTGTGTTGGTCTGAGAGCAATTACTGCTGCAGGATCCAAGGCTGCAGAACCATAATGATTGTCTGTAGAAAAAAGGTATACATTCACTACATTTATTGTTTGGAATTAATCAGTTCTGGGATTTGGTATCACACCTTAATATTGTTTGGATAGTGAACAAAATGTTTATTATGCTTGAAAGAAAAAAAATATTATAATAAAATGACCTTTAATTTGCATTTGCGTTCCTAACGTTCCTATAACTTTTTTTTCTCCCTCTATCACCATAGTTACACACAATTCAGAAAATGTATTGAGGCAATATGACTTGTGTCTCTCTATAATTATATCACAAACACTGTGTGTGATATAAAAAGCCAGAGAGACAGAGAGAGGCTTTGCACATATCTGTCAGCGCTGTGGTTGCAGTCCAGAAATAAATCACCTTTCAGATAGCATGTCTTGTTCTAGACTGTCTGTCCTTGCATTGACCCGTGAAAAATTGTAAATCACATTAACTTTCTTTCGTTGTGTGACCCCCCTTCATCTTCTCTGCTGTTCCTATACTTCTTCCTCCTCCTCACCATCCTCCCTGCTCTTTTTTCCCCCTCTCTTCCTTCTTTCATCCCCCCCCCCCCCCTTCTCTCTCTCCGTCTCCTGCTTCGCCTCCCGACAGAAATTCCCCGGCGAGGGCCTGGCCAACGTGGTGCGAAACGTCTTCGACTTTGACTCCTACAACAAAGACGCGCGGGAGGTTCTGATCGAGGCGCTCCACAAGCACGGGATCCCCATCGGAGCCAAGCCCAGCTCCGTCACACTGGCTAAGGAGTAAGGCATTAGGGGGCACAAAGACACCGGGAACACACACACACACACACACACACACACACACACACCCACAGTTCACTTCCCTCTGGTGCCTTGTCAGTCTCGCGTAGTTAAAACTAACTGGTGTGATGGATGGTGGGTGACGTGGGCATTGCTAGACATCCCACCTCCACTCTCCACGCAGCAGAGATGCCTCCATGCCACTGTGGGCTGCAAGAACCAGAATCCAGTGAACCAGAGGTCATGTTTGATGGTCAGCGTGCCTTTAAACGTTGCCACAGACAGAGGTAATACTGACAAATGCTGCGTGTCATACTCGCTCAGAAAGCTGCAGCTTGTCCCCGTGGGAGAACGATTTGTTCTCGCTTTTCATCCCCAAAGTCAACAATTAAATCAGACGACAACTAAGCTAAGCGCCATCTTATCGTGCATGTTTTTATATCCCCCCTAAAATACATTTGATTCCAGCTGTAGAATAATCTCAAAATTAATTGATTATCAAAATATTCTTTTAGCATCAAAAGTTTGCTGGTTTCAGGATAAATTACGAAATATTCCATTAATTTCTGATATTCACAGATCATAGGATTAAGGATAAAAATGATTGGCAAAAAAATTCATTAGTCATTAGTTTTTTTTTGGTTTGCAAACTAATAAAATAGTATATATGTTACGAAACATATAATATATTAATGGACATTATAAAATAATAAGGAAAACTCATTGTGCTGGTTGGATTTTTTTAATGAAAAGAAAGATCTCATCTCATTAATGCAACATCAAAACAGAGAAATCCTTTAAATTATAGTTATTATAACAATAAAACAGAGACATTCTAATCTAAACTAGAATTAACTGCATACATCACTTGGATCATAAAGTATTTCCACCTTCATTATGATGATATTACTACGCTTTCAAATGAAGGAAAAACCAGGTTTCTTGAAGTGAGTGATTCTAGTTAAAACTCTTTTTTCTGAGAATGTTCCTCATACATTTTACTGCTTTTAGTACATTTTAGGAGTGAAAACAATCCACTGATCACTGATCTCAGTCTGCTGGAAACTGAAGCTGCTTCCTGAAGTGTGAAACTAACGCTGTCTCGATCCTTTACATCACCAGGGAACATAGCCACTACATTGTCTCATCATGTACAGCTTTGTCTTTAAATAAAGGAAAATATTTGTTTCTTCTGTCTCCTGTGGTTTTATTCTGATTTAACGCGTTCATAAATTCAGTTTTCACAAATCTCTCAAGTCAAAATCTTGTGAACCAAACGGGGAAGAAACAAGTATTTTCCTTGAACGATTACATAACGCAATGCATTGATTGTTCCATCGTGTCTTTCTATACATGCAACTGCAGCACAGTGAGGTTCTTACTATCATTTAGGATGCACGCTTTAGTGATTTAACGCCCATTTTGAACAGATTATGAACAACTTGTTGTTTTACCCGAAACATCTTGTGTCCATAAAAGCAAATATTTTGCCTCTTGATTTACAATTTTCTACATAGAAATGAGTTTCCCTTCTGGCTCTGATTGCTTTCCCATTCATAGAAATATTTATGGTTGGAGGACATCCTGCAAACCTTCTTCCCCTCAGACCGTCTATGTTTTTTCGTGGTTGTGTTGCATCTTCACCTCAACCTGCAGCCAATAAAGCTGTGGCCCGGATCCAGCCGTGATTCACGAGAAGACCAGCAAACATCTGGCCAGACACAACACGCCGAGCAGACACACACACACACATTTTACATATAATGGCTCTGCCGTTCTTTAGACACGGTGGGATAAAATAAAGCCTTTGTGTTCAAAGAATCCTGCTCTCGACCAAATTCAGCTTTTATCTGACATCAGGTTCTGGTGACCACAATAATAGATCTTACATTCAAAGTGCTACATTACTATAATGAACCAGAAAACAGCGAGATGTAGCATGCACATGCTCACATCGTTGCAGTTCCTAGCTTATTGGGCCTTAAGATTCTGTTTTCCTAATGTGACCTTTGACCTTTAGGTTGCCCCTACCCGACATCAAGATGACGGGCTACTGGACGATCAACCAGGTTGGGAACGCCCGCCGCAAACTGCTCTGTCCCACTGAGACTCACCTGATCGAGGTCAAGGTAAAGACACACACAGGAAGATACAACCCGTTACCCATAATACCCAGCATATATAATCCACTACTTCCTGCTAATGCTTTCATGCTGCTGAGAAAACAAGCTCTGACAAAATATATGTGTTTACCATATTGGTACACAGCACACAATTGTACCTAAAGTATTAAAAGTGAAAGTAAAGGCTTTGTCTTCTTGATTGATGTTTCATATGACATCATTACATTAATTCAATCGTTTCTATTACCGTCTTAGTGTCAGCACATGAATCCGAGGGGTCAGGAAATGATTGACGGGAGAGGAAAGATTCCGATTAAAAGTTCCGATGCACGAACCTGTTTTCACTTTTTCAATAACTTTTGAAAAGTGTTTTCTCTGATCTTGGATTCGTGGTGAAATCAGTGAAATGGAACCATGTGATTCTTCTATTATTTCTTGTGTCAAATCTGCATCTGATGTAACTAAAGCTGTCAGATAAAATAAATGTAGCGGACGATATTTTATTCTGAAATGTGTTGGAGTGAAGTATAAAGTAGCATCGAATGGGAGTTCTGTCATTCTGTGATTCCTGCCATTGACGGCCCCTGTCCTCTTCCCAGGGTCCCGTGTTTCTGCGTGTTCAGAGTTACCCCTGCAACAGACAGGAAAGCAGGGCTTTGAGTTTCAGCGAAGAGAAAGCCCACTGGCAGATTCCCATGAATGAAAGCAACATCATCTGTGATGTCACCACCAAAGACGGTGCATGCACACACACACACACACACACACACACACTCACTCCCATGATACATCCTCAGGTCTCATACCTGTGTTTTGTGGTCATTTAGGGGCATATTGAGGATACAGTGGATGAAGCGTATGAACGATGGAATGAACAAAGATCTAATCATGAGATACACAGGAAGAATATTAAAAAGAGGCGCTTGCATTTCACATGAAATCTTCTGGGCCCACAATGCCTGTAGGTGAATGCACTTTCAACAAAGGTTAAATCAGGTTTTTACTCTGCAAAATAATGTGCTCGAATTAAACAAAAGTCAAGGATACAGGCTACAATCCAGTAAAATTATAATATATGGATTCACACATTTTTTATAGCAAGTCTAATTTTTTTTATAATATCCCTATATCAGAAATAAACAAAGCACAACATTATGTCTGATGCATAAACCAAGTACACCACATATACATGGGTGGGTGACAAATCATGGTTGGCAAGATGAGAAAGTCATAAAAAACTTTTTTAAATACAGTTTTATTTTTAACAAGCATTCATCAGGTCTCTCAAAATGTACATTTTATCTTCATGTTGGTTTCTTTTTTTCATTTTAAAAGTCTAAATGTCTAATGGTGTAACCGAAAAAGAATGATGCATTTTAAATATGTAATCCACTGACAAAATAAAATATAATGTGTATATATATATATGTGTGTGTGTATATATATATATATATATATATATATATATATATATATAGATATATATATGTGTGTGTTTTTAAACTTAAAATATCTGGTTTTTAGGGTTCTATATATATATACACACATATACATATATGAATGTATATATATATATATACATATACATACATATATACATGGTTATCTATACATATAGAACCCTAAAAACCAGATATTTTAAGTTTTTTTTTTTTTAAACATGCTATATATATATATATATATATATATATATATATATATTCTCAGTATTGTCCACAGATCTGATCTACAGTAGGTGTCCGTTGGTAAATTAATGGATGCTGCTAGCTGCAAATTTATATGTAGACAAACATGCACTAAAGAATCAATGATTACAGTCCCCCATAACAACCTCTGTTTTTTTAAATGTTTTTTTAATCCTACAGACGTGCTGTACGTGGCCACGTGTAACCCGGTGTCCCTGTACGCCATGAGGGAGCGCGGGGAGTCGATCCAGTGCATGGAGCTCCACGACGTCTTCCCCAGGACCGTCAGCGGCGTCTGGCAGCCGTTCGTCACCATCGCTCCTCTGGGGAACCCTCTGGACGGGCAAGTGGTGCTGCACGAGGAGCAGGTTGGTGAATCCCCCGTGGGAAAATGTGGTTTCTGTTCTGATTAAGGAAGCCACTCATTTACAACTCAAATGGGAAATAAAATCCTTCTAGGACAATGCAGTGAAAATGCAATCAGCTTTGCAGCAGCAGTTGAGGTTTCAAATCATATTCACACTATCATATGAGCTTTACCTCTCCAGTGTGAATCAGTGAATAAACTATAAGAGAGCAGAGATTAAAAAAACAAACAGTTGAAAACAGACGTCTGTTTGTGGTGCGACAGAGAAATCCACAGAGAAAACGACGTGTAATGTGGTTACAGTCAGTAAATCAGCCCGTATTGATCTAGAAATGAATGAATGTGGATGATTCTCCCAGTGTGTGCTGTTCACAGCTGCTTCCAGCTGTATGAACAGCGTCTCCTTCAAGTCCTCAAATCCCTGCAGCATCCCAAGGCCGCATGACTGATATGTTGATAAATCCACAGCCAGAGTGTAGTGTTCCCATTTTTCTTCATTAAATCACACAAAAAACGTCCCCGGGCTGCTCCAGCGTTACCACACACATTTCTACACACACCAGACTGGTATTCTGCTGTTTTATGAGGAAGTTGTTGGGTTAGTGGAGGGTCTACATAGCCTCTTTTCCAACTTTCTTTTTCTAGAAAGCGTAACTTTTAATTCTTGAAATACATCATGGTATTGGGTGGCTTTAATTAGTCGTCTATAAAACAGTTTTGTGTTGATGCGTGTTGATGCCGTGCTGCTCTGACTCATCCAGACGTCTGTTCATGCTGAACTGTGACTTGGCTTGTTTCAGAGAGAAAATTTTAATAATCACCACACGCACTGGTCTGTATTCACCTTCACCCATCGCCCTGTGCACTTTGCATATGCATGAACCGAAATAGCAGGTGTGCATGAAGACACACACACACACACACACACACACACACACACACACACACACACACACATTGTGCTTGTCGTTAAACTTGCAGAAAGCTTGAAAAAAAACAAAAAAAGACAGCACAGGGTGACTTTATAACCACAGAGAGAACTGGGGATAAAACAAGTTATGACACTGTGCAAAATAAATTAAAAAGAAAACACATATTTTCAGATTTATTGTTGAGGGGTGGATGTGGTAATGTGCCTTATTATCTTTTTATAAACATGAACATGACACACACAAACAACGCGGTTATGAAAAATGTACGAGGTCAGAATATGACCTACTAAAACACACCTTCCACTCACAATGTAAACATTCAGAAATAAATCCAAAGCTATTTCCAGGTAGTTTCATGCCTCCGCCATCCGTGTTTACCGACCACTATGACATACAATGTTCAACACTGGCATTTACAGTAAGCTTTTTTTTTTTGAGGACAACCACAGATTCCTCACAGTTTCAAAATAGCTGTGCTTCCAGTCTGTTACGGCGCATTAAAAATGGTCGGTGGTTAGTCGTCCTTTGCTGTTGAATCTCTCGTTAACCCCCCCATAAGATCCTCGCCGATGACAGGAGTGCGTAAGACAAGAACAATGCATGTTAGCTATTTCTCCAGCTGGTGCATATTAGGCAAGAGGAGGACTTCTAAAAATACCACCGAGATAGATCATGTTACATCTGAAAATGAAGAGGTCCAGACAACAGAAGGTTCACTCACAGGTCACTGACCGTCCAGGGAAAATTGCACACACACACACACACACACACACACACACACACGCACGCACACATGCATGCATGCACTCACATATATTTGCACACATTAGTGCAGGTTCTTGCAAGCATTCACACAAAAGCATACACACACTTGCAAGAATCCACAATCGTAAAAAGTACAAATGCGCAAAGACACAATTACATATACATCACACTCTCTGACGCACACACACACACACACACACACACACACACACAGACACACACATGCACACACAGAGAAAACCCGAACACCGACCCGGCAGGAGACGTAGCCACATGCAGAACGTACACGTGTGCTCACACATGCACACACTCTCCAAAGGCCGTATATGTTTAGAATCAGGAAATGGGGTTTGCCGGCTGTGAATAGCTCAGCCGCTCCACAGTACAGTAGTGTGTATGTCGGGAATGGGAGGCCATAAGGAAACCATTAATGTGATGCAGCGCTGTCGGGGCCGGGGCTAGATCCCCTGTGACTCCTTCCCATAAAACTCAATTGAAGATGAAGCCTGGTGCGTCACAAATGAAAACCTTTGCACAGTTCGGCCAACGCACACGTTATCCACGCACAGACACACACGGACTGGTACCTCACTGCAAATAAAACACATACGACAATATGTTTATCTCAATGGAATCTAGTTGAAGTTGCAGTGAAACAGACAGTTCATAGAGGGTCTGTTCTGTTCACAATAGTTAGAGCAACAGGACGTGATCAGCACTAAGATCCGGAGTTTGGCCTGGAGAAGAGCGCCCTCTGCTGGCTGCAGCCAAGCTTCGTTATTAGGGTTAGGAGTCAGTGGGTTAGGGAGATATTATCAACGTTAAAGCTGGAAAAGAATGAAATTTAATGAAACTGTTCGTTAGATATGATGGTGGTTTTGTACTTCCTGTGGATGTGCTACAATAATTTCTATTTGTATATGTTTATTGTAAGGTGAGGAAATTGTTGCATCTGCAGAACTTGCTTATATATTCATATAAGTTTTTATATAAATGTGTATATATATAATTTATTTCTAATTTGTTTTATGTATTTAGTTGTGTGATATATTTACTTCAGAATATGTATTACAATCGGTCCATTTTTAAACTTGTGTGTATGTGTCTTTGATCCTGGATGCCGGCGTGTTGGGTGTTATGTTTGTGTATGTTCTATGTGTAAAATTGAATAAAAAAAGAAGCTTAGAAAAGAAGGGAATAATATCGTCTCTCAGAGAAAAATGTCAGACCTAATTCAGGGGGGGCGGTGTTCTATATTACTCCTCTCACACATAAATTGACTCGTGTGGTTTAAAAGATCATAAAAAATACAACACAATATATTATGTGCTTGGACCCCACAAATCAATGTTTGCAGCTTTATTTCAATGCAATTCAATATACTCGTCATACTTTTACTTTACTTTACTTTACTATACTTCTACATTCAATTTGCAATTTAGTAATTTTTCCCCCTTGAAATATCACTTTTTGGTAATATAATATTTTCTCTGCCATGTGATCTTGATACTCATATTACCATAGCGCTTTAATTGTAATCTGTCTCTCCACCCCAGAGTAACACGGTGCTCCATCTGGACATGGTCACGGGCGCCGTGCGGAGACTCGTGCTGTCTCAGGACGGTGACCAGCCTCCCACCAAAGCCTCCAATTGGTGGGGCAGTAAGGAACAACAGGTCAGAGGTCACGATGTCTCCAGAGAGGAATGTGGATCATCTACACTATTAATACATAGACTAAACATACAGTATATTATTCCTTTTATAACTAGACTGACTAAAAGTTCATGTGTGGTGCATATTCATTGTGTTTCTGTAGGGAGTGCATAAAATGTGCCACGACTTCGCCCACAAAACCTGGCTCCTCTTCTATAAGCAGGGCGGGTAAGGAACCCTAAAATATTCCACAACAACAAAATCTCAAGTGTTATGGTGGTATTTAGCTTCAGAGCTGTGTGTCTTTTTGTTTGCTCACTGCAGCAACCAGCTGGAGGTGCTGGACGTGCTGGAAGGCCGCGTTCACTCCATCTCCCTCCCCATCAACCTGAAGTCCGTCTTCCTCGTGGCGGAGGATCGTTGGCTGCTGCTGGAGAGCGACACCAACAAGTACGTGACCGGGAATCATCAAATATAACACACCGGTGGTGTTTTTACTTTGCTTGGTATGATGCATATTTAAATCGCTGCATGGGTAAAGGATTTAAGTGCTTATGTCATTAAACAGGAAGTTCCTGCTGACCAAACCCATGCACATGGCAGCTGAAGACTCCGGCGTGTGTCAGCTCCACAGCATCAGTGAAGATGGCGTCAGCTCAGGCCACGGAGCCAGCTCAGGTACATATATAACGGCCAGGACGCCTGGCGGCTATTAACTAAGCTTAACAGCCAGTCTTCAACTCTCAATACAGACATTATGTCAACCCCTATTCACGGAATCAGGCAGACGTTCAGGAGAAAAAATGGCCGGTGCCCTCGGACCTCTTAGCTAACCCGTCCACTAGACAAAAGCTTAAAGTGAGCTCATCATGGCTCAATCAATATTAAACATTCATGCGGCTCCTTATCACCATTAGTGGCAACAAAAATGTGAAGTCATGACTAATGTACAAGCATCAGGACTGGAATCAGTCACAGAGAGCTCATAAGTCTCTGTAATAACAATAATATAAATAAATATAATACAATATTGAGTTGATTCAGCTCTACACTTTTACATTTTGTCTTCACTCGATCGTCTCCACATTTCACCATCTTCTTCCTCTCCGTTCCATCACGCAGCTGAGATGCCCGTACCTCAGATGGTGTCATGTGACCAGCTCCCCAACGAGAACCTGAGCGCCGCTCTCGACCAGAAGATCATCTCCCCTAATCGCCTGATGGCCGACACCGGCTCCTTCGCGCAGGTCGTGGTGGGATTCCCAGACCTCATGGTAAGTAAAATAGGGCTTTCTAAATATTTAATAACTTATTTTAGTAATTTAAATGATAATTATGACATAACTGACTCATTTTATGTATGTACATACATTGCCAGTGGGTGTTAATTACTGATTATGGCACAAAACCTTCTTTTTTTTTTTGCTAAATATAAAAAAGATTTGTACCATTTATTAAATAAAAAGATCAAAACTATGGTTAAAGGTAGATAAAATTATGAAAAGTTTAACTGATGGATAGAGTAAGTGATTGAATGCATGAATTATGATGATAATAATAATAATAATAATAAATCGTGTCCTGTCCAGTCTCCCAACGAGGTGTACAGCTTTAAACGGCCCGTGGACCTGTCGGCGATGCCGAGCGGCGACAGCGGGGCTCACGCATTTCTGAGAGGTAGCCTTCGCTCCACCAATCCCAAACGAGATAACTGTGCCAGTCTGCTCTCGGCCAATCAGGTGGTCCGGGCCCTTCCACCCAGCAAGGTTCCCCTGAAGGAGATCTACCCCAAAGGTCAGAGGTCAAATCACACATTTTTTTTCCTAAATCATATAAAAACTCTTTATTGTTCCCAGCGTAAAGACATTTTCTTGTTTGTCAGATGTCACGCCTCCTATGACAGCAGCTTACCTGGAGGTGACTGACCTCAACTCCAAAAAGGTCAAATACGTTCCTGTTCCAAGGTAAACGCAATATTTTTGAGAACAGTAACTGGATTTTTTTATGCTCTAGCACCACCTAGTGGTCAGAAACAGCACTGCACTAGTCTATACAGTAAGTTTAATTATTGATTATTGTTATTATTATTATTATTATTAATTAATAAGCTGATTAGTTATTTTTGCATAGGAATCTATGGATGTGACTTATTCTGAGACCTGGTTTCCCAACAATATGAATGCATTTTGTTTATATTTATATTTTGTTGCTATGTAGTGGTCTCACACTTTATAAAGAATTCTTAATAATTGTGAGACCACTACATAGCAACAAAATGTAGTGGTCTCACAATTATAATATAATTGTGAGATATGAGATATAATATAATTAGTTCACTTCTGTAATGTTAAAAAAGGAGCATTTTGTTTCTTGTCCTGTGCTTAGTGTTTTGATATTTGATTTAAATTTACACAAGAAACCTTTAATTGACCTTTTGATAATTACTGCACGTGACGTCTTTTAACCCCTTAACGCATGAATTTATATAGCTGTATATAAAAACATGTTTTATGTGTGTTTTTGCCTTTAAGTTGATGGTAAATAATGTTGGGATTATTCATTTCACTTCTTGCACAAAAAAGTAATAGGAAATTTGGTATGTTGCAACAACAGGCATAATGGTCAATCTGGGGTCAATTTGGTTTGTTGCATATTTGCGACAGCAGGCGTTAAGGGGTTAAGTTTCTCCATTGTCTCCGCGGCAGGTCGAGGACCGTGTCTCCTTACACCAGCTGGCTGTCCAAGTTGTCAGAGACCGACGTGCTGATGGCTCCTCTGGGTTCCGGCGGCGTGGTCACGGTGGACATGGGCGGCTACGTCCGGCTCTGGGAGACGGGGTTGGACACCCTGCAGCGGTCGCTGATGGAATGGAGGAATATGATTGGCTCGGAAGACGGCAGACCTGTACAGGTAATGTCGCAACTTAACTCGCTCGGTGATATATTACATTAGACTTCCAGTGCACCACATTTCAGAGGGAATTTGTGTTCTTTACAGCTTTAGGTATTATTTAGATGCAGATCCAAGTCCACTAAACAATGTTTTTTCCCTCTTAAATTAGATATACTTACATAATACAATATCTGGGGAACTGTCTGAGGGTTTTCCCTACCTAAGCGGGTATAGAAGACATATGGATGGATAATAATTTTATAAATTATCTAATATTCCCTCCAAAAAATGAAACAATAGAGGAAAAGTGAAATCAGATTTGTGAATCAGAACTTAGTTAGGACTCATGTTCTCTCAGGTTTATATGCTATATTTATTTATATATATATATATATAGTAGTTAAAACTGGCTCATCCACACTGTGTTTTTGAGTATTCATAATCTAATATCATCATTCTAATCATCGATTCCATCAGAGGGAAGGCATTAATTCACTTAAATCCTGTGTTGATAATGCTGTGTTAGTAAAGGATCCAGCAGTTTCTCTTGCCACCACTCAGTGGCAGTGCCTCTTCACAAATAACTAGGGTTAGGGCTAGCACAGAATCAGCTGAATGTCGCTCTGCATGCTCGCTCGCTCTTGTAGAATATAACGACTACAAAAAACATTCCTGATTTTATACGAACCGGAATGTTTCCAGCACTGAAATTTATGACCTGGCTGCACCCAGGGTGGGTGTGTATGAATGCAGGGGCTTTGTGGATGCTGATGTAATGGACGTGACCCTTGTTTTAGGTCAGAACAGTCAGGCCAGCACGCCGGGTACTGAGACGGCATTGTTGAGGTGCCCACATGCACAACACAGATGGAAAAAATTCTCGAGATAATGCAGCCTTCCAGATGCACAGTGACTATCTTTGGATCTGTGGATTGTGCACAAGGCACCAAGAGACACAAGACTTATCATGGGCAGAAATGTGGCTATAAAAGAGAAGTTGTTGTTTTCCTCCTGAGCATCCATAGAGGAAAACAAAAGTCATTTATAGAATTTGATGCAGTATATGGCGTTTTATCTCTTTTAAATGTGCTCCAATGAGAAGAAATCAGAGTGGTATCAGATGTTGTGAATCCAAGGAGCCAAGAAGCAGAGCTACATTTTTTCAGACTGCCTTGATGTGAGATTTATCCACAAACCTGCACACCTGCGAAGCACACATGGGACCTTTTCTCGGCCTGGATTCCTCAGGCACCACATCTTCTTTGATGGGGCACCCCGAGTCCACCGTGGGTCAGCCTCAGACAGACGCTCCCTGTGCTGCGTGTTAGCCCTCTGCAAACAACAGTAGTGCTACTGTATTTAAACATACCTGCCTGAAAAGAGCCTCTCTATCTGCTCAGGGATATGCTGCTTCACCAGTGTTTGCACACCTCACACCCGGCGAGCCTACCTGCTTAAAGAGTTTAACAATCCGGCTTTTGACCAAAATGGAAAAAATAGAAAAGGAAAAAAAAACATTCTTCATGCTAAGTTTAACGATTTAAGGAGATTTGCAGATTTAAATAGCAAAAGATAACGTTGGTTCATTCACAGCCATCACACAGAGCGGTGTTTTTATGCATGCTGTTTTTTCCTCTCAGTTGGGCTTTAGTCTGACTTTGCTTTCACGGCGTCGTTAACGTCATCGAGGCTGACACTCGCACAAATGCACAGGAGACATCAGTCATCGCGCGTCTGCACGCACAATGCACGCCCTTTGTTTAAAGCGGTGACTCCGCTGCCAGGTAAGTGTCTGCAGGTATCCAGCATAATGTAACCACGCTCGTATCAATTCACCCTTATATATCCAGTCACTCATCCCGACATTTATTTGCACAATGCTTGTTTTTGCACGCCCACCTTCCACTGCTTCGGCTGCTTTCCCTCCATGCCCTTGCCCATTTGAAGCAAGCTTATCAGTCACACACACACACACACACACACACACAAGCATGGAACCTTGCTTCTTTAAAGCTCATATCTACTGCAGCAGTGCCTTGCAGACTCGGGCCACAATCTGTAATCAGTAACTAAATAACTGCATGTATAACAAGACTTGTCACCAGATCGCATATTTTACACAGTAACTGAAGTACAAAGGGCTGAAACGTAGCTCTTACACACCTGAACATATTGATATATTAACTCTCATGGGTAAAAACACATTGTGCATGTTCACAGGTCTCTGTTGAAACATGCCTGTATACCCACACATACACACACATAGTTTACAATCACTCACAAAAATTAATCACAAGTGGGTTCATGCACAATTGATGAGACACACATACACAAACACACACACACACACACACACACACACACACATAGAGGCCATCATTTGTAAATCATTCCGTGCGCAGGCATCTAAAGGGAGAATCGGAAATTTACGAGGCTATTAATCGTACGAGGCCAGGCGTGGACCACGGATGACGGAGAGACGCCGGGTGGAAAAAACTCATTGAGAGAGAAAGCAGAGACATTGATTCCCACAGTCATAAAAAATGAAGTTTGCTCCACTGAGGCCCCTCTCTTCCCTCGCCCCTCTATTTCTCCTGTTTTTTCTTCAGGATCAGGGTGCGTCTTCATCACTGGAACCAGTAGCAACAACATGGGTTTCCATGATGTTTCCTTATGCTTCAATAGAGAATCACAGACTATACACACGCAGAATACCAGCGTTTGTGTCATCCCCCATTTGGATTCTGTTTTTAAAGCTTGAAACCAAAAGGATTCAGTCCCCTCACATTTGTTTGGGGCCACAAAATCCACATTTCAGCAATATAACGGTCAAGCCACTTCAAACATTGGTGGACGAAGTACTTGGATCCTTTATTTGGTTAGAAAAGTACACTTTAACACAAAAGAAAAAAACTGTACTTGACAAACAAACATCCAGCTGCCAGGCCGACTCATCCCATAAATTGGCAATTAAGCATCTCTATTCTTCTCTCACCATTCCGTTGCTATAGCAACTATTACTTATTATCACTGAGATTTCTTTCTCTTTTGGTTAGATATTTGACAGATACTGTTTGTCTGATTGTCTAACACACTGGATGCAGATGCCCTTGTTTCACCCGTATCTACTGTACTGGCTGTTGTGTATTTTTACTCCTGGTCCCTGTATTGTATGTTTGTTCTTCTTATGTAGCCTGGAGATACCTTTTTCTTTCTGATACAAAGGGACAAATAACTTTTTGGGGAGTTTTTCAACAGTAGTCCATAGGCTTGGGCCAGTTTTCTATTCATAGAAATATTATAATATTTCCACCATATTCTAAGCCTATGTAAATAATGGCATACAGGCAATAAAAATGCCTGAATTGACTTACTTCTACAGTCGTTATTGAGTCTTATAGATGTATAGTATAATGGAGCCCTGATTGTTTCACATTACAAGCGGACTCAGGCCGGTTTGAAGCACAAAGACAGATGCTGCTGTCGATGATGATATCAGAAGGAATGTGGCTTTTCTCTCTGTCCGCCAGTGTTCGTGTAGTTAGTGTAACTGATCACGCTGCTGACGGGACCTTTAATGGGACGCTGTAATGTGACACAGCCCCACGCACCATCCCGCGGAGGCTCAGTCCAAATGAGTCGTCCCAAGGAGGAAACTGAACCGCCGTAGATGCCACCCGGGACCCAAAAACGGACACGTGTTGTAAATCATCGCTCGTTATTGTGAACCCGAAAGTAGAGCGTTAGTCACCGCTTTACTGGCCGTAACCGAGCCAGGATGGAAGACGCGTTCATGAGTTATGCTGTCACCGTCAGTAGAGCGGGGGGGGGGAGGAGTGTGTGTGTGTGTGTGTGGTGTTTATCAAGCGATCGTAACCACGTTCATAAACACTTAGTGCAGATGACATGCTGCAGCTTAGCCTTTGAAGCCCGATGCGTCAGGTGCAAGGCCTTTTTCGTGTTTTCTGTATGTGGTGCATGACTCACACGCATGCACAGACTCTTGTGCATTAGCGTGTAATCAGAGAGCGGTCACATGGCCGAGGTGAGAGCCCGAAGGTGAGCTGCGGCGATGCCAGTGGCCAACACCTCTGACCCTTTACCTCACCACGGACCTATGGCGCCGAGCTCTATCTGGTTACTGGGGGTTAACCGTGGTTCACCTCCGAGGAGAAGCACACACACACACAACGTGTGGTCAAGTGCCCGTTTAGGAGCTTAAAAGAGTGTTAAAGTGCCTTGTCTGGGAGTCAAAGCATGTACTAAATTACCCTCTAGGGGCCAAACACATACTAAATGCCCGTTTGGGAGCTACAACACATGTTAAAGTGCCCTCTTTGGAGCTCACAGCGTGCTAAACTGCCCTCTATGAGCCAAAACATGTGCTAAACTGCCCTCTATGAGCCAAAACATGTGCTAAAGTGCCTTCTTTTTGCTTCTAGCCCCTGCCCTTTAAAATGCCTGTGCACACACAAACGCCTCATGTGGATTCAGAGCCGTATTGATCCACAGATTCTCTGTTGGTTTGAAGCTGCGTGAGGCAGGGAGGATTTTTTCTGTCATTTGAAATTGCCAGTTTGACCCCCTGCTGATTCCTCCCCCTCCCCAGGTCCCTAATGTTATTGTCATGCAGTGAAAGGCCAGTTTACATTTGCTAATGTGGAAATGTGTCAACCACAAACACAGCTGAACTGACCTTTCTTACCTGTGTCATAAAAGGGAATTAAAATCTCACTTTCTGCATCTTTAATTAGGAATTTAGTGCTTAACTTGCAGGAGCAATCAACCAAAGCTTTTCATGACACCTGTGCCCAACTGTATAAGCCGGTTCCCACAGTGGGTTTTATCTCCTCCTGATAATCTGACACGGTGAATGTCTAACTGACCCGTCTAATCTGCACTAAATATAGAGAGCCGTGCTGATACAGGAGTGAGAACAGAGCTCCGAGGCCTGAGCTGTGTCGGTTTGAGGTGTGGACGGAGGATCGGCTCGGGCCGAGGAGGGGCACGTCTCAGCTGGACTGCTGCTCCCTGGAGATAAGTCTGCCCCCCCCCAAATAACAGCGAAGGCCGCTCCCAGTCAACGACAAAACAGCATTCAAATGCCTGCAGTATGTGGGAAAACTACAGGAGACACACTGAGGCCCGCTCTACTACCTCCTCCTCCTCTCCTGCTCCCTCATGCATGCCAGGTCGCCTTGTTTCTGTGTGAGAACCAGCACGCTGATTTTGGCTCCGATGTTGCCATTGAGATGGACCTAAACATCCGAGAGCGTTAAGCTCTCTGCTCCTCCTCTCTCCTGCAGAGTTGGACAGAGCCTGTTCTGTCTGAACCAAAACCCTCAGTGAGAGAAAGTCCATTATTTCCTTGATTTGACTGGTCTGCAGACTATTTTGGTTTTTATTTCATTGCTGTGTCACATTCACATATTAATGTAATACATCCGGAGGTAATAACAGAAGATATGTCCCGTAGAGTCACAGTGTGACCACCACTATAGAAACTATAGAAACTTTATCATTAGAGAGTGCTGCAGGCGTATTTTAAGTAACTTATTCCTGCAGCAGTCTGAGGTTTATGGATCATTGTGAACGCTGATTCCGGGAAAGACAGGCTGTTGTGAATTTTGCAGAGGGTTGAGCATCACGTCCGTAGAGGCAGAAAACAGAAAGATATATCTGAAAACCCATCTCTCACTTTTCAGATCACCGTCCAGAGGGACAGCGGCCTGGACGTCACGGCTCCCAAACACGGCAAGATCGACCCCGACAATGACCCTCATGTTGGGGGGAACCAGTGGGCAGGAGGCACAGGTAGGGAGGGGGTTTAATCCTGGGTCAGCGACACTCACATTTTTACTCACATTACCGTGAACTAGGGTTAAGAAACACAAGAGGTCACTGGAACAATCAAAGGGCTTTTTACTCTCCTCTAACTTCAGATTTATTTGTTTGGATTTCTGTGTTTTGTGTCTTTTTAGAGCCATAATAGTCAATTCATTGATACGTCAGCTGACAGAAGATTAATCAGCAACTGTTTTGTTCATTTTTAAAATGAAGAAACATCTGTTGGTTTCAGTTCGAAATATGAGGATAAATTTAATATCTTTGAGTTTTGGACTGGTTTTTACTATTTTCTCACATTTAATGGACAAAATTATTGATTTCTAAAACAATAATCTGTAACTGGTAGACAATGAAACGTGTAGAGGGCTCCCAGGTGGACAATTTAATTTAGAAGAATTGTTTAATAAAAAAAGAACATTAGTTGAATCTAAAATCTGAACAAGCAGCACACTAAAGTACATTAGTATGTAATTCATTTTTAATGTTTTATTGTATCAGTAGAAAGTCTGATGTGTGATTGGTTAATTGCAGCTGATCAGTGTTCCCCTAACAAGTCGTTTTTTTTCCGCAGGTGGCAGAGACACGGCGGGTCTGGGTGGGAAAGGGGGTCCGTACCGCCTGGACGCGGGACACAAGGTCCACCAGGTCTCCCAGGCCGAGAAGGACGCCGTCCCAGAAGAGGTCCGCAGGGCGGCCCGCGAGATGGCGGAGAAAGCGTTCAAAGACAGGTACTAAACGTGCACAGGTGGCAACGGCACGCTCAGACCATGCAGAACTGGAGTGTGTGTGTAATGTGGAACAGGTGTGTGTGTGTGTGTGTGTGTGTGTGTGTGTGTGTGTGGGCCCTTTTTGTTTTCGGACCATCTGCTGGGCTCCGTGGTCACTCAGCCATCCCAGGTATGGGGCTCCGTCCTGGGAAAATAACCACATGATGCACGGCCGCGGCCGGATGGGTGAGCGGGAGAACGGTAGATCCCAGCGAGAAGTGTGTGTGTGTGTGCGTGCATGTGAGTGCGTGTGTGTGTGTGCGCGTTTTGCTTCAGAGCCGAGGGTTGAGAGGGCACCTCTTTCAGCAGCTCAACCATGAAGGCCGTCTCTGTTCTCTCCTGCTTCAAACAGCCTCGTTCTCTTTACTTACTTTGCCCCCCCCCCCCTCTCCTCATACACTGACTGCTTTCACACCAGGAGGACAGCCTCTCCTCTCCTCTTCCTCTGTCTTTTCACATTTCACACGCTCTGCGTCCGTTTTCCAGTTTCCTCCGCGTATTCGTCCCCTTTAGCCCGCATTCCTCCTGCTCGTCTATCAGTGTTCCACCGAGCTCTCGGCATTATCTTGTAGCTACACGCTTATTCTCTTGTTTCCAAGTGCATGTCACTGGACTTGACTGTTCTTGACTGCAGCAGGTTTATTCATATCTCAGGCTGTTTCCATACGTCCTCATTGGCTGATGTTTGCTCAGCTTTAGGTTAATCCTAACGTACTCCACACACAAGCAAAAACAGGCTGAGGTATGTCTAAAACACAACACTGTATTTATAATAACTCTACCTGGTTACATAAAGGTACAATAAAAAAAGATTCTGGTGCTTGACTGTATGTTATAAAAAAAAAAAAACAACTGCTATATATGTGTTAGTTTTAGTTTTATTTAACATTTGCTCTTAACCGATTCCCCTTTGTTGGATTTAAAGTGTTGTTTTAATGGAAAAGGGAACGTGTCTATTTAACGTATAACAGAATCTCCTCACTTTAAAAAAAGAATTGTTCCGCAAAAGTGAAAAGAACCAACATAAACATTGGTCCTATTTTAATAATTTTTCACATTTTAAGTTTTAGGACACCTCTGACAATAACTGAATCCCTAAAAAACATTCTGGTATCATTACTTTGTTTTCAATATCTGGAATATATTCTAGTTTCCTTGTGCTTTTACATATAAAAAGACAATGATGGCCAAATAAACAGCTACCCAATAAATTAAAAATATCTTTATTTTTTGTATTTTTGTATGTTATAACTTGACTGTAGTAACAACTACATGTCCCCCTTATGGGATATATATATATATATATAACATCTGATCTAATCTAATATAATAGAATCTCTATGTCGTAGGTTGTTTCTACAAAAATACCAATCAAAAAAATGCAGTGAATGAGAGCGAGAATTCATGAGCATCGTGAAATTCAAAGTAACACACTGAAAAACCTGAAAATAGTTTGAATTAATGTGAACTAATAAATTATTATGCAATATAAAAACTAAGAAAAACAAATGCATCCACTGGATGGAGGGAGGTTGTGATGGGAAAAAAAAAACTAGTAGCACAAAAACAACTTTATTTAGTTTAACAATGCTGCAGTAAATTCCTTGAATTCCTTGAATGCACTGCTTCATAACTTGCAGAGTAAAATTAGCACATCCTATTTTAAGAATATCTGACCATTGTTCCTTCATCATTGTCTACAGGCTGAGGGACGGAGGTGTGTGTGTGTGTGTGTGTGTGTGTGTGAAAAGGTGTTGTTTGTCTCGCGCGTGTGTGTGTTTGCTAACCGTTTCTGCGGTTCTTGCTGTTTGTCGTTTGCGTGGAACGTTCCAGCGTTCCGTCGCCCTGCAATCCGCCGCCACTCAGCCTCCTGTTTGAGGAATTTGGAGGAAATAGCAGCGGCCGCGGACGGAGGAGTGTCTGGCCGCCATATAAACTCTCACGCATCCTTACACACACACACACACACACACACACACACACACACATGCACACACAGGAATGTGCCATAACTGCTGCGTGGGCTGCATGATGCGATGCAGAGGACCAGGCCGTTACTTCAGATGAAGGAAAACCTCAAAACAAATATTGTCACTATCTAAAATAAGGGGCTAAGTCATTTTTTCCAACAAAAAAAACTTTATCAAATATTTATAAATCATTTCAATCAAAAATGCCCTGACAGTGGACATACATAGAATGTAGTGATGTAACATAAAAGAATAAAGTGAATTTATGACTTTTTTTTAATTCTAGTGAAATTTCATCACTTTCTCAGGTCTTCTTTGCCTTTTTTATTGAACATAACTCATGATTCAACATCTAGTTTTGATGACTTTTTGAAACCGGAGATGTGGCAAACTTCCTTTTTTTCTTTATATTCTGCTTCATATTTATTCAACTTATTTATATGCACCACACTTAATATGAAATTATTATGAATATCTATAACTATGCAGTAGAAATTGATTCAATAAATATGTTCAAAGCTTTTTTAGCAGAAAATTGCTAAGTCAGGCAAATAAATGGCCAAAGTAAATTGGCCGTTGTTCTATAGGACATAAAGAGTATGATCCTTTCTTTTTTACCAGATGTGACCAAACATCATCATAAGGCGATTTAGACACTTTCATCAGAAAATGACATAAGCCATTATTTAAATAAGGTCACATCAAAAATGTCAAAAAACTCAATTTAATATATTTAGATTCCGTCTTCTCAATCATGACCCTTTCTGTGTTTTTGCAATAACCATTCTGAATGAATGACTACTGACAACTACAATAAGGGGGCATACAGGTGCATGTTTGAATTGTGTTTCATACTGACTCATACTTTATTTTAATTCCTTTATATTGTTCCTGTTATATATTGATCCCAGCTCAGACAGTGTGTCTGAATGGTAAATGGCCTGCATTTATATAGCGCTTTTCTAGTTTTTTTTTTTATTTTGACTTAAAGCGCTTTACACTACACGTGTCCGTTCACCCATTCACACACTGGCGATACACCAAGCCGCCTGCAACCGCTGATTTTCTGACTGGTGGACGACCGCTCTACGTCTGAGCTGCAGCCGCCCCATAAAGTCATTGTGTTCATGCACACTGAGAATGAAGGAGTTTTCTAGGACTTCCCCCACGTGAGCGGGTGAATGTTTGATTGCATGGCTGATGCCATCGCAGTCAACACAACACACTGTGTCTGTCTGACTGCTCTCATGCAACCACACACACACACACACACACACACACACACACACCTGTCCCACATATATAGGCTCTACCCTCTAGAGGCAGCGGGATAAAGTTAAGCCCTCGTTTTCAAAGAATCCCACCGACAGCTTTCATCTGGATGTGTGTTGCGGTGACCACACTAACACATTTAATGTACAGGTCTCTGGCGAGCTGCGACACATGAAGCCAGAGCCCCGCCGCCATCTCGCTTTTTGAAGCCGCCGCTCTGTATCTCTGTGGTGGTCATGGTCTGCTTGTCAGAACTTTCAAACACCTGGGAGAGATTTTAACCCACCTCTGTCTGACACACACACACACACACACACACACGGGGTGGTGAGACCTGCCTGTGTGTGTCAGCGATCCTAAAGTACCAGCACAGTGGGATTAAACTGATAAACCTGGTTTGAGGGGGTTCACAGCCCACCTGTCTCGATCACAGGTGTGTTTTGGAAACTGTGTCAGTTTATTCCCAGGTGTCTGTGTTGGCTGAAGAAAAAATGTGTATTTGAACAAGCAGTGGCTTCAGATGAAAAAATGAAGCATAGGAAAGAAGTAGCAGCACCCTCAGTTTTATCAATGAATATGTAAGGAGATGAAACGGTGTGTGTGTGTGTGTGTGTGTGTGTGTGCATTTGATTTGCACTTTACACTCCGTTATCATAGTGGATGTTCACGGTGACAATTTCCAGCGGCTTTGAGATTAGTGTCAGCAGATTAAATGTTCGGCCTGTGAGATTTAAAGCTTCCACCAGTGGGTGTTTAAATTCTACTGTGGGTCGGTACCTATACGGTACAAGTGTTTTTGTCACTTGATTTGTGTTTATAATGTCCTGCATGCTCCCTGCCCAGGTGGGATGGTGAATTACTGTTAGTGAATGGATGCATGGATGGAAGCAAAGTTTAATTATATGAATAGAACACATGCTAATGATCATTATGCATCCTAGTGCAACTACGTAAAAATGGAACCTTAAGTCGATTTTTTAAATATCTTGCCACATGAGCGTGTGTGTGAAAAGACAAATTGTACATTGGACTTATATTAAGATAAAGGGAAACATGCAAATATGGTTATTTTAAGAAAAAAGGCTGCAATTTATAAATCGTGTTGATGCATTAAGTAAGATCAGATTTATGCTGAATCTAAAAAAAATAATGCACCATAACAACCATGCCAAGCAAGCCACAGACCTATAGATGCTGTTTTCTTCTTTCTCCTATCACTCAGCTTCTCCTCTCTGTTCCATCTCAGGTTGAAGGAGATCGACATGAGCGAGTACGACGCTGCCACCTACGAACGCTTCTCCACCGCCGTCAGGAGACAAGTGCAGTCTCTGCGCATCATCCTGGACAGTTTACAGGTCAGCTTCAGCCTGTCTGGACTCACCATCAGCTCTTTATTTCAGACGAACGACTCTCGTGCCATGTAAAGACGTAGATCCTTCCTCTTGTAGACAGATGAAGGTGCTACAGGGTTGACAGGGTGGCGTTTTGCTGACTTTTTTTATAATAAAACTGCTGCCCACAGCAACTTTGATAACCAGCTACAGCAAAACTGTAAGAAATATCCTTAAAAAATGAAATATCCCAGCCAGAGATGGTCATTTCTGTACCAGAATTGGTGCCAACTATAAAAAATAATGGGCATGGCTTATATAGAAAGATTTGTCTGGACCTCACAGAAATAAATTGGGAGACTCATGATTGGAAAGTTTCAGGATGAAATGTAAAGTTAGTTGTTCAAGTGCTGCTATCTGCACTTACTCACGTCTCCAGCAGTGCACCTGCCTGTTGAGGTATGTGAAGAACGAACAGGATTATGTGACTTTTGACCAAAATGCAGATGAACTGACAGTCATTTTGTATTTTACATTTCGGGACATTATCTCCAGTCTTTCGTTCTGTAGCTGTCACCAGAACACGATACGACAGATTAACAGCTGAGTTCATTTTTAACACAATATGATGATATCATCAAAACTGTACGAGTGCAGGGAGGGGCGTTAAAATCCAGGATGCAATATTGTCTCCATTTCATTCTTCTGGTTTCGACTTTCCTCTCTTTGTTTTGGGGCGTCTTTGGGGATGCATTCAGGTTTAGTTTGGTGTGTGTGTGTGTGTGTGTGTGTGTGTGTGTGTGTGTGTGTGTGTGTGAGACAAGAGGAAAATCATGCAGCATGTGAGAATGATTACAGAGCAGCAGCACTAGGCCTCGCTCTATTATTCTCCTGTCCAGGTGTGAAGGCCTATTTGTATATGTTGTGGCGTGTGTGTGTGTGTGTGTGTGTGTGTTTTCCATCCAGGTGTTTGCAGCCGTGCCATAACCGGTTGCGAAACATGTACATTGGTTATTGTTTGCGTCCTCGAGCTTCTCTGTGAAGATGACTGAGATTAAGCTGAATCACGGCAGGCGTCGTGTTATTTTTATCATACCTGAGGAGTGATTTATGGAGACGCACAGAAAACACAACGCATGCACAAACCCATCCAGAGCTGGCAAGCTTTCAACAAGCTTTCAACAAAAAAAAACGTGTGTATTGTTTCCATCCACTCCAGTCTCCCTTGAGGGAAAGCCCACTTCTGTTTGTTTCTCCACAATGCAGCAGCGTGCCAGATATAAACACCTGGCCCTGCATTCGACAGGCAGCGCGGAGGAGGAAATCAGTTCTAGCCGATCCGCGCTGCAAAAACTGACACTTAACAGGTGGAAATATCTTGGTTTTGGTTGCTACTATTAGTCCAATGTTGAGTAGAATTATCTTATTCCACTGGCAGATAATTTATCTTATTTCAAGTTAATTTAATCTTCTTTTTGTTAAAGAAAAAGTGTGTCTTGTTGACTCTCTAAAAAATAAGATAAATTATCTGCCAGTGGAAAAAGACAATTCTATGTATTATTGGACCAATTGCACCAAAAACAAGATATTTTCACCTGTTAAGATTTCAGTTTCTGCAGCACAATTCATACATTAAAGGATCTAAAGATCTTTTTTTTTTCCTTCTTTTCAATATTACTGTTACTTGTGCATTTTAAAAGATGTTGACCAATATTCCACTATGGCGTAACATTATAATTTTGGCATTATAATTTGTACATATAACAATAATTTATGATGACGTAATGTCATAAGAGCTGATGAAGACCATGGGTGAAGGCCGTGTGTGACCCCCGTGTGTGCAGGGAGGTGGCGCGTCGAGTTCCTTCTTTTGTTCGCGGTGTTTTCTCTGAAGGAGATCTGCTTCCTCAGCGAGAAAACACGACGACAGGAGAAAGTGGTGCTCTTCCTCTCGCCTCCTTTCACTCGAGTGGCCACGGCGAAAAAAGAGGAGAATCACGAATTTTGCTTCACGAATCAAGAAGCAAAGGCAGAGTGACGCCGGCCTGATGGAGTCCAGATTGGTGGGAGCACAAGAAAATAGCAATTAAATTTTTCCTCTTATGGTTTTTTTGTGATAAATCATGCATTTGTATTTAAACTAGATTCAAGACAATATATGACGAGTTGATAAGATGGAGTAGATATAGATTATCACAGATGTTCAAACAATAATAAGTGTTATAATAAGGGAGAAGTGCTCAATGTTACACACACACACATCCTGCACCTTAAGTATGCATTAGCTATGTATGTGTACATGTGTGTATGTGCGTATATATATGCAAATATGTAAATATGTGTGTATGTGCATGTATGTATGTATATATGCTTTGCTTATGCATACTTTTTTCTTACTATTTATTAGTATTTTTTCTCCATTCTTATGTCCATAATGCATACTGTGTATGCAGATCAACAAATTCTACGAATTTTGTACGTAGTGTTGTGTATTTTTATTTTTTATAGCTTTTATTTTCTTTTATTTTTCTTTACTCTGTACGCTGCAGTACCAAGCAAATTTACCCGTTGTGGGATCAATAAAGTCCTATCTTATCTTATCTTATCTTAACTTATCTTATCTTAAAGTACATGACGTAGAAGAAGTATTGCAGTAAAAGTAGTGGTTTGGTCCCTGTGACTCATTTATTAATAACGCGAATTACAAAATAAGAGCAGAATTTCATTGACCGCTGGATACCTTTAAATGCTGGATGTAGGAATATACTATGATAAATAACCCCAAAAAAAAAAAATCACCTTTTTCCCCCCAAGCGTCTCAGTCCTGATGCATCATGGTCATGTAGCGTTAAAAAACAAACCAAAATTTGGAAACTTAGTACTGCAGCCCACTCCCACCCTGGACATTATGCACATGTAGAACAGGTATATCAAGGATATTTTTATCATAACAATTTCTTGTTCCCATTTTCACTTTTAGCTGCTGTTGTATATTGACATAATGTGGAGCTGCCAGTCTGTTGGCAGCTGGAATCAGAACTTTACGAGTTCCAACTTGTTGTTGACATCGAGTTGCCAAACCAAATGAAAAAAAAACAAAAAATGAGCCCAATGCGTTTTGGTAGCAATAAATTGCAGTCGGCGAGATGCGTGTGTTCTGTGTCTGAAATTAAAATTAATAACTTGGATGTTATGGTTCCTGAAATACAGTCGTGTGTTCTGCCAAATTATCTTCAAATTTAGACCAGAGCTATGTATAGACGTTACTGTAAGACCGGTCTGCTATTAGTCGCTTCATGCTTCATCTCGGGCGGTGAAATCATCGGAATCATCCAAGGACGATTCTGAAAATGCGTTCAGCGTTATTTCATCTTTGGCTTTCAACTCTGTGTGTGTTTATGTGTGTTTATGTGTGTGTGTGTTTCAGGCCAAAGGGAAGGAGCGCCAGTGGCTGAAGAACCAGGCTATGGGAGAACTGGATGACGCTAAAATCATTGATGGACTAACTGGAGAGAAGTCTATATATAAACGGAGGGGAGAGCTGGACCCAGAGGTGTGTGTGTGTGTGTGTGTGTGTGTGTGTGTGTGTGTGTGTGTGTGTGTGTGTGTGTGTGTGTGTGTGTGTGTGTGTGTGTGTGTGTGTGTGTGTGTGTGTGTGTGTGTGTGTGTGTGTGTGCTGAAGGAAGTGCAGGCTGCACAGAGGAGCGTTCCCACACTAATCATACAAACACACACTGACCATAATATGCATGCTCTGGTCTTATACCTTATTTAGCTCAGAGTTTTGCATATTTTTGGTCTGGCTTGAAGGTCTACTATGAAATAACAAAAGCAAAAAACGTTTAAAAATCCCTAAAATCCCTTTTCTCTACACACACACACCCTGCACCTTAAGTATGCATTAGCTATGTATGTGTACATGTGTGTATGTGCATATCCATCCATCCATCCATTTTCTATCCCGCTTATTCCCTTTCGGGGTCGCAGGGGTCTGCTGGAGCCTATCCCAGCGCATTTTATGGCGAGAGGCAGGGATACACCCCAGATGGTCGCCAGCCAATCGTGGGGCACACACACCATTCACACACCATTCACTCTCACACTCACACCTATGGGCAATTTAGAGTTTACCAATTAACCTGAGCATGTTTTTTGTATTGTGGGAGGAAACCGGAGTACCCGGTGAAAACCCACGCAGACACGGGGAGAACATGCAAACTTCACACAGAAAGGTCCCAGACCCAGGCCCCAAGGCGGTCTTGAACCTGCGACCTTCTTGCTGTGAGGCAACAGTGCTACCCACTGCTCCACCGTGTCGCCCCTGTATGTGCATATATATATATATATGTATATATATATATATGTGTATATATATGTGTATGTGCATGTATGTATGTATATATGCTTTGCTTATGCATACTTTTTTCTTGCTATTTATTAGTATTTTTTCTCCATTCTATGTCCATAATGCATACTGTGTATGCTGGTCAACAAATTCTACGAATTTTGTACATAGTGTTGTGTATTTTTATTTTTTATAGCTTTTATTTTCTTTTTTTTCCTACTCTGTACGCTGCAGTAACAAGCAAATTTCCCCGTTGTGGGATCAATAAAGTCATATCTTATCTTATCTTATCTTAAAGCCTTGTGCATAAAACACGACAGAATCCAACAACGCTGTCTGAAGTATTTTTTTCTTTAATTTACCGTTAGTGACTGATGAGTTGTTGTTTATTTTGGGGGGGGGTTTACAGCTCGGCAGCCCCCAGCAGAAGCCCAAACGTCTCCGTGTGCTGGCGGACGTGTCGGGCAGCATGTACCGCTTCAACGGCGTGGACGGCCGGCTGGAACGCTCCATGGAGGCGGTGTGTATGGTCATGGAGGCGCTGGACAACTACGAGCACAAGTTCAAGGTGAGACGTCGCTGCAATCACCAGAACAGGCGACTGGAGACACTGGAACATGTAAGATGCTGCTGTGACCTGAAAGACCCGCTCAATGACAGAGAAGCTGGTGTTTGACTTCGTCTTCTGTCATTAGTGAGAATGACACACAACGGGTACAACAAAGTAAAAATGTTAAAGTCCTGCATAAGAAATCATACTTAAGTATGTTAGGTACACACCTTTTCACCAAACAGCAGAGTGACGGATGATGACTTTGGAAACACCTGTGATGTCCATTAAAGGACACACCTGAGTTCATCATGTCACTCTGGTCAAATAGTTTTCAATCTTTTATAGAGCTACCGTCATTTTTGTCCAGGCCTGTTTCATTAGTTTATTTTTAAATAATTATGTTAATCAACAATTCAAAAGTAATGTAATATCAACGTATAAGTATTACATTTTGATGTAGTGGTGATTTATTAATACTAATTAGCAAATAATCGTTGCAAGCAAAATTTCATTAACACCCAGGTCTCCTTTAAATGTCGGGTGCAGGTGTATAAATTGATAAATTGCCGGAAGTCTAATTAAAAAAAATATATATATATATTATTCAAGAAATGATCTCAGTCACGATGACCACTGACACTGTACTTTGCCTTTTTCTGCATCATGGTGCTGCTCAAATGACGTTAAAAAACCCTCTTTTCTAACATCACTTATTTGTCCGTCACCACGGCTCAGGTTGAAAATGTGCAGAGTAAGACGTTCGACTGCAGAACTGTAATCAGACTTTTAAAAGAATATAAGTTATACAGAAGTAAATTCAAGTAAATTACCATATATGTGTGTATTAATCCTAATGATCTCCTAAGCTGTTATTTGGTATTTTACATTATATGTTAGTGCTGTAGCTGCTGGAGGTGGAGGTATTCTAGTTTAAACTACTTTATCTACAGTTAGTGGTGGCTCTTTTTTTTATTCCTTCATTATTGGTGAATTATTTGATTGTTCGAACACGTAATGAAAGGAAATCATGTGATTCATCATTACTAGAAAGTGCAATATTTCTTTCTGAAATTTAGCATCAAATAGAAATACACGAGTAAAGTATAAATACCTCAAAAGTGTAATTAAGTACAGTAGATAAATTAATGTATTTACTTACCTACACAGGACATATGTCTACCTCCCATTCCTGTCTGATTTTATATTCTACTTGGGCTACTTCATCAAACTTTTCTTTGTGCAAAAAGATCAAATGACACATTTCACAAAAGAAAATGAAGAAACGCAGCTTAAGATAAACTAGAGGAAGTAAAAAATAGATGTAGATAGGAGGGGGGAAAAGAGAGAGGGAGGGAGGCATGAGTTTATGCAAAAAAAAGCCGAAGGCAGACAGACTTCTTGGCCCCTGGGTGACACTCAACCCAGCGAAATGCTGATCAGGTATCAGTATCACACACATGCACGCATTTCCTCATCACACGTAAGACACAAACATCCACCGCAGGTCAAACATAGAAACATTAAATTATCCTCAAATAGAGCTGACGTGATGCAACATTAGTCTGCAGGCGTTGGATGTCGCTCTGAGCATCCGCTAAAAGGCCGATTACGGACCAGCGTACCTGTATTTGACTGTTTCTGAATTCTAAATTTACTGACTTTAATTATGCTTTTTAGCGATTATTTCCTTCTGGCTCGTATGAATCTTCCCAGCAACAGCAATATGAGCGGATGAGACACACAGTCGCATAACTTCGACCGCCGCGCTCATAAACTGGCCTCATTAGAAATAGCCCGTACACGGATCTGCGTCCGGAAATAGCAGACTGACCTGCCGTTATGTAAGCACGCTGTGATGGATGGTCTATGGGAAGCATGTAAACATCTGACAGCCTCCTGTAGGTTATCACGTCTCTGCTCTGGTCCTGGTTCCTTTGTCGCTTATCACTAAGAATTCCCTTTTTCCTCACCATTAATACTCACATGTTTTCATCTCATCTTTATTTCCTCTCCCCCAGTACGACATCGTGGGCCACTCTGGTGACGGCTACGACATCGAGCTGGTCAGAGCAGACAAAGTCCCCAAAAACAACAAAGAGAGACTCAAAGTTCTTAAGGTATTGAATCATTATCAGTAAATCCTTGTCGCTACTGCTGCTGTGGCGGTGGGAGTCGAGTGCCTGGAAGAATTTTAGCGTAACTTAACTTGACGTCTGTTTTCATTCTGTGGCGCTGCGCCTCAGATTGGTCAGTGTGTGGGAAACACTGCACATCTTTTGGTATATTACCTCCTGCAGGTGTCTAGCCACCTGTCAAAGCTTCCATAAAGATTTTTTAAGCATATATATATATATATATATATATATATACACAGTGGCTCGCTCTCCATCCAACCTCACTGAGCTCGAGCTGCACGCCCAATTTTTCGTTTTTTATTTGTTAAAAAAGTTGAAAATATCCAATAAAGTGTGTTCCACTTCATGATTGTGTCCCACTTGTTGTTGATTCTTCACAAGAAATTACAGTTTTATATCTTTATGTTTGAAGCCTGAAATGTGGCAAAAGGTCACAAAGTTCAAGGGGGCCAAATAGTTTCGCAAGCCACTGTGTATATATATATATATATATATATATATACTATATATTTATTGATAGTAACAATAGTTAGAGACAGGTAAGGGGAGATAGTTAGGTCTTTGCACTGAGCCACTTGCCACCCCCAAGATAATTTATTCTCAAAGTAAAGTAGTAGTAATAGCCCTAATTAATTGGATGTAATTTTAAAGAAGGATTTTGGAAAAACTCTGCAAAAGTGACCTATAGTTTTTTGCTCAGAGCTGTTGCAGCTACCTCCAACACATTCTCCACAGATTGCCTCCTTCCTCTTCTTTCTCATCATAAATAATCTCATCCTGCCCCCCCCTCACAGAACATGCACGCCCACGCTCAGTTCTGCATGAGCGGCGACTTCACGCTGGAGGGCACCGAGGCCAGCATCAAGGAGCTGGCGCGGGAGGACGCCGACGAGCAGTTCGTGGTGGTGCTGAGCGACGCCAACCTGGAGCGCTACGGCATCCGGCCCGAGCGCTTCGCCAGCGTCCTGACCTCCGACCCCCAGGTCAACGCCTTCGCCATCTTCATCGGCTCCCTGGGCGATCAGGCCGAAAGGTGAGGGGTGGGGTTGATAGGATTTTTTTTTGTTTTTTTAGGAGTTATGCAGAATTTCTGCAAAAAAAGGAAACTGGAGTAGGTGAAAGTAGAAGAGAGGCCCAGCTGAGGCCGAGCCCTGTTCCTGTCGCTGACCTTTGTTGCCACATCCCAGATCAGGCCAAGGGCTTTGCATGGCTGGACAAAACCGAGGGATGAACGCACTCCTTCCTCTTCCCCTCTGCTCCAGGCTCCTTTTTCTGGAGTCTGATACACATCTCTCATGCTTCCAGCCTTTGAAGAGCAGCGTTATCTTAGCCAGGGGAAACCTCAGAATGACAATGACCTGTTCTACACTCTGCTCATGACTCTCTGAAGAGTCAAAACAGCAAGAGATGAGGAGGAGGAGGAAAAGGACAGTGAAAGAGACTTCTGACCCCGCTGAAGCACCTGGAAGAAATTACTCATAAACTCCAGAAGCCAGTGTCAGGTAGAGATGAACTCGGTTGGTGTCAGAGTGTAAGAGGTGGAGGAGGCACCGATAAACCAACGTGTCATAGAAGCACGCGAGCACATGACCCCGGTTATGAAAGGTCGCCGTTATGTCGGGAATAGGGTTTATATTCCTGTTGACGAGCATCCCTAGTTAGAGTACAAACCTCTATTTGAGAAATAAGAATTTTATGCAAACAGCTGAAACTCTCTCTCTACTGTGTGAATGGGAGCCCTTTTCATCTCACACAAACACTCGTCTGTTCTTTTATTTTTTTCCTGTTTGGGGAAACTATTCTGATGCTGAAGTTCAGCCCCTCTTTTTAACCCCCCACTTTTTTTTTTCGTTTCAGACTCCAAAGGACCCTTCCAGCGGGAAGATCCTTTGTTGCCATGGACACCAAGCAGATCCCCCAAATCCTGCAGCAGATCTTCACATCCACGATGCTGTCCAGTGCCTGAGACACACACACACACACACACACACACACACACACATATATATATATATATATATAAGCATGCTCATATTTGACACACCCAAACACCTCAATTATTTTTTTGTGATTATCACAAGTGTCTTTTCAGATCATAGAACTTAATCTGAGCTGCATCAGGTCTCTGCACGGACCTAAAGGGGGAAGACGTGGTATTTATTTTAACATTTTACAGAAGCCTTCTGTCTGTGTCTAGCTGCTCTTCAGTGTCCCTCAGGGAACCAGGACTGTACACGACGCAACCGTGGTACCTACAGCAACACACAGCCCAAACCTCTGTGTGTGTGTGTGTGTGTGTGTGTGTGTTTTTTTAAGCATTTTTTTTAGCTGTGACGCACACGCACAACTCGTGTTTCGTCTATTTTGGGGCCCGCAGCAGCTTTAACTGGGAGGCGAAGGTCGCGAACTTGACACGGACGCACTTATTTTGGATTTCCTCCTCATTTATTGTCTTGTCAAAAAACAAAAAAAAAACCCTCACACACACACACACACACACACACACACACACACACGTAGGAAAGCCAACGCGCCACCTGACCAACACTTGGATGTGAGCGTCAACATCTCGGCTCCTGTCTGTGGAATGCCGGCGCTGTGACCAGGGAATTTCCCCCCCCCCACCTGACTACACATGCTCTTTAAAGGCAGCCACTGTTGCACAACCCACTGGCACATGTGTGTGTGTGTGTGTGTGTGTGTTTTCGTACAGCATCTATGTCAACATGTACAGCCCTTTCCTTCCTGGCCGGTGGACCCTGTGAGGAATCTGAGATCGCCTTTCATTGCTGGAGCCTTACCCCCCCCCACTTCTCTCTCATTCACAAACACACAAACAAAGCTGCCGATGTGACGCTGTCCGACTTCAGCGCGTCGGGAAACTCACACGTTCGCTGTGTTGCACTGATTGGATCAGAACAGGCGACATGTCCCTGTTTGTATTAACAAACTGTAATCTCCCTCCAGGCAGATTTTTTACTTTCTCCCTGTGTCTGTTTCTCTGTTTCTCTGTTTGGAGGCAACTTTCAGTGCTGATTCCTCACAAAGTGACTTGTGTGTGAGTGTTTCGCCTTACATAACGTTCTGCTGTAGGATCCTGATGCTTACATAGAAACCTATTGGAATAATTTACCCCTTTAGAATGTTTTGTTTTAATGTATATATTAATTTATGTGAGAGTAAATTGTAAAATTAATTTTATTAAATCCACTGAATACTCCCCCAAAGTTTCTCGATTGGTTTATATTGTTTGTTGTTTTTCAGATTTAATGTATTTTTTAATGGGTGGAAAAGCTTAAATTAACCATATTACCGAGTACATGTAAATTCACAGAACACTTTAATTTATAAGGTGGAAAATAAGTAAAAACTATACTTGGATACAGTTTTGAGGTAGTTGTACTTTACTTTGTGTGGGCTGTTTCATGCAGTACGTGTTGCTTGTACTGACGTGTTTTTACATTACTGTATTGGTACTTTTGTTTAAGTAAAGGATCTGAATTCTTCTGCTACCACTGTTTTTAAGGAGTAATAGAAGTATTTAGTAGTATCAGCAAATAAACTGTTATATTCTAATAGATTCAATGTGTTTGTGAGTGTGTGTCATTATCCTTAATTCCTAGAAACAAAGAGACTTCTAAGAATCAGAAGACTCCACTCCCTCTCATTTCCTTAATGGTCACTTTTTCCGTGTGTTGTAATGATCAGTTCTTTGAGCCACAACCAGACTCTTAAACAACTCCATCGTTCTCTTTAAACCCTCCAGGATTTCACGCTGTCTGTTCTTCTGCATCACCTTCCACTCCAACGCTTCCCATTTCTGGCTTGTTTCAATAGAATTGTTCCACAGTATTGCTTTAAATGAACATAGGTTACTGCTGCCTGTTCCGCTTTCCTCCGGCTTCCTGTTTCACTCCACTTTATTGACACTGTTTATCGCCCCGGATTTGCAATGATAAACACGAATTAGGAACGACTCAGGCGCACGCAGTCACACACACATAATGCACACAGTGGAAAAGACGTCTAGACTGGCGAGGCATTACATGCTCTAGTCGCTTCAGACGCGTGTTTGCTTTCTATCTATAATCTTTTTTTCATGCTCGGATACTGTGTGAGTCACTCAGTGTTTCTGCAGTGGACATCTAACGTAGCGAGGAATTCATAATGTGTGTGTGTAGATTCTCATTCATCCAGGTCATTGTCGTGTCTAAGGCAGGGGTGTCAAAGTCGAATGGACATGGGGGCCAAATGAAAAATTTAGGAACAAGCCAAGGGCCGGACTGATCGAACGTTCATTGAATAAAAATAAAATAAAATGACTGCATATAGTCTAGTGATCCCCATTAAACAGACTGGAACCCTAAAAATAATACCTATAACATATTAATAATTACTATATGATCAAATAAATAAATAATTTCTTAGTAAATTTTAATTTTCAACAGAGACAAAAGCTTTGTGTAAAAATCCCCAAAACATGAACATTAAATGAATGAAGCGTATTATTCAAGGCAGCATCAGTATTACTTCTCAGGGAAATAGCAAAAATGGCCTAAATTTACTTCAAATAAATACATAATATCAGCAATTTTCTATAATTCACTCAATTGAAATATTTTCGAAACAAATTTTGGATTGAAATACAATAATAAAGTGCAAAAAGCTATAAACATGAGGAAAAAGAAAAGTCACATGTGGTGTGAAAACAAGTAGTTCACTTCTAAACTTTAACTGAGTAAAAACTCTGAATACGTTGCACAGTAATGTTTTTTTTGAAGCTGTGGCTGATACTTGGTGGTGTCTCTTCTTTTGAACAAGTTCATCAAAACTCTTTTATCACCGCCACACTTTCTCCACACAAAACACACACAGGTTCTCCAGCTACCTCCGTGAACATGTACTCCAATTCCCATCCTGTTTTAAAAGTCAGGTTCGCTCCTGCTCGGAGCGCCACCGTTGAATTGTGGGAAATGTAGTGCGTTAGTGCGCGTAAAGTACCTGGATGCTGCTGGCGTGCAGTTGCCTGCGGGCCAGTTCTAATAATGAATGTATATAATCCTGGGGGCCAGAAAAAACCCTTGACTTTGACATATGTGGTCTAAGGAGTCACTAGTAAGCAACTGGACTTCTTCTTCTTGTAGCTTGAAGACGTTTCACCTCCCATCCAGACGTCAACTCAGTCAACAGTTCATCAGGGAGGACTCCAAAGACAGAAAACTGCCTTTTCTGGATTGTGAGGTGGCCAATATTTACTCTTGTTATTGCACCAGCCATTACATTACAACAACAACTACCTCATAATGCACACAGCTGGCACAATCTGTGTCGTCTTGTCTTGTTGAATTTGTCTTCCATACCCTGCTACTCATGTCTTGTCCTGTCATACGTGTTTGTTTGTTTCTAGTTTAGTTTAGTAACACTAGGCAAAAGTAGCCTTAAGCTACTGCACTTTACCATTGTTAATAATGTAGTTTAGGATTGTCTCGTCCTGCCCACCTGCACGTTAATGTTGTTGTACATGTAAAACGCTCCTCTGTATGTCAAGTACATGTGAAGAAACTGACAATAAAATTGACTTTGACTCTCATCACTCGCTGGAACACAAACTGGGGGTCATCAGAACCCTTCAACGCCGGGCAGACAGCATCCCCTCCAAAGCAGAAGGCAAAGAGAAGGAACACAGACAACAAGCAAAACAAGAGGAGGAAGCATGTAGTAGTATTATACGTATCTGGTCTCTCTGAAGAACTGAGAAGAATCTTCAGCAAACACAACATCAAGCCTGGCAGCACCCTCAGACAGAGACTGGTCCACCCCAAGGACAAAACCTCCAAGACAAAACCTCAACAATGTGGTTTAATTTATTTAAACACATGGCAAGACACAGGAGAGCCACCACATCAGGACAGGACTCAGCAGCACATCTGCATCCAAAGGAGAAGGGACACTGCTTTAAAGACATGGACGTACACATTCTAGACAAGGAGGACAGGAAGTCTAACTGCTCTTCACCAATCAGGACTCCTTCTCTGGATCATGTGACCACAGCGACTCTCACTCCCAGAGCAGTTTGATCGATCCCTACACACAGAACACAGAGAGACTAATTGATGTGATTGATTGATTGCTGTTCTCCTGACAACATAACAGGACATTCGTGTGTGTGTGTGTGTGTGTGTGTGTGTGTGTGTGTGTGTGTGGATGAATAGATGAGAGACTTCCAGTACTTGTCTGCATTATTACTGTTGAGGTCCTCTGCTCAAACATGTGTACGACACGTGTGATTTTATGAGTTGCCGCGTGTGAGTGGTTTCTCATAATGAGCAGTGGTGAAATTAGGGGAACAGGAAGCTTTAGGTCGGGGGATTTTTTTTTTTTCAGCCTAATAACATATAACAGGAAGCATTCTCCTAATACAGTCAAGTGTACGGAAGAGCAAGTGGTATTTAGCAGCAACTACATGTAAGCACAAACCCCTCAACCCCCCCCAGGGGGGAAATACACAGACAGAACAGACAACTGCTTTATGGAGGATTCAGACATTAATTACAGTCCAGACTAGTGTGTGTGTCTGGTTATTTATTATTAGGGTCTTTTGAGAGAAAGTGTGTGAGTAGATAAAAGAGACAAAGATAGAGATACCACACACACACACACACACACACACACACACTCTCAGGGACCACCTGACACCTGCCCCTGTCAAGCCCTAATTGAGTTGGATGTGGCGTCCTGAAGCGGAGCGCTGCGACTCGCTGCTGCTGACAGGTACCGCAGCACCTGACGCGCAGATGCGCCGGCGGCGACCGGTCGGGAGCCGTTGAAGCGGCGATGAGAGGCCGCCTGCCGTAATGGGAGGATTACCAGGCCGTGTCTCAACACATCGTCCCAGCTCAAAGAGAACTGATACAGGCCTGCAGTCAACAGCCAAACGTCAGCGTACGACTGCAGGAGCATTAGGAGCAGAAGGAGGAAAACTCCAATATTACATAGATTTTATCATATAATTATTACTATTACTATTATACTACAACTGCACTGTTAACCAACACTGCTGTTTTACAGCTATTGGTACTGTTGGTAATATTATTATAGTACAACAGGAACGTCTCCACACGGGTCTGGTGATACTCAGGAGCTCTACATGTCCCAGAGAGGAAGGTCAAGGCTGTTTGTGCTCATGTGTCTGTTATGTAAGAGCAGTTTATTGTTTGCAGTCTTTCCCACTGGTAAAGAGTCTGCAGGAGGAATCAGAACCTGAGTCGACTCAGGCCTTTGAGTTGGAGAGTGCATCTGTATTCTATGTGGATTCAATATTTCACCATTTGTGTCAAAAAAAATTACACCCGATCATTATTTGTAAGACAAATGATAAAAAAATGGAATTTTAAACGTCACTGAACCTCAGAGCGATAGTTCAGCATTTTTGATTCCCATACTCACAGCAATAGGTGCTTTATCTTTTTATTTCTTGTCGATACAAGCTGTTCCCAGACCAGCAGAGCGTGGCTGACGGTATTTTTTTGGTTTTCTTTCCTCAAACTCAGAAAATGCACAATCCAGCACAGCAATTTTACAAACACCGTGGTGCACATTTACCACAATATGAGATAATCGCTGCAACATGACGACACGTGAATAAAGACTCAGTAAGCCACTGGGCTCAGCCCTGTCTGGAGTGTGAAGTCCAGCTCTACCTTGAAAACAGCCCTGTCCCATAATGTTCCATTATTACCTCATATCGTGGGGTAATTGTGCAGGTCACAACTCGCCCACCACAGTGTTTGGGAGTTGCTGTACTGTGCATTTTTTGAGTTTGAGGAAAGAAACCAAAAAATACCATTAGCCGTGTATTAGTAGCTGAGCGGGCGACACGGTGGTGCGGTGGGTAGCACTGTTGCCTCACAGCAAGAAGGTCGCAGGTTCAAGACCCGCCTTGGGCCTGGGTCTGGGGCCTTTCTGTGTGGAGTTTGCATGTTCTCCCCGTGTCTGCGTGGGTTTTCCCCGGGTACTCCGGTTTCCTCCCACAATACAAAAAACATGCTCAGGTTAATTGGTAAACTCTAAATTGCCCATAGGTGTGAGTGTGAGAGTGAATGGTGTGTGAATGGTGTGTGTGCCCCACGATTGGCTGACGACCATCTGGGGTGTATCCCTGCCTCTCGCCTTAACGCGCTGGGATAGGCTCCAGCAGACCCCTGCGACCCCGAAAGGGAATAAGCGGGATAGACAATGGATGGATGGATGGATAGTAGCTGAGCAGCTTGTGGCTCCTCTCTGCTGGTCCAGACGTATCAGCACTTATTGCTATGAAAATGTGTTTTTGGCCGTTTCGGCCGTCAGGGGGACGCGAGCTGTGCGTCTGGAGCCTGGAACCAGATGGGGTTCCCTCCTGCAGGTCTCCCAACCGGACGTGTTTGGAAGTGGCCGAGTGGGAGGAAATCCACAGGGCAGAGCCTGCAGATGCTGGAGGGGCTACATGACCCACCTGTCCTGAAATGACATGAGCAGGAGCTGAAATATCTGCCAGGAACTCCAGAATTAAAAGAAACCAAAAGCTATTTCACTACTAAGTGTCATCAACACTGAAGAAGTCTTTGGACTTTGCTGCCTGCCTGTTTTAAAAACCCTATAAACACACAGGTGTTTGTGGTGAGGCTGTGAGCACGTAGCCACAAATCAATGAGAACAGCAGTGATTGGCAGAGAAAAGGAGTTTTAATTACAAGCCTCTTTAAAGACCCCCAGGAATCAATCAATCATGTGTCACATGGACGTAACCAGTAATGTCAACCACTACGTATTCACCGCACGGCCTTATAACCTGTCATGTTACCAGATCTTGGAATACGTATTTTTTTCAGGGAAAATGCCAGAATATTTCTGCATGTGGTATTGATTGATCAAAACGGGCTCACCCGTAAATGTGGTTACTGATATTTTCTATTTCACATGACTCAGCAATACCATGCACCAGATGAGTAAAAAAAAAAAAAAAAAAAAAGGCAATTACAGATACTATAAATGTAAAAAGCATCTGTCTGTCCTATGACGGTGAATCAGTTTCTCTAGAGCCCAACAGAGGTCTCAGTGTTCCTCCCATCACATTAGCATTAATACAGCAGAGACGGTGACTGATCTATTGCTGATACTTCCCATCCAAACGGTTACAGTCCTGTGACGCGTCTTACATCATGCAGACGATGCGGTTTTGGCCGGTTTCCCGTCATCTCTTGCTGCGATAGTACCGTCGTCCGTGACTACGGTTAAACAACGCGTCTGTTTATGTGCTGGTTGGTTACATCGCTTATTCGCTGCGTATGATGATACGGATTTTTCTGCAGAGTCAGAGTTATCTCGGGAATCCAGTTTGTGAGAAGTACACGTAGTTCAATGATGACGTGAGGGTTACAGTGCGTTTTTTTTTTTTTCTGTCATAGCGAACACTACAAGTTTTTAACGCTTATGTCCGTGTGTGTGTGTGTGTGTGTGTGTGTGTGTGTGTGCTCACAGTGATTTACGAGGCAGGCAGGGTGATTTCCCCTCTGACAGGGTCAAGTGTTTGTCAAGCAGACACGCACACACACACACACACACACGCACACACACACACACACTCAGAAAAGACGAGGCCTGGAGCTAATGCTCCTCTGACCTCCTCCTTACTTCTCCACAGTCGTTTGCTGTTTGGACCGAAGTCAAATCAAGTCATATATGTGTGTGTGTGTGTGTGTGTGTGTGTGTGTCATCAATAATGTGTATCATACAGTATGTGACAGGGATTGAACAAATGATATAAAGTGAATGTTGATAGAAGTAGATAGGAATTTCCTTTGTAATAGAGTATTTATTATTGACTTGATTAACCTCTGATTACTCCTTTTCCCGCTGCTCATCGCGCTGCTAGCTTACTAAAGGCGTGGCTGCTGGAACCTCAGAACTTTGGTGTGTTTCGGGGATGAAATCCGATCAGCCCAGATGAGTTTCTGACCGGTGACGTAACGGACAGCTCGGAGTCATGAGGAGTCGCCGCGTTCTCTCCTGTTGGCACTCACACACCTGGCCTGTGGCCCGTCGGCATGGTTACGAGCTGTGACTGACAGCCCTCCTCTCGTTGTCATCGGATCTGAGTGTGTGTGTGTGTGTGCGTCGCTCTGATTGGTTTCGCAGATCCCACCCTTCTGTTTTCCTCCTTCTCTCATTCTTTCCTCCCCTGCTTCGTACTCTCACGCCACCACGTCGAACCGAGCTGGTCTGGCGAGACCTTTACTCCCCCCCCCCACCCCATTTCTCTCTCTCTCTCTGGATGCCGCCTCCTGCATCACTGTTGATGACAGATGACAACAGGAATGACGCTGCCAGCAGCACATCCTGCCTCTCTCGGTCTCAACGTGTGTTTCTAATTGTGTTTTTTTTCGGCCGTCTCACTTCTTTTCCCCCACAGGAGCAAAACAAGGGTGGAGCTGCACGCCGCTGACCTCAGGAGTGTATTAGCATCCTGCAGACGGGAGCGAAGCCAGAGTTTATCCCCAACAACGTCCCCGAGGACAGAGGCAGTAATGACCATAATGATGATGAATGGTGATGCTGCATCGCGCTGACTTGGTACAAAGGGATTTCAGGACTTTTTATCCTGATATGGCCGACAAAAGCAACGTACGATTTAACCCCACACCCATACCCACACATGCATTCCTTCCAAGACGACACCTCCGGAAGACAACACGGCAACAGAGGAGGATTGTGTGTGTGTGTGTGTGTGTGTGTGTGTGTGTGTGTGTGTGTGTGTGTCTTTCCTGACCTTTACTCCACTGGTGCAGGAAGTTCATTAGAGGCCAGGAGTCAGACCTGATTTAGAACAACAATGGAAGAAGTTTTTCTCTCCCACTCAGTGCTCCTCCTCTTTGAACGTCATCACCCAAATGACTCCTACCACCGATGATTTCCTCTCATCCAATAATAGCCGCTAATATTATTTTGCTGCGTAATGGGCCGCCAGATTACATCGGACTAACACTGATACGCTTTTCCGGTTCGCTCCGTCAGTGAATGAATGCAGGCGACTTGCAGAGCTTCGAAGTGAAACTTTAACTGGTGTAATTAGCTTGGCCGAGGTTAGATCCAGTTATTCCTGTGTGTGTGTGTGTGTGTGTGTGTGTGTTGCTTGATGGGCTTAATTACTGCAGCAGTCAGGAAATGCCTCTCTGAATATGCAGGGTTTCCTTCTCTGACGCGGCTGATGCAGCCCCAGCAAAGCTTCTGTTCTCTGGCTGCGATGATGTGCACAGTACTGTATGTGTTTGTCTACATTTTGCATTATTGTGCAGTTCAGATTTGACGCTGGCAGAGGCTGCAGTAACTCAAAGATATTGGTCCAAGGTGAGGGCCAGTGAGACCAACTATGGATCAGTGCCTTCAAGAAAGAACATTTTTTTTCTTCCAGATCAGGGAGTCTGGAGCCAGAACTCGGGAGGGGACCACGCTGCAAATTAGTTTGGTAGCGGAGAGACGACCAGGTTTATTCAGGATTTAAATTCATTGATTCTGTGTGGTTCACTACTATCCCCATAGCCATGGATGTGGTGCTACCTGACCACCCAGGGCCCTAGCAGAGAGAGGCCCCATGAAAACCCATCTATATATGTATATATATATTTGATGAATGAATATATTTAGCCTGAGCCACAGTACAACATTCTTGGGTAAAAAAACATGGTTTAGTCCAGCCACAGACATGTGGTCAGATTGAATCTGGAGGCCAAATGCATTAATTCAGGTGGTGAATGAGAGAATCAGTAGTTTAAATCCCTGTTTATGCGTAATTGTGAACCTTTTATTACATGTTTAGGGGTCAGGATCCGGTGTCACGCCCCCGATCATATTCACCCGATAAGGGTCAATGCAACAGTTTGTGCGTATTTTACACTTGTTAAATTGCTCGGTTGAAAGAGCTCATGGCTTATAATGATAAATACGCCGGCCTGCAGCAGCTCAACCGTATTATCCGTCAGGGATCTGTAGGTCTGCAGCATAATTCACTGTTCATGACAAATATGCTGAGCGTGGGTTCAGAGAGGACGGCGAGCGTGCAGCGTCTTGTCGGCGACTCTTTTGCAACTTTCTCCGTGTTTATTTGTGGTGTTTGGGAAAAGGCCAGGGATGATGGGATCATCGTCTCGGCTCTTTTTTTTAAAGAGAGACGGTTAAAGTATCGAGATTTGTCATTTCCTGCACAACGTTGTATTGATCAAAGGTGTTCTCAGGAAAGGAAATCTATTGGATTTACAGTCAAATCCTGGTTTTTGTGTGCGTGCATGCTGTAGGTGTGATTTATAATTTGAAAAAGCTTTGAGTCCTACACACACACACACACACACACACAGAAAACCCCCGATTTACTGGCTTAAACACAGGTTGAGTCCATTGCACACTTTATTTATTGTCTGAAAATGACAACACTTAAAAAAAACAACATATATCTGGGCAAGAATGAACAGAGCAGAGCAAGAAGACATAAAACTGTCACTGTGCTCTACTCTCTCTCTCACACACACACACACACACACACACACACACACACACACACACACAGTGTTTTAGAAGGACACAGCGTTTGTTGTGTTGGGTGGTGGTTACACAGGGAGATCTGTCTGATGCCCTGCAGCCTCCGCTGCAGATTAAACACACTCAGTTCAGCATTATTAAAGCTCTTACTTCTTATTTCTTTGCAATGTTGGTCCGTATTCTAAAGCCTTTTAGCACCAGTTTTACAGCACATCCAAGCTGTTGGTCACTTTCACTGCTGCATGGTACTTCCAGCGGGCCTCTGATCATGTGAAAGAAACCTCAGTATTTGCTTTCTGAAGCTGAAGTCAGGTTTCCAGGGGGTAATTTCTGTAAAACGTGCCTTTTAGGTAACCCTCCCACCGTGTTCTGAGAACGCCGTGCATGTGTTTTTGCTCAGGAAAATCCCACAATATCGCTGGTTTTATGTTGTTTTGTCCCGCCCGTGCATACTGTTTATACCGGAAAGACGTCACGATACGAGTTTTATACACTCAAAACGCCGTTCCTGTAACTCAATTAAACTTGAAATGTTTTAGGAAAAACGTGGCCTGAGGAGCATCGTGCAGGAATGTTTAAATAAATGATCCCAGAACCAAAACACAAACACGACCGGGACGTTTTGGGGACCACAGGGACTCCGCTCAGGTGAGGTTTTCCTCCCTTCGGGGTCCAGTTCCCATGAAGAGTCCCGTCACGTGTGAGCTCCTTAATGACAGGGCGCTCCTTCTGGCCCACAGCGAAACCCTGACCCACCTTCCTGACCCGGCCACGGGGCAGAGAGAGAAAGACGAGGGCGTTGAGGGTGAAAGGCAGAGGCGTGGACCAGATCAGATTAGATGTGTTTTGGGCAAACGCGCTGCGAGGTGGATAAAATGCAAAGAGATTTAAAGATAATGAGCAGGTCAAAACAGGAGGATGGAGGAGCAGTGAGAGTCAGCATCTGTTAGAATGAATTATTAACAACCTTTGTCTGCTTCATCAGGATTTACACCCCATCAACCCTTTTTTATTTCTCATTTCAATATAATTATCTTCCTTTCCAGTTGTATCTATATATAGTTATACATATTAGGATGATTTTTTCATTTAGAATATTAAAGGCACATGGTAATTATGGGAAAAAACAATAAAAAAGCTAAATAAAAGAAGCAGAAACAGATTTTTGGAGCATTAACGTATATGTATGCTACACTTGGTAAAGGTCCTATAGTTTCCTGATCCATATATTGTAGGTGGTTGGTTCTGGTTTCCACCATCTAATGCTTATATACGTTTTAATGCAGCAGTAATATATATAGGTATTTTAAACCTAAATATATGCGTGTGATTGGCAGCATGTGCCCCTCCATCAACCCTTTATACATCATGCTGCAACATGTGCGATTCTGCAGATTTATTTTTGCATTTTTTCAGATTGATTCCATCCTCCAAGCAACCCCTTTTTTTAAACATTTGTTCAACTGTTTAACATTTAACTTGCAGCCGCTTGAAAATTTTGCACGAGCAATAAATCCGTCGCTCCGATCATTTCATCGATCACCGGCTTGATTTAAAAAACATGGCGTTGTGGTGGCGGGCTGGTCGCGTCGAAAAGGAACGCTACTGGAGAGACGACACCCACGTGGTCGCCATTTATCTTTTATCACGACAACACACGGTTGACTGGAGGAGAAGGGAACATTCGTAATAACCTCCCTGATGGTTTACTGGTGTGTGCAGGTTTCAGATGTCTGCGAGCTCATTGGTACGCAGCCTTTCAAAGCCAGCGTCTGCCTGGAAAATAGAACGACTATCCAACAAAACTCAGTGATTATTAAGGAAAATGGTCAGCGGCGGTTTGGAATAGATGCAAATTGTAGCCGTGCAAGCTGAGATTTAACCTTTAAAACTTTACAGTAACAGGATTCCCCCTGGGTCGGATCTCGCTTCTGTCTCAGAGAGAAAAAACTAACTCAGACACTGAAGATGCTGCAAACTACAAAGCAGTGATAGGGATTACAGCACACACACACACACACACACACACACACACACACTTAAAACACTCAGGAAACAAACTCAATTCTCCTGGTTCAGCACTGTCTGCTCAATATAATCTTCTTGTGTATTGTGGTCACTTTGCTGTCATTTTATAGGCGTCCTGTTGAATAGAGGGAATCCTCCTCTCTCTCTCTCTCTCTCTCTCTGTCTTTCTATCTCTCTCTAATCCGCCTGTTGGCGCCCCGGGAACAGATAAATGTGCACAGAGACGTCTATTGAGAGAAGAGAGAGCTCATTGTGGCTGCACTGGGGACCATTTAGGAATTAAGAAGGAACAAGTTGCATAACGTTGTTTGGGGGAAAAGGACTCTCTCCCATAGAGGGAACCACTTGTTGATATGCTGCGGAGCTTTCAGGCTTCACCAAGAGGAAACTGTCTGTTCTAATCGTGTTATTTCCATGTGTGTCTCTCTCATCGTTCTGCTTGTCAGTTATGTTATCAATAAAATGGTGGCTGAACATAGGAAACTGTAATAGATTATGGTCCTGTGCATGTTTACAGTTATAATAATAACAGCGTTAAAGTAATACAGTGCATACTGGGAATATCTGGAGGGTTTGAAATGCATCACTGCAGATGTATATGATTACAAATCCCTTTGATTCTCGCTGACATTCTTATCTGTGTACACTGATAATTGGCAGCTCCTGGACACACACACACCGCAACAAGGCTTCAGTGATTCAGCCTGAGAGAGCTGCCCAGAAACAGTCATGCAGGAGCATATTTCAGCAATGAATCCTCATGTTAACAACTGCGGGAATCAGACACGGCCAATCTAAGCACTTAGTTCGCTCCTTCTTTTGAATAAAGAGTTATGAAAGGCTGAGTGGAAGTTGGGGGGGAAAGGTGAGCAGGAATATATATATTATATAATAGAGTGTTTTATAGGCGGCTACTGTATTAGGATTGAGACACAGGGTGAACGGAGGGAAGGTCAGAGAGGGCAACAGATGGGAACCAGACAGCCTGCACAGGACTGGGACATCTGCCTGGTGTTGTACAACACACACACACACACACACACACACACACACACACACACACACACACACATGCACAGTTTTTTTAAGAAAGCGTTCCAGTGAAAAATACATGTGTTGCAGAATGTTTGCTAATTTAGCGGTTAAATGCAACGCTCTCACCACATTTCCCTTCGCTGGGGTTACCACATCCACCGTGTGTGTGTGTGTGTGTGCGTGTGCAGCGCTTGCACTCATGACTCATAAATGTGGAAATAAAGGGTCATGCTCACTTCATGCTAATGGGCTGGACACTGTGAGTCAGAGTCTGTCTGCGAAGCGGACGCGCTCCTCGCCACGTCGCTGCTGCAGATGATTCATGGGCAGCGAGGGTTTTTGCTGTAGTTACATGATCAGACAGCTGCTGATGCAAGGAGTTACACATCATGAATGCTCTCCTTTCTTTGCATTCTGTGGTCAAATGTTCATCTGACAAACACATATCATACAGGACAATGTCAAACTGTGATGTGGAGTAACCCTAAAAACTTGCTACCAGATAGTTTAACTCTACTAAAAGAGTTTAGAACATTAAAAACACAGGCAAGAAATCAAGAAATTCCACATAATTGTGATTTTTGTAAAAAAAAAATTATAAAAATAGACTTTCAAATGACACATTCAAATGCACACGTAATGATGTGTTCAGGTAGTCATGTGATTAACGTAAAGTCATTAGAAGACGCGCTTTCTTTCTTTTAGGAGCTGCGTTGCTCATGTGTGCATGAGTTTGTCCATGAAGCCTCAGCAGCTCCTGATTTTCTATTTTGTATTTTCAGTGCATTGTATGGCTATTTCTTTGTTTATCTCATGTTTAAATATTTTCTAAGCTTTTATATTTACGTTTCCTGTAGGCCTCACAGACATTTGCAAGTTGTAAAGGATCTTGGCTACGATGTTTCATCAGTTTAGGAGAGATGACAATGTTTAAATAATATTATTTATTGCATTTTAGTGTGATTATTGGAGAAATAAAACTCTCACTCTCGCCAAGCATCAGTTGACGCTTGGCTTAATTCTGACCAGATAGAAAAGCGTCAGTGTCTCCTGATGCAGGGCCTGTTTCATCAGTGGTTCCCTCATTTATTCATTAAGAGATTTATTAATCCAGTGGTTGTGTGCATCTAGGCTTTTCTTCCATTTTCCACTTTGTGTATCCTTAGTCTCATAGTAAAAACGCCTAAGTCACTTTTTTTTGGCCACATTAATATTTGAATAACATTATTGTCCCACTTATCAGAATCATAAATCTATTAAATATTTGCCTAATTATCTGCCTATAAATTATTAATTTGACTTCAGGCAGTTTTGATCCACGCAAACTGGAAAATAGGAAGAAGCAGCTGTAATTCTTCAGTTTTCTAGACACTCAATGTGATTGGGTGAATGAAAGGGATCATGAAACGTGTATTTAAACATGAAATCACCCTTATGCTGTAAGGTGTGATACATAGTTAAAAGAATATTATACAAATGTAGAATTGTAGATAATAAAACAGCCAATTATCTTGCAAAAACAATTGATCACTCAAATTTGATCCCAGAGAAAAGAACATTTTCTTCTTCAGACCCGCTTGGTTCTTTGTTTGCAACATGGGAAGTTTCGTTCTCGTCTATATTTAACGAGTTTTGCACCGCTGCAGATTTTATTTTGGTGTCTGATAAGTTCTCGTGGGCCGATGACACAATATGACGCTAACTATAGACCTCAGCAGGAAGTTGGGCGTCAAGCGGGCGTCTCGTTTGAAGACATTTGGAGTGGCGATGACTTCCACTCGGGTTACCGCCACCCACATTTCTCTCCCTCGTATCTGAAGCCTGTTTGGAACATGGAGACAAGACGCCAGGATGTAACACGCTAAGCAGCAAACGCTGATGAAATAGAGGAACAGGGACCAGACTTTCAGAATTTCACAACGATTAAATCACTTACGCAACGGGTCAGACTCGCTTTTGTTGTCACAACACGTTTTTTTGTTTTGTCCAGTTTTGGAAAAGCTGATCCTGACATTGTTTCTTAGTGACCGAAACAAGCTGAGAAATCACATTTCTTTTTTCCATTAAGGCAGAGAACCATCTAGCACCTGCTACTGAGTTTTCAACTCCGTCCGCAGCAGTAAATTCACGGCTCAGTCAGCGCCAACACACCCACGTACGGTTCACAGTCACAGGACTGTGTGTGTGTGTGTGAGTGCATGAAACATCTGCCTGCTAGGAAGAGGGTGACCTCATTCCCGAGGTGGAGATGAGGCAAAACCTTGTCATGCTGCTCACTTTAAGACATACACACAGATATTAGTGTCATTAATACTTCACCCACCAGTGTTTCTCCATCTCAGGACGGTGATAGAAACACAGGTCAACACTTTGAGTCGCTCTGGAGAGGTCGCAAACGCCGTCTGTCGGGTCATAGATAAGTCAGTCAGATAGCGCTGATGGAGATCATGATGGATATGCAATTAAGTGGTGATGCATGATGTCAGGGAGAGGGGGAGGGGGGGTGCGTCATAATTACATCCGTGACGGCCTGTCAGTCCCGACTTCAGCGCGTCTGGATTCTGTCGTAATGCTGAAAGCTCGTCCGAGTTCAGGGGGTTTCCTCAGAGCGGTTATTGGTTATTTGTGAGTCGCTTTACACTGTGTTTAAATGCTCGTAAATCACGCTTGTTATCATTTAAAGATCTGTCACTCGCTGTTCATGCTTTGCTCTCTCCGCTTCAGAACAATGCTGCACGTTTCCCTCGTTTGATTTTATGCGAATGAGGGAGGAAAAGCTCAGCGCCCGATAAAAAGGCCTCATGAACACGAGAAGAGCAAGCAGAAGGCCTCACACGGCAGAGCTAACCAACCTCTGCAAACAACAAGGTGATGAAAGGCAGGTGGTGCAAAATGGATCTTTGGTCTTATGTCAGTGAAAGTCCATTTGTGCCGTTGTCATGCATGTATTTTCTATACCCACTGCTCTCCCACTAGGGTCACAGGGCTCCGCTGGAGCCGATCCTGCTGCATTTCAGGTAAGGAGACAGACAGGTCACCACCCTATCACAAGGCACACACACCATTCACCATTCACACACACACACACATACACACACACACACACCTACAGGCAATGATGAGTCTCCACTTAGCATAAGCATGTTTATGGACTGTGGGAGCAATTACACAAATATCTCACACTGTGGGATTTTTGGACACAAAACTTCCAAATTTATATATTTAATCCACCTAGAACATAGAACTAGCATTTTTATGAACCTTTTTTTAAGAGAGTTTAACCATGTTGTACCAGGTTTTAAGGGTCACATGACATTTTAACATCGTCCCTCTCCCTGAGTCAAATCTGTGATAAATTTGACTTGACTTGACACAGATTCACATGAACCTGTCCACACTCACATTTAAACATGGCAAATAGGCACACACACACACACACACACACACACACACACACACTGGTGCTGCTCTCCTCTCGAGGCGCCGGCGGGGACATCTGGACCCCAGCGAGGTGGAAAGCCGAACCTGATATTTGCCTCTGTGTATTTCTGTCTTCTCTTTGTGATGTGGACACACACATCTGTGTGTGTGTGTGTGTGTGTGTGTGTGCGTCCTATTCATAGCCTCACCGCTCCGGCAGCCTGGAGGGGCCTCCTGTAGGAATCCACCGCCGTGATGCTAACCCGCAAACACGGTTGCAGGATTTAGGGCTGATTTATGCTTCTGTGCTGAATTTACTCAGAACACACACACACACACACACACACACACACACACACACACACACACACACACACACACACACACACCTCTGCTCTCCTTGACTTTCCCACACTTCCAGCCTTTTACAGGGCTGTCCACTGCCAAGGCCAACACTTCTCTGGGAATGACCACCGCTGCCAAAAAGATGCCCGCTGCTGCCAAGCGGGGAGGTTGTTTTAGAAGAAAAGACAACCCTACCCAACGCTGCCCCCCCCCAGCCCCCCCAGCCCCCATGCCCTCAGAGGATGATGTGTTGTTTCAACATGTTCTGTCAGATCAGTGCCAGCTGCCCAGCCTCCAGCGGTAACCCCGCAGATACGTGGACGTCGCCAGCAACCCCCCCCCCCCCCCTCCCCCTCCTCGCTGAAGAAACAACGCGGAGACGGCGGCCGCTCACGCCAACTTCCTGCCATCAGATTAGCGCTGGTATGCACCGATGGTGCGTCGGGCCGGGTCCACAGGCTGCGAGGCCCGGTGGAACGCTTCAAAACACCAGAGCATGTGTGAAACGGGGGGAGGAGGGGCGCGTCTTCATCACATGAAAGCGGACGTAGAGCCACGTTAAAGAACAAATATGTGGACTGGACTAATTTAATTGCGGCCGCAGCGCTCCGCGGGCACCTGCTCCGCCGCCGCCGTGGAGCCGATATAGAGGCGTAAATCTGCTCATACTTAGCGACCTTTGACCCCCCCCGGTGGGCAGCAGACGGAGGGGTGCCTCTGACATAAGATTGCTGCAGCCACACCTGCTGCCGGGGGCCAGGGAGGGGTCACATCCTCCCGTGTCCCTCCACCTCTGGAAATAGACCCTGTTGCTACATAAATTATATAAGTCGCTGCTTTGTTGACTGGTTGATTAATGAGCACAGAAGGGAAGGGACGTGTAATATCTATTTCAGTGTGTGTGTGTGTGTGGGGAGGAAATCAACATCCCACCTCTTCCTATCTTCCTATAATATTACACGCCTCTATTTTGATGGAACACAGCACATCATGTTTCGTATATATGTGACGCCAAAACCCACATGTATTTACAAGTTTATTTGGAGCTAGTATCAATATGAAACGTTTAACTGAATATCGCTCAGAGTTACTGTCTCTGGTGCCTGAATTCCTCTTGTTGTTGCTTATCCCTCCACTGCAGCTGAACAGGAAAACAGTCTCTTGAGAAGATGATTTTTTTTTTAACTAAAAGCTGAAGAAATTAACTTCAGATGAAAAGGGAGGAACGCGGACTTTGTCCTCCATCACTGACATTATGCACACATTTGGAAATGTGCTATTGGTCAGCGTGACAGGAGGAATGATTACAACAAAATCCTGTTTCAGGTTTATTTGGGCACCTGAAGGTCTAAAGTCTAGCTTTGCATAGCCAATTCTGACTATACTTTACTTATAGTTTGAGCACCCATTTAAAATCTATAATCTGGCTTAATTGCATTTATTTAAATCAATTTGATAAAGTATTCACACTCATTGAAGCCAAGAGAAGCAGATGATTCACATCAAAAAGAAAGAGAAGAGGCGTGTTAATAAAAGAACAATATTTCACTTTAATATTTTCTCTGGCAGGCATTAGCTGTATTAAATACACACTTACTGTGGCTTTCCAGTTTTTCCCCAGAGCGAATAAGTTCACATTTGTATTAAGCACAACTTTATTTCAGTCAACAAAGTGTCAAACCTTAATCTGACCGACCGTCTGGTGGTTAATAATCAATGGCAAATAAAATTTGAAAACAATTATTATTTACATGAATACAAAAATATATTTCACAAAAACAACCAATAAAATTTACAATAAGAAGCTCTATAAAATTACAAATAAATTTCTATTATAAAAAGCCATTTTTTTTTTAAATACTCTTCCGGATTTTTTTGGGGGGGTGAGGGAGTGTGACCTGGTGTGTGTGTGTGTGTGTGTGTCCAGTGAGCGCCTCATGGCTGCTTAGTATTTGTGTCCTTGTTTCCCCTACATGCTGCAGGGTTAACTTTAACCTAGACCTGATGCCGAGGTGCAGTTGCTGCGCCATCCAGCTGTATCCTGTTTGGTGGTGGTGGTGGTGGTGGGGGTGGGGGTCAGTGTAGGAGCAGGTGGAGCTGCTCGGGGGGGTCCAGGCGTCCACTCCCTCCCTCCCTCTCTCTCTCATGGCTGCACTCCAAGACGACTGTGATCCTCCGTGTCACATGCCTGGGGACAGACAGACAGACCTGATTAGACCGGGACGCCTCGGCTCTATTCTCAGATCAGCGGGCGTCCCTTTTTTTAAAAAAGGCCTGCTCGTCGTAAACAGCGGTGCCCCCCCCCCCCAATAAAAACGCCACTCTCCCTCTAACGGGGGCTGCCTGGACGTCCAGCTCCACAAAGCAGTTCGATCGACCAAAAAAAAAAAAAAGCCCTTCTGCCTCGTCCCGCTCTTGACATTTACAGTTTGGATTCCAGCGCAGGTTTGCAGCACATTCCTGCCGCTCTGATGCAAGTTCAAACACTCGCATGCCCCGTAGTAAAGGGGAGGGGTGGCCATTTATACCGGCGACGCTCTGCGCGGAGAGACCTTTTGTCGTCTCCTCGGGTTACATGCTTCATGCGTGTACCTACACACACACATCTGTGTCTCTGGGGTGCTATATATACATGAAAAAAAAAAAAAGTCAAGGGGAGAAAGGGATGAAACAGAAAACGGCGGGTGCCGCCTTTCTCTCTCCAGTGTCACACAACATGCCTCCTTCATGGCCCTGACACACCACTGTTTCTTAGAAGCCTATAAGGAGGGGGGGGGGGGAGCAGTCGTTAGCATAGCTGACATAGGGAACAAACGCCTCCTTAATCCCGGGGAGCGGGAGGCGCCAGCACGCACGCTAATTCATCAGGGGATCTGACAGCTCGGCCGCATTAGCACTTACTTTCTAATGTCCTGTCAAGGTCAGCGATGAAGTCCTCCAGCTCTTTGGTGTCGCCCAGTTTGGCTGCGAGAAGGAGGCGGAAGTATTTAAATCACGGATTAAGAGGACGGCAACTGCGAGATGTTTTACTGTAGTGATCCGTGTGCAGCAGGAAAAGCCGCGGTTTCCACTCACCCTTTGGTGACATGAGAGGAGGGGAGGTGGTGGCGGGGGACAGCACGGTGGGGGAGTTCAGCCGCTCGTCGCTGAAGCTGAAGCTGTTCCTGTTGAGCGACTCTGCACCTGATGGAGACACAGAGGGAGACAAATGAGGTTAAGGAATAATTTTCTGTCCCTTCTCTCAATTTTTCCATCTCTCTCTCTCTCACATGCTCACAAAAACAGACCATTTTTGATCTGTGTCAGTGGAGCAACTTTAACATGTAATCACTGCATTTTCCTCTAATGACACCCTTCCACTCTGGGCTGTCTCACACACACACACACACACACACACACGCACATATGTGCTTGCATTGGCACACACTGACATTTGACATTTGTGTACATATAAACACATGCTGGAGTAAAAAAATAACACATTCTCAGCGTTTCTCGCAGCAAAAAGCTTCTGCTTCGCCCGTCGACTCCAGGAAGCAAACGGTACCACATGGAGACATAACTCAGCTGCCGAACCTCAGCTTGTGGCGGCGATATATAACGGGCTGGGCAGAGATATCTCTGGAATCAGGCAGCTCTTAAACAAGATTTACTTGCGACGTGCGATAGGAGAGCAGAGCACGTTCTTGTTTCTGCTCCCATCTGCGATTTATTTAACCAGTAAGGAAAAAAGGAGAAAAAGAAGAGATTTCCCTCACTCCAAGACCATGACTGTGGATGTTTTTTTGTGTGCATTGACATACTTAACCAGCTAATTTCAATCATTTCTGCAGAGAGTACCTGTGAGAAAAGGTATATTCCGCAGCCCCTTAACAAGCGGCTCAGATGTCAACCACTTACTTACCCCCACCCTCTGACCCGTAGAACCCCCACTACTCAGCACTGAACACACAGCACGAGATAAGAGACGTCACACACAACTGGGAGCACCTGACCGCACACACACACACACACACACAGCCATGAACGTAACACCTTTTTGCAGCATCTGGACATGAAATCCCCTCATTTCCCTCACAGAAGCTGTCACTCACTAACGCAAACACTCTACTCGGATGTTGCGCAACTTTTAATCTGCGCCTTCCGCCACGCCGTCCATCCATCAGGCTGCAGCACAATAGGCCGCCCCCCGCGTGGGACAGGTCCCTCCTCAATAGACTGCCATGGAGAGGACGGGGCCCGTGCAGGAATCTGATCCCCTTGAGCAAATCAATGAGCTCAGTGCCACAGACGCAGGTTCCAACACCTTCCTGCTGTTTCTATCGGTGCAAGATCCTGAGGGGTAATGAGGTGATTAGAAAACGGTCTAGCCGAGCGGGTTGAATCGCGTGCACGCTCACATAAAAAAACTGGAACACACAGTTCGCAGTGCAGTCACCAAAACCGCCGTCTGACGTTTATATAGGGGAAAAAACTAGTGCCTGATTCTCTTTTTCTGGAATCTATCACACAGGAGGCTGCAGGGTGGTCCTGTGCGTGGTTAATTGGGCATCCTCACACTGCTCCTAAATGCTTTCACAGCCTTTTCCAGAAAAAAAACCTAAGGGTATAAAAACATGTGCACATCTTCCCATGGAGGTCCCAACCCACTCACATGTGTTTGGGAAAAGTATCTTTGCTCATGGGGACCCGGAGCGTACTTTTCCGTGCATTTGGGTTGGAGCCAGCCTCTGCAGCTGGGGGGGGAGCAGCGCTGTATGCTAGAGTAATATAGCAATAATGACCGGCAGTAAAACTCTGGAGGAGACGCCACAATATGAGGGCAGGTGGTGCCAAAATATGCAGCAGTAGCTTAATCTGACCTCATAATGAGCGCGAGCCAGTGTTTGCCAGTCACTCCAAGTACCCTTCATATTGCAAATGGACTGGATAGATAAGAGGTGTACGGTAATTAAAGGAAAACTGATTTAAAAAAAAATACATCAATTACATAATTTTACCACTTCTGCTGCTGGAAAAGTGGGCATATAATCATCAGATATAATATACTATTATATCCATATGCCTGATCTCCATTCTGGAGCCTCAGAAAAAAAAAAGTAGAAAAACTGTCTAATATACTGTCAATTTAAGCCAATTGGAGTACTTTAAAAGTAATATAGGTGCATGGGGTGAAGTAGCATCAGTAGAAATACGCATAGAAAGTAGAAATGCCTCCAAATTGTGGCTGTGGTCCCTGTGCTGAATAAGTTAATAACTTTCCCAGGCGCTCGTTGGGGTCAACTCCACACTCACTGTCGGAGTCGCTGATGCCGCTGTCGCTGACGCTGGCGCAGCTCCTCCTCTTCATGGTCTTCAGGTGCTCGTCGTACCTGAAGTGGCGCTTGTCCATCGGGGACGTGAAGTCCTCGATCACCGCGTCGAACTCGCACAGGACGTCGCTCAGCTCCTCCGCGCTGGCCAACTTGGCTATGAACAGAATCAACATCACAGCATGATAAATAAATAACGTGATATGACACATCTCCCAGTAGAAGTTCGGTAATATTTCATTATAACGCCTCTGTTGAAATATTCCGATATTTACCTTGAGGCGCAAGTTTTGGAGACTTCATGATTCCGGTGATCGGGTCACGGGTCGTGCGGATGGACTTGTGTCTGTGTCAGTATGTCCGTAAAGTCCCACCGGGTGCTTCCTTCCACTCATGCCCGCAGCCGCGGCGCCGCCGCCTTTTAACGGGCCTGCGCCCCGGGGGCGGCGACACTGGGGGGAGGGGGGGAGGGCGCGCCCCTGCGTCAAAATGACCAATGAGCTGTTCCCGCTCGAGCTCGCGCTCCCCTGACACCTCCCTTATAAAAAAATGTTTGTAAACAGCGTGATTAGCATTACGTGTCGCAGGGGAGGTGTAATACAGTCATAGATTTATTTATAATCATGACCTAGGATACTTTTCATATTTTATCACCAGGCAGATCATGACAGAACTGTCACTAATACCAGGAAGAGCCTGTCACTGTCTGGTGGGAAGGACCTCAGCACAGTGCTGCTCAAGTACAATATTCCAGGTATATGTGGTCTACTTTAGTATTTCCCTTTGATATTTCACTCCAGCACATTTCAGAGGCAAATATCACACAGTAGATCTCTTACCTTAGAATTTAGCAATTATCCTGACATTTCTTTTTTAGAGTTAATTTATTGTACTTCTGTTTACAGTCTTGACTGTAAAGTAAAATCAGAAAATATCAATTAAATAGTGTGATTTCAGTTGTATTTACTTTATTGGGTGGTTAATTGTACAGTAAAAATCAATTAAATACTATGATTTCTGGTTGTATTCACAGTAGTGGGTGATTACCTGTGTTATAATATATTAACTCTTTGGCTACTGTGATACTGTGTTACTGTATTAATAAGTAATTAACATTACTGTGTAAATAACTGCAGATTTACAGTTTGTAATTCATACTCCACTACTTTATTTGACACAATGGATAATATAACAAGCTTTTAAACAACACACAGGTAATTATGAAACCAGTGGGTCTCACAAACAGCAGTTTGTATTCCAGTCACAATTCACACGCCTATGGCTTGTTAGCAGCAAAAAACTTGAATAGGGCATTAGAACGTAGTTACTTCTTCTTCCGCTCCCATTAACCATCTCATGACCCCTCCGATTTATCTGCTGACCCTTCAGCGGGGCCTGACCCCTACGTTGGGAACCGCAGCTACGACAGGAACAAGCTCATACAATGTGGGTAATGAGCCAGTGATATGCACAGCTTTGTTATAAATTTGCCCAATAATAGACAGGTCAGACAGAAATGAGAATTAACATGCTGCTGGCATGTTAAAATGAAGTTATACAAACACAAAACACAATCACCAGTAATTGTATCAGGTGGAAGTCTATCAAGTTTATTATACTGGTATGAAAATAATCCATCTGAGTTTATCATCTGCCAAAGTGAACTTGGAATGACACCTAGTGGTGAAAACTGACAACTGCATGCTGTAATATCTTTCACTTTATTAATCCTAACTGTGGTTGGATGAAAAAAAATTCTGCAGAATAGCCAGATGAGATTTGCTATTATTTTTACTCTTAACTTTGGAAAAAAGAAGTTGAGAAAACAGCATGGGTCAAATAAATATTCAGATCTATTGCTTAAGTAGAAATACTCCATTAGAAGTAAAGTCTCTACCTCTAGATTCTAAAAACCTAAGGTTGATAGTGGATAAGTCTGAAAAATCATGAAAAGATAATTTGGAGAGAAAAGAAGAAAGTTTTGATGCGCAAATCCTTTTTTTTGGTCTTTTTTCCTCTAATCTTTTTTGTGAAATATAGAATCATTCAATTTTTTTCTGAAATTTGATTTAAAAGGGAAAAAAAACAGTATTCAGTGTGGAGTTATCAACAATTTTGTATTTTTAGAAGCTTGTTATAATATCCACTGAATCAAAATTGCATTTGATAAAACTATCCGATAAATATGATGGAGGAGAAAGTTCAATATTTCCCTTGGAATCTCCATGCACGCACACACACACACACACACACACACACACACTCTCGACATCTTACATCCATCCACTCTACAATACTATGCAACTAACTGGGAACTTTGCACTGTAAAAGGACACCTTATATAATGCATATATATGTATATATATAGTAAAAACTCATATATACTCAGTATACTGTGAATTTGTGTGGCTAATGTAAAAGTGTCACATTAGTATAATTAACGGCTGGTTCTCATGCTCTGCAGCCCTCAGACAGCCAGTTGTCCAATAAAGCTATCTGCAAGTTAATCTGTCTTCGCAGATCAGTAGCAGGCGGCACCGCCACGCTGGGACTTTCACACCTCCTGTGCCCAGTTTAACATGATCAGCAAATGGGCAAACGCGCCATGTGTTTGCAGCTGCACGTGTCTGTTGACCGTGGAGCCGTTTGGGGGCTTTGCTTTTAACGACGGGACGGGCCTCTGCGGAGGTGCTAAAAGTGACACCTTGGAGACACCGTGAGAGGATATCAGCGTTCACATGCTCATACCCGGGATACCAAGGATCTCTATTTGCATCCTGAAATTTATGTGTATGAACCGGACACTTGATTAACAAGAACAGTAATATTTATTGGAAAAATAGATGAGATGATTTTTACTTACATATTTACATTCATTCATATTAAGCTCCAATGGACACAGTGCTGCATATATCAGCCTTAAAATGAAATGCTATTGGTATTTCACACACACATACACATAATGCATGAAGGCTCCTATCTACTGAACTTATCAATGACCTTTAGAACTCATTATACTTGTGCTTACAGTATATGAATAATACTTTACATTATGCTATTTTATAAAAAGGCCATATTAGTTTGTTACACTCTTCTAGGTTACAGCATCCAAATATTACAGTGGCAGGAGACATAATTCATGTAACAGGTGAGTTTTCTTTTTATTTTTTTTTTACTTTAAATCGATGCAGCATTTCACAAGCTGTGAGATGACTTTAACAAATGGCCTAACCAACATACTTGTATGTTTTTTTTTCCTGCACATAAAGATAATGTGATTGAACATGCATCAACATGTGGTGTTATGTTTGCATTTGTTTATTTGCATTGGTAATGAGGTACTTTTACTTTACTTAACTTTACTTATTTCTTCCACTACACCGCATTCATGCCATAGCTTTAGTTATTTTTAAAATCCATACTTTACATATAAAACAGAAAAAAGGTTGTTTTCATGACAAATTGTGTGGTGAATTCTCATTACAGAGCCATGCCATGAGTTAATTTAAAATAAGTTACTTGCATATTAAAATTTAAAATTTTTCCAATAAAATATTTACTTAAGAAACACAGGACTTTTTAAGTATAGTATACTATAGTATTTTATGAGGCTTACCTACTTTTACAAAAAAAAATGCAATACTTCGTTGACCACTGTTTGTCTGGATCATTTGGTATATGAGTGTGTGTGTGTGTATGTGTGTGTGTGTGTCGCAGCTCTGTTTAATATGTGTCATAGAATCATTCAAAATCACAGCCCAGTAGCTCTATTCTCATGGTGATGGCACCCATCCAGGTTTTAGGGACGATTCGGATGAAACGGGCGAAGATGGGAGGATAAATGTAGTTCTTCACATGCTCGTTGTTTTCTGTGTTTCCAGGAAAAGTCTAGATTCAATGAAAAAAAACAAGGTTTAGCGTCATTTCTCAACTACCATCAAAGAAATTCCACATCCAGTACAAAAAGCTTGCCTTGGATAAGACGGCCTCATCATCCGTGTATTTGTTCCAGTATAAGCCGTCATTGCTGTACTCCAGATGGTAGGACACCACGTACATCTTTCTCCCCATAGACTTGGCTCCCTGCGTGACAATACCTGTGATCTTCTTTATTTGGGGCAGTTCCACCTGGAGCCACTGGTTCATGTTATTATTCTTCAGAAAAGAGAGCAGAGTGAAAGAAAACAATGGTTATAGAAATAAATTAAAAAACTACGATGAATTACCAAATAATCGCAGACTTTCAATTAACCACCAGGTGCAGGTGTAGAGAACACTGTCTCAGGTAATAATTACTAAATTGTTTGTTGCCACTGTATTGTACTGTAACCTTACTTTTAATTAAAGTTATGCAGTAGTCATACGGATTTAATAAATCAAATTGGCTAATTATCATATATTACCAGTATTGCTGAGCAAGATTTTTGTCAGGAAAGAATTATTCACCTGTCCCTAATTGCCTCAATTAAATGCCTGATTTGTCAAGTGATTGGAACAAATAAAGACCCTGGCTATTATTTAGTCATTTCCAGTACAAATGCAATTAGAATGTTCTAATTTTCTAAATTCATGTTCCTCTTATGATATATAATTTCCATACACTCCTTCTTTGTAATTTAAAATTAGTACCTTAGCCTGCCATGCGTTGACAGTGCCTTGTTTATTGAGGCGAGCAAGGGAAGCTTTCCAAGTTCCAGAGTACCAGTTGGAGGCTGTGGAGCTGGCAGTGATGCGGAAGTCTTCTATCAGCCTGTTCTCCATCCCCAGAGGCACCGAGCAACCTGAGGCGGAAGATTAGAGGCGTCAAATTCACAGGAACCCCAGCTCCTCGGAAACATCCGGACGCAGCATCTTACCATCCAGCTCACAGCCGTAGAACTCCATGCGGACCGTGGCCTTGTTGTACCAGTCGATCGGGTGGAGCCTAATGAACCGCCCAATCAAGGGAGGAAATAAGGTGTTTGTCTTTGTCACGTGGGCTTCCTGGTTCCCATCAAACACCTGGGGTGAAGGAGCGAGGGATGCAAACAGAGTGATTAATGGGAGGGCTCCTAAAATACATTGTAGCTTCAATCATTGGAGCGATCAAAATTCACCCACCTTCCTGGGCGTTTGGCTGTCACCCTTATAGAAGATCCATTTTCTGCGGTCGTTGCTGTACAAGATGGAGTATTTGACCACAAACTGGGAGAAGAACATCTCCTTGGCTCCTTGGGTGGCCACCTGGCTGATCACCACTGGCCGCTGAAAGTCCACCTGTATCAGGAGGGGAGAGAGGGGGGGTCCAGGTTGTATTCACATAAAAAAAGAAGGAAATGCAAACTTTATAACCACTCTCCCACATACCTGAATCCAGCTGTTGTTCTTGTCTGTGCTCCACGCGTTGTATTTACCTTGATTGTGCAATCTGGCAAGGTGGGGCTCCCAGGAACCTTCAAAGATGGAAAAAAAATGTTTGAGTGTGGCGACTTCTTTGTTTATTGAACTTTACTGCAAAAAAAAAGTATGCACACGGAAAGTGTAGCTACCTCTGGTGTTGATTGCTGTAATCTGGTCATCTTTCACGCTGCCTAATTGTAGACCCAACGGCCGGTAGCAATCTTCAAGAAAGACATACAAGTAATATCTCAATATCAAAACACATCAAGTGTAGCTACAAAGAAATTCTCTAAATGCTGCAATCTGTTGTTTTTTTTCTTCTTTCTACTAGTTCGTACCATTGTCTAACACCAGGAAAAGGGTCTGCATGCCCTTCTGCTGGTTGGAACCCACTTCTGTCTCCAGCTGCCAGAGGCCAGGCTTGGACGGATACATCTCTAGAGTAGCAAAGCTTCCTGCAAAAACAATTTGGTACAGTAAGAAATTCTGGCGCCATCAAGTGGTCGACATTGAATCCATCCATCCATCCATTGTCTATCCCGCTTATTCCCTTTTGGGGTCGCAGGGGTCTGCTGGAGCCTATCCCAGCGCGTTAAGGCGAGAGGCAGGGATACACCCCAGATGGTCGCCAGCCAATCGTGGGGCACACACACCATTCACACACCATTCACTCTCACACTCACACCTATGGGCAATTTAGAGTTTACCAATTAACCTGAGCATGTTTTTTGTATTGTGGGAGGAAACCGGAGTACCCGGTGAAAACCCACGCAGACACGGGGAGAACATGCAAACTCCACACAGAAAGGCCCCAGACCCAGGCCCAAGGCGGTCTTGAACCTGCGACCTTCTTGCTGTGAGGCAACAGTGCTACCCACCGCACCACCGTGTCGCCCGACATTGAATCCAGTAGCTCTAAATCTAAATCCCTGAGATTTTGTCCCGAATTTCTTTAACATTGGGCCTCATGCAGCAACATTCATGGAATAAAAATGAAAATGCAAAGCTGCTCTTAACCAGTTGTGCTGAATGAATTCCACTTGACTAAATTAGTGTGTGTCTGATTGTTTGTTATTAAGTCAGTGATGCCTCTGAAAATGATATAAATTATAGTTTATTATTAGCCATCAGGTGTTGTGCTTTGTGAAAATACTCTTGCAAATAGCCAAGAATTCATCGATTGACTTTAAGACTAAACTCACTAAATATGCTCATGTTCCTCAACATGCTGCATGTTTTGTGGCTTGCTGACACTAGATTTTTTTTCTTCTCTGTTTAAGTATTCTATTACCATTATTTCCTACACTACTGTATGTTCCTTACCAGGCAGCAGTGGGAAGACAGCGTGTCTGTAGCTGTTACTCTTCTTGTGGAGGAACGTCTGTCCGTGGAAGTGGACACTCTGGATGTCTTTGGGAGAACCCATGTTGATCAGGTGCCAGGACACGAGTTGGTTGTTGTACATCCTCAGGCCCTTTAAGTTGAATATAATTCCATTGATGGCTGTGGAAACATCAGACAGAAAGACATCTTGACTTTTGAGCAAGGAAGATAACAAGTGATTAAATTCTACAGTACCACACTGGACATATTTACTTCTAATGTTTAAATTAGCATATCACGTAATTCTTTCTCTGCATATTCAAAAGAAATATTGGATGGAAGATCATTTTTGAATAAACTAGATCAAGGGGTCTGGTGCATTACAATGGAACTTGATTTTCTCCTTAAAGTTGGGTTCCAAGTTTCTCTTTCGGCTTTTCCTCTGTATCATTTCGCGATTCTCCTCGTAGTACCAGCTCTGTGACTCGTCAAAGGTCATGAAAAGTAGTACAAACTCGCTCATGTCAGTCATCTTCTTGTCCGTGGTGCCCGGGCGACACACCAGTAAAGGCCCGATTAAGCCTGTGTGGATATCCCTTTCCTAAGAGAGAGTAGATTGTAGGTCACATTCTGTGTTGCCATTCCAACAATAAAAAAATGTTAATGAAATTTCTGCAGTCTACTCACAGGATTAACGCCTGAATAGTAGGCCCAAGTCCGACAGCGAGACTCATCTTCCGATGGCCCGACCATTGGATGGACCTTCCATAAATATGTGAAGGTGGTATTGGGTTGAACCTCATTGTCGTACTTAAACCAGTATTTGGAGTCATCCTCATAGGCCAGCCCCTCCGTCCGCTTGGTGTAGGTAACCCCATTTGGATGTAAGGAGTATGGGCGTTTGGCATTGTTCCTGAACACCACCTACAAGACACAAGTTGCTTGTTTAAAATATATAAAATATTCTTATTATTGTGCTAAGGTAAGCTATCTCACTGCTGGCTCTAACCTTAAATTGACCATACAGAAGTACAGATTATATCCTTTAACAGGTGGTGGCAGTCTTACCATGATGGTCTGATCAACCTCCGCCTTGATGACAGGCCCCAGGATGCCGAGATGCTCATCTACCTCACCTCGGATATCAGGTATTCTGAAGTTACCGTCTAGGTAACCTCGGAAAATCACCTTGGTGAACTTGGTTTCTCTGATGTTAAGTAATGATTTTTCTTGCCTCCTGTTGTGACACAGAGGACCTATGTTCAGCTTTGCAACTGTTTGGATGTGTGCTGTGTAATTTTCTGAATAGTGTTATATATTCTTGTCATATAAGCTTTTCTTATTGACTGAGCTTACCTCTGTCCATAGCCACCATAGTCCCACTCAACCTCTTCTGCAGCAATGAAGTAAGTCTTGGAATTGCCTGAGTTGTAGGATTTGGAGATGTCATTTACATTGAAATCACTGATATCTTCGTGACTACCATAGGGGTCCTTGTAGCCCACATACTCATATTCATTGTCATCCACGTGTTGGCCCTCTGACGCTACATGATCTGGTTCATCACCAGGAACGTACAGCTCGTAGTCACTGAATTCGGGCCGTGGCACGCCGATAACCACTGGCTTGTTAATAAGGTCCTCCTCATCGGAGTAAGGATGTGGTGAATTGGGTCGTGACCCACGCGGGGTCATGGCTGGATTAAATCCGCGAGGAGAGAATGGCAAAGCACTCCTGGCCTGAGCCTTGTATTCCATTTTCTTTCTTGTTTTCATGCCTCGGCCCTTCTGGGGCCAGTGACGATAGTTCACCTTCCTGCCCTTGGGTTTCTTTGGTGGGGCCTTCTTGCCTATGTACTTAAACATGTCGTCGGGGATTTCCATTGGTACCTTTTGCGAAGTTAAATCATAAGTCCAGTTGTGGCCATGTGCTTTGATGGAGGTGGTTTTAATAACCTCACTATTGTTTTCTCTAAGGTAGATATGCAGTTCTTCAATGCTGTCTGAATCACTTAGGTCTTCAATGCTGATTTCCTCATCTGGATCATTGGAGAGTGACAAGTTACCTGAAACCATAGTCCCATTGGAGAAAACCTCTGCAGAAGAATTTGATTTTAATATATTTAAGGTGACATTCTGTAAGTCCACAGATTTATGCAAAATATGTGTTGCATTCTGGAATAAGGAAGTTTCAGGCTCTGCTGTGGTGAGGTTAAGTTCCACCTCTCTTACATCAGCAACTGGAACAGACATAGAATGGTTTGTTCCATCTACTGACACGTTATCATCATTTTTTGCTGTGTCATTCGCGTCTTCCATTTTCGTACCATTCGACAGATAGGTGACATTTCCCTGCACTGTGCTATTAAGACTGTTTGAGCTGGCGGGAGATACGGACACAGAATGTGAGAACACATCTCCTCTGAGTCTCTCGTCCGAGTCCTCCACTACGTTATCACCTCCCCTGGTTTTATTCAATCTTTTAGCCGCCAATATAGAACTCAAAACTCCTGATAATGTTACCTTAACATTGGTCATCTCTGTGGATACATTTCCAACCATCAGTGATGCCTTATCATTGATAAGTGTGGTGTTCTCTGATGTTGTATTTGCGATGCTTTGGTTCAACAAGTTTACCGCTGTAAGGTTTCCTCCATCCAGCTCTTTCTGATTGGACAATAGTGTCTCATTTAGTGCATTTCGTTTTGAAACAGAAGTCATTCTCTCTTGGGTGGTAGAGTTAAAAATAAGGGTGGCATTCGTATCATTTCTATCAGAAACATCATAATCCAGGGACGTCAGGTTCAGTTTCTCCATATCTGAGTTGCCAGATTTGTTCTTCAGGAGACCTAATTCCTCTGCAAACATTAGCGTGTAATCATCTACGACCGTTGCTGTTTCTTTCACAGCTCTTTCTGTAGCCCTGGTGGTGGAGCTGAAGATTAGGTTGTTATTTATATCATTAGAATCAGGAACATCGTAGTCCAGAAACGACAGGTTCAGTTTCTCCATATCAGAGACGCCAGACTGGTTCCTATGGGATCTGAGACCTAATTCCTCTGCTAACATTAATGTGTAATCATCTAACACCGCTGGCGTTTCCTTAGCAACTTCTTTCTCCTCTTTCTCCTTGATATCAAGCAAAGTCGGAGCCTTCCACACATCGAATTGTCCCGACTCGTACTCATAGTATTCACGAAAGCACTCGACATCCTGAAACTTGACGCGCATTCCTTTGGTTGTCTCATGGGAATTCAGGGAAGCCAGGAGCCAGACACCTGTTTGAAGAAGGACACACAAGTGACAGCTATCAACTATTGATAGTCACACTACAAACTGAATATTTAGATATACAATAAACAATGTGTTATGAAAAAATAAAAAAATGAAAAAACCCTGACTGACCAATGTTCTCCATGTTCATTGTGATAGTCTCTCCAGTCATGGGGTAGAGGCTGAGAATATCTTCCCTCCGCCCGTTTAGGTCAAATGGGTGGCCGTAGAACGTAGAAGTCTGGATGTAGTCCTGTGCTCCAATGCTGGACACATGCCACGTTGCAACCTCCCCATTGCAGAAGCCCAAGCGTGGACCACTCTCATATGCATATCCGTTTATAGCTGTTAGGACGTAATCATGAAGTTTAGCCATGGAGGCAATTAGCTAAGTTGAACTTATTACATATATATATTAGGCTGAGGAAACCTACTGTGCATGACATTGGATTTATAAAAGTTAGGGTCTTCCTTGTTGACTTTTGATCGATCACAAAAATTCCGTATGTTGTCATCCAAATACCAGCTCTTGTTTTCATCGAATACAGCAAACATGGCATGCTGCTCCTTGTCTGCTCTCAGCTGTAGAAACCAACAGAAATCTGCATTCAGTTTTATCTAGGACCTAAATTCACAGTGTGCATTTGAGTGTATTATTGACTTTATATAAAATAGATATCATGTCTCCTGAAGACTTTTTGTGCTATTGCAACCGCATTTGGTGGATGTGTAGCTATGACCACAGAATGACCATGATGAGTTTAGCCATTTGGCCAATAGGTGGTGCTGCAGCACCATCATCTATCTACAGAGAAAAAAGATCTGTCTGTGTGTATGTATGACATTCCTTTGCATGTCTCAAGAACTGTTCATCCACTCAAGTTTACACTTGGCAGGTGTATTACTGAGGACCCTGCTTCTCAAGAATGTCTCAGCTTGAAGCCAAATAGTGAAAGGAAAACCGCAAAGAAATAAATGTACCATGTAACATTGGAATCTTCTTACCTGCACATTCCTGACATTGAGGGACTGACTCTTGCAGATGAGGATTGGTCCAATCAGTCCTGAGGCGATGTCCCGCGGTACGTCCACCGCACTGTGATACAATCGCGTCAGACATCGGGAGTCCCCATCCAAAGGCTCGTCCTCCTCAACCACTCTCCACACATACGTGTGCGTCTCCCCTGGCTGGACCCCGTGAGACTGGTTGCCTGGCAACCACATTAAGAAATTCTCCATTTATGCTATTGTAGTATTTTTATATATATAATCTAACCAGAGTGGGCGACGTTTGAGAGACAGTACCTCCTGCTGGGTAGTTGACCCCTTCCTCTGACTTTTCTATTGTCATTCCATGTGGATAGATGCTGTAGGGCCTGGAAGCCATGTTCTTAAAAACAACCTGTGAAAAGGCAGGTTGACAGTATGAAATTATAATAGCGACACGACAGTCATTGATTTTAAGAAAAATCGGTGCAGAGGTTTAAATACTGACACTAATTTCATTGTATTTATATCAGTAAATGAACAGTGTAGTAACTGTAATGATTTCTATACATAGAAACTCAATAATTTAATGATAAATGCACTTAAATAAGGTCATTGTCTTCATTGTTAGTTTTCCAATCCTTTGCAGTCGAGCTGAAATCTACAACCAACGGATATTAGCAAAGAGGACACCTTTCATTAGCAGGTAACACACATGTCCAGTTAGACCGTGATCTGTTCAATAAACATTAGCAACAATACATAAGATGAACCAGCTTTAAGAGTCCTTTAGAACAGAAACCATCCTTTTAATTTAACAATTATAATGCAAAGCTGTTTGGATGTTTTTCTTCTGTACCCATAGCAAATATATATTCCCTGTAGCTTAATGAATCGTGTGTGTGTGAACCCTTTTAACAATTTTTCCTCACAAGTTGCAATGTAATTTGATTTAAATATGCTCTTACCTTGATAACATCTCTGATTTGTGCTCTGATCACTGGTCCCAGGATTCCCAGCTCATTTTTCCTCTGTTTGGACTCCGACCGTTCAGTGAAAGATGCGTTTTTGTACAGTGTGTAAACTGCTTTCTTGTACTTCCCTCCTATGCGCGTTGACGACTGTTTCAGGTACTGCATCTTGTAGTCCCTGCACAAAAAGAACCAGAAGTTTATTTTCCAATGAGAACACTGGCACCACACAGTCTCAACACAAAAAGATAATCATTTGTACTTTTTAAATTCTAACGGTTTACAATTAAAAAGAATGTACGTTAGCACTTCAATTCAAAGTATTCAAGGACACAAATGGTATACAAAATGTTTTAGAATATTCCTGCACGGTGTTCCTACTCGTCAATGTGTTCGTGCACGTTGGGTACATAATCCCAAAGGATTTCCTCTGCAGCTATGTAGTATGTCCACTCCTGGCTTTCACGCCGCTGTGCGATGGTCATCCTTCTCCTCGGTGCCGTGAAGGCCTCACACTGTTTCACATCCACGAAACCATGCATGCCGGCTGCAAGAGTGGAAGCATTTATTTCTCTGCTACATCAGTGAAAACTATTATCTATAGCGGAATGGCGGGGAGAGACACACCGACCTTCCAGGTGCTTGACGATGTGCGAGGACAGCATCCAGCGGCCTGTGTGGACAACCACCATGCTGGCAGTGGTGGAGGAGCCGCTGATCAGACCCACCGACGACACTTTGTGGCCCATCTGCTGCAGCACCTGGCCGTTCATGTGCACAGAGAACACCTCGGACTCCGAGCTCATCCCCAAAAGATGCAGACTCACAGAGGAATAAGCACACACACTGACACCTGGAGAGAAGAAGGGACACCTTGAGTATTTTACTTTTGCTCATACATGTAAAGCAGTGATGATGTAACCACACATGGGCCAGATATCCTTATTCTTGCATCTTGCAAGGTCTTGCAAGCCGTGCAAATGGTACCCAGGAAATTAGAGTAGTTTAATTTGATAATTATGCAGCACTTTATTATATAATGTATATGCATAAAAATTAGTGATGCACGATATATCGGCCAACCGATATATATCGGTCGATATGTCACGTTTTTTAACTTATCGGTATCGGTCCGATGTCAACAAATTCTGGCCGATATGTCAACAATTGGCAGAGTTAAACCGCTACAGTTAGTTGGGTCACTGTCTGCGTGTCTCTCGGCGACGCGCTAAGCTAGCTGGTCCTAGCGGGCTCCTCCGTTACATCGCATCGCCCGAAAAGACAAAAAAATGCGCGGAACGTTGCTCCGGGGTGTCGGACGCCGTCCTGCCGCCTTCTCTGCCTCCGCCGCGGCCGCCAACGTCGCCGCCTTCGCGGAGCTCCATCGGGTCCGCTCCGCCGTACTTCCTCTAACCACATGACAGTTTTACAGTGAGCCTTCCTTTAAATAAAGAGCACTGTTGTGCTTTTCAAATGTACAGTGTTTTTTCTGGTCTGTACTAAATTTGTGACACTACAGAAAACTTTTTTTCTCTACATATATCGGTATCGGCAGTGACTGCAGATATGTATATCGGATATCGATATCGGCCGAAATTTTCACATCGGTGCATCCCTAATAAAAATGTGTTCAATGTTAAAGTTCCACGTGCAATATTAGGCAACAATTTAGTGAATCTAATCTGAGTGTTTTATTTATTGTTTTTCTTTCTTCATTTGTTTCTTCTGTTGTGCTTCAGGCTATAACTTTAAATGTCAAGCAAGCTCCTTATCAGGTCCTTCGTGTAATTCTGTAGGTGATTACTTTTGCTCACGGGCGTTTTTGGTAGGAAAAACGTCACAACACTGTGAATTGTGGGTTACATTCTTTAGCCCTTTCCGTAAGTGTGCATGCCATGAAAGTGCAAGTGAGCCCTCGAGCACTTCAGATTTCGACAGTGAGACACCCATAAACCCTTGTGAACTTAGCATGAATGCGTCTTTAAGCCTGTACAGTGAGTCTTTAAGGCCTTTAAAAGTCACCCATAAGTACAAGTAGCACAATGGAAGCATGCTCCATTAGTAGATGTCCTCTATACCAAAGTAAAACTATGAATGTATGTCAATATATAAAATCTACATATCGATAGTAAGTGATTTTTTTGAGGGATGGCCCCTTTAAAAGGCGAAAAGTTATAGTATCCAGTATAGCATCTTTAATCCTACAATGTAATAGGAAGCAAGAATAGCATCTAGTTTCCCTTTCAATCACACAATTATCATTATTGAACAAGTTTAAGTAAGTTAATTGATTAACTGGCTGATTGTTTCACTCACAGCGAGCAACAAAGTGATTGACTAACCAGGTAGAGATCCCTGTGTGTATCCGTTGATGGTGTACTTGACATTGTGCTCTGGGCCACGGCCATTGGGTTTATGCTTGCTCTCGTTCTCATCGAAAACCCCGAAGAGGAAAACCAACTCCTGGTCGACGTCGGCTTGTTTCCCCGAATCTTCCAGGGTGCCTTCATAGAGAGAAAGAGGTTAAAAGTAATGTTAGTAACAGTTCATGTCAGAGCAATGTGAAAGTGAAAGCACAGGCATGTTTCAGCACTCACCAGGCTTACAGATGAGCAGAGCGCCGATGAGGCCTGCGTTGTAGTCCTCAACCACGTTGTGGTGGGAGATGTAGGAGTAGGTGAGGCAGTTTGGATCATTTGGCATCGGAGACACGTCCGACGTCACATCCCAGTAGTAAACGTGTTGGTGTTTAGGATACACCACGTCGTCCTCTTTTTCTTTCTGTGACGTGTTGTCAAAGTAATTGGCTCCTGGGGAATGAAATAAAAAAGAAAACTAGTCTCATATATAATAGCATAATGGATGGATACTGATTTACTGAAGCAACAGCTTGTTTAAATGAATTAAAGATTTAATCAAGAGTTAATTTTGCATTTCCTCTGCACTCTGACTTATGCCGTTAATGTGAATTAAGAACGCTTTTTTTTCTCAATTTCCTCTATTTGTTATTCTGCTCTCTCTCTCTAGGACACAGACATTTTCTAAGGCTTAGCAATCTTCCTGTTGGACTTCAGTACTGTCTGGTTTGTTAATCTGCCTGTCCTGGTTAATATTTTAGAAACAGACAAACAGAGCTGTTTGTTTTGTTGGCCAATCTTGTGTAATTATTACAATGAGTAACATCACATGGATCCCCCTGTGACCCCGACACACTGCGTTACAGAGAGAGTTTCAGGTTGTTCCGCAGCAACCAGGTTCATCTGGAGCCGGGTTAACGGCGCCCACCCTCTGACTGCTTCCCGTAAGCGATCCCGTGTGGGTGGATGCTGTGTGGTCCGCTCGCCATGTTCTTGAAAGTGACGACAATGGTCTCGCCCTCCTCGGCCCGGAGCGTGGGTCCGAGTAGACCTGCAGAGGGGAAAAAAAGGGAGACGTGTGTCGGTACACCTTCGTGACAGAGCGGGGAGAAGTAACGTAAACTGACACTGACTCATCACTGTAAAACACTGATGAGTCAGTATGAATTTACATTACTTCTGCTGTTTATTCGATTCACTGGATTTCATTGTCTAGGATATAGTTTCAACATCTGCACTAATATACACTACAATATACACCGAAGCGATAAACTTGACATTTAGTGTCTTTGGTTTTGCAATTTATTGCTGACATTAATATATAACAAAAGAGACAGCATATTACAGAAGTACCTCCAGGACCTATTTGTTAGAATTAAAAAAAAATCCTGAAATCCACCCTCGAGTTTTCTTCACTATACTTAAATACAAAAAAATGTGTCATAATGTGAAATACGTTAGAAATCTTGCACATTCACACACATTCCACCTCACTCTGATGAAATATTCAAGTAAAAAAAAATTCTGAATAAAAAATAGATAAATCCTTTAATCAGTTCAATATGTAACTCGTGATTATATGGTACCTGGTAGCCTAGAAACATGCAGAAAAATATCATATATTAGCTTAATTGTGTATAATATATAGCATATATAACTATAATAGTAATATATAATGAACACAAAAAAGGTGTATTTAAATTAAAAATATATATTTAATAGCATCACTTTAAACTTTAAATAGATTCTCTCCTGTGAACGACAGATTTTCATTGACTCTCAGCTTGATTTTCCTATTTGCACCTGAAAAAATAAAGTGAATTAAAAACAGCTTAGAAGGCAATAATTTATTATATGCACAAATATGATATTATGATAATTAACAATATTTTCAATTGTCAAGTAACAATTCCTAGATTGTGAAAAAGAGGAACAGGAAAGATTCTGATTCAGAGAGAGAGTTCAATGGAACTTCTTTTTCCCTTGAAACCATGCAGCTGAACTTTGGAACATTATTTAACCTGACAAGCTATCAATACAGTGGACGCCGAGGGTCATTTGTATTTTTGCTTTAATGCGCAATGGTTTCAAATGAATCTCAAAAGCTTCTGTGTTTATTTTGACAGCTGAACACAGCTACTCTCACTGTTATTAGCACCAAATCACATCAGGAAACCTTGTGAGTTATGTACAGTTACATCTCAATTCTGTTTTCAAAAAATTCGTTGGAAATGTTCTTAGTGGGATCATAAAACATCATGTTTTTTAATGAGAGCCCAACAGGCCGTGTTCTCACGTAAACTGTAAGCGTCATTTACCCAACCAGGAGGGGTGATCCTTAGCCTGTATGAAGTCCCGCTCATACTCCCGAAAGACCACTTTCTTATACGTGGAACTGATGGAAACACAAAACACACAGAACATGAGTCAGCGCACAGGAAGACACACAGCACGTCATGTCACCAAGATATGCACGGACGTCAAGATATGGTGACAAGTTTCCTTTATGTTGCAACCACTGTGGGGATCCTTATGTACGCCTGAGTGTGTCTGAGTGTGTGTGTGTGTGTGTGTGTGTGTGTGTCATGGCAACATTGATACCCTCATAATGAAAAACAGATAAATAAAGTCAGGATGGACTCTACTGTTTTTTGCAAGGTACAAACAACTTCAACATAGTAAAACTGCCAATTGTCCCAGAACTGACAAGCAATGAAAAACATATCAATTCAATATATAAATGTAGGATTATCTTTAACATTAATTATTGTCCTTCAGTATTATAAATACACAAACCAGTCCTACCCTTGTGCTCCCTGGCCGTAGTAGTTCCAGTCTATCTCAACAGCAGCGATGTAGTAGTGTCTCTCCTTGGCCGCTTGGACGTGGAGGGTCAGGAGAACCGGGATGAGCAGGAGACTCCAAGCTCCAGCCCCGGCACAAAGCGTCATCTCTGGGGTCGCTCCTCCAGGTGTTTATTCCAGGTGTTTATTCCAGGTGTCTATTCCAGGTCTGCTCTGCAAGGCGACAAGCTGTGGTCTGACACAGAAGTCCAGTCTGTGCTTTATCTGCTGCTGACACAAGCACCCACACACACACACACACACACACACACACACACACACGCTGGTGTCCTAGGGCAATGAACGGAACTTTTTCCCCTTCGTAATTGAAACCTGCTGTGTGTTGCTGTGTGAATCACGCCCAGGGGTGGGCTTATTCCGATCATCTCAACCCAAAATGTCCAGGAAAATTACATGTGGAGAGGGGTCATTAAACAAGTCTGTACAATAGGTGTATGAAAACAGGCAACACCCATCCCAAACTCTTCCCGAAATTCTGTGGAATTCTAACGGAAGTGTTTTAGAGAATGAGAGCAGGAAATTGTTCTTTTTTATTTTGCAATTTGAGAATTAATTAAGCTGAACAGTTTGTTCTCTAAATGGTATTGACTTTAATCTCTACATGTTGACTTTATACTTTATACTCAATATACAAAGGAGTAAAAAACAAATAAATAAATGAATCTTCCTCCTCAAATTTCAACATTATTCTCCAAAATTTCATCTTTATTCTCAACTTGCAAAATAAAAAAATCTCCTTCCTTCCCCTTTTTTTTTAATGCATGGCCCTCATACTCATACTAAATAAAGCCTCATATCTGATGGAAACATGAATGGTATCACTATCACTTATTAAACTGGTGCAACTTTTACTCCATGGAAATAGATTTCCTCAATTATGAAAATGATGATACCTGCACTTCCACAAAACAACTTGTATTTTTTTAAATCTCAAAAACTGCATAATTTCAGCATATCTCTCCTTTAAGAATTTGGAGCCCATATATACATGCTCTTATCGCTTCTTGTAGGAGTCAGTTGTCAAACTCACACCTGCAGCTCATCCGACATGAAGCAGAATAACTGGTACCAACAGCGTCCATGTACTGTCCTCCCTTCACTGTTATCAGTGAAATATAAAAGTGTATTCCATTTATTTTTGGAGCATAACTGGCTATTTCCTCAGCTCTTTTATATAAGAGATAAAGCCGAAATGTCATGTGGTGTTACTCTAAACACTTAGTACCAGATAGTTTAATTTCTTAGAAAGGTTTTAACAAAAATGCTATTAACTAGATTTATATTCTAGCTAGATTAAATATTTATCATTTTTTCTGTTGCACCATTTGACATTTCGTGCCCAAAAAATCACAGAAGATCATGATTTTTATTAAAAGGACTTTTAGATGACAAGAAACCCACACAAACACAACATGTACATATTGAGAGACCTGATGATAGGCTTCTTTAAACTGTATTTTAACATTTTTTGACATTCTCATCTTGTTAATCAGGATTTGTCAATGACCCACTAATGTAATTTTTGTGAATAAAACATTTTAATGTCATTGTTATAGTTAAAAAAGAGATGATGTTTTAGTTTATGTAGGGCCAATTTTATTCCCATGGCATACAATTTTATAAACTCAAATGATTTCTAGATAATGTCTTTATTTCCAATACAACTGTCAAATCAAAATATACATACATGTTTTAGGCTGTAAAAGACATTTACATTATCTTAAATAATAACACAAAATGCTGTGATTTGTCTGATATTAAGCTTCTGGTTTTCAGACGTTGCCCTGAGGCACAAAATAAAAACACATACCAACATTTTACAACACACGAAAAACATTTCAGTTACAGGAATATTTATGGAACAGGGTCAGGGACGTAGTCATCATTTTAGAAGTGCGGGTGACACATTGTACAGAGGTCAATTGAGTGATTTATCATCCGCTCGCATTCAATTGCAATTCTCCCTAGCAGCAAAAGAACCACACAAACACAAAAAGCACAGCAACCCGGTTGTGTTGTTCATGACAGTTGTGAAATTGTCATGAGCCTCCATGTTGATTATTTCATATTTGTTGTAAATCCATTTTTAAGTTGAACAATGTATTGTTGTAAACGATTACCTATTTTTATTGCCAAATACTGATTGACTTTAAATAATGCGTTTTTAAAATGCATTAATTAACTAATCTATTAATTGATTTGTAGACCAAATTAAAGTGTAGCCTACAGAAATAATGTAAATTGTGTGTTTGATGCAGAGTTTATAATTTTTCCAGCTCAGATACGTCGTCATTTGACAACTAAAACACAATGAGACTAAACACAATAATTCAGATTTTCCCCCAAAAAATCCTAAAAAGTAATGAATAGAAATGTCTGGAATCCCTGTCTTCTCTGTACGAGCACGCGGACTTAAACTGTTTACATAATGACGTTACCAATGCGCACGCGCAGTGCGCAGACAACCCCGGAAGCGTCAGTACGATGCAGCAGTTATGTTTTTGGAAAAGAGGAGAATAAGAAGTAAGTCGTGTTAAGGTTCACATGTTTTTTTTTTCTGGCGATGCCTCTCTAGAAATGTGCCTAAATATTTAAATGAACGCACGTGCTGCTTTTATTCTCTATTTATTTGCAGAAACGCGACGCGTGTTGTTGTCATGCGAATGCTGCTAGCTGGGAGCTAACCGACCGTGTTTTTCATTTACTGTTAAAATTCATTTATATATATAGTTTTAAAGTGATACAGTTTCGTAAATAACCTGTTAACATGCAGAGACAGACCCTCTACCCATATTTGCCTCATTTTACAGTGTATTTTTTTCACTAACAGCTATTTGTGGACAACATTGATTGCACGGTTTAGCTAAGGAGATCAATATTAGTAGCAGATTCACGGGTTTACAAAACACATTTTGCAATATTTCAAGGCAAGACAGTTTTATTTTTGTAGCCCAAAATTACATATTATCGATTTGCCTCAATGGGCTTTGCTGTTTGTGCACCAACAGCAACACAATGTTCCCTGTCTTTACACCCTCATATAATCTAAATAACCCTTAAGCAGGGAAACAAAAGAGGAAGAGTAACAGGGGAGTGATCCCTCTTCCTGGATGGACATGCATGCAATAGATGATGTGTGCACAGGATGCAACAGAATATATTTATAGTTCATTTAAGTCAGATCCTACAACAACTGAAGGCTGTTTGCTGACGGCTGCACTGCAGTGTGTTCTGTCAATAAGAAAACACAGGGCAGGACTCCTGGAACAAAACAGGTTCAACAACTGTACATCAGTGGGTAATTAGTGTTGTGCTGTCCCTGCAGTCTAAACCTATCGCAAGTCACAAACAAGTCACAAACAAGTCACTAAATAGGGCTGCTATGCACAAGAGCATGTTTGTCAGTGTTGTGGTATCCGGCTTTTAGGCTGATTCATTCATAGAAACTGTCATTTACACAGCCTTAATAAAGTGGAATAATTTACCTCCTTATTTTCGCCTACTCAGACATGAATCATTGAGAAGAATATTCAGGGGCATCTATTGGCACGGAGAGGATAAAGTGAAAAGTAGGAGGTAGTTGTTTAATATTCCTGTTCTGCTTTATATTAGTTATATAATCTTATTCTATATGGATATATATGTGTAGTTTCCTTTATATTATTGAAATTTTATGTTGGCCATGTAATGCATCATGTACAGTTTGTCATGTGTGCATCACATGAAGATCAGCTGATTGCCATGGTATCAGCTGATGCGAATCCTTCCAATATACAAATACTGAAACAACTACTCGAGTCAAACCTTTGACACTGAACACCAGCACTGGTATTAAACCAGTCTGTGCATCTCTGTCTTTTATTCCAGCAGGTCTGACCAGGTCCACCTCCAGTCCTAGCCATGGTGTGCTGCCACCCCTGCCCCCGGCTGTGCTCCCGCTCCTCGGCCTACACTCTGGCCCTGGGCCTGGGCTTTGTCACCTTAGGGACCAGCCGCATCCTGCTGCTCAAGTTCTCGGCCAATGCCGGTGACTGACCACGCGACATATATTACTTTTGATGTTTTCCAAAAAAAGATGCTTATAGTTTCTCTCCTTTCAAGCAGTACACCTTTTAAACCATGTTTATGGTGCAGGGTTCCTGTGACTGAAAAGTCTTAAAAGCATTAAATTCCTGAATATGTAAATAATACCTTATAAGAGACATGAAAAAAGTCTTGAATTTTGATATCTTGGTTCTTAAATTTGTGCAGTATGTAACTTCTCCCTATTAGTGGCAGAACTGTCACGGCCCAAAAGTTCTGGCTTTCCAGAAGTTGTGTTCTAGAATCTAAGTGTCATTGTCAGGGTGTTTTTTCTGCAGAGATAATTTACCTCAGGAACAAAACTGCAGAGAAGTTGGCTTTTTATTAGTGGTTAAATGACGATGTGCCTGAGCTGCAAAATATGCAACATAAGTCATTGACATTACAGAAAACACACAGCACTTTAAACTGCATCAAATGGACAATTTAAATATTTTTATGCTTTTTCATTATAGCGATAAACCTATCAGAGCTAAGAACATAAATCAACAAATAAAGGCCCACTTTGGTGGTAGGTCTGTGCAGGAAGCCATGAGACAGGAAGAGTTTTTTATAAATGGGCTTGGAAAAACTTGAATTTTGAAGAAAACCTGCAGGAACTCTGTACTGAAGCATTGATATCTTGTTAACTTTGTCTCTTCTGTGCCTTTTTTTTAGAGAATAAGTATGATTTCCTCCCTGCATCTGTCAACATGCTCGCCGAGGCGCTCAAACTGCTCTTCTGTCTGGTTATGTCAGTCAGGGTCATAGTCCGAGGTAAACGTCGAAGTCGGCTCTCTCAGCGTGTTTACGCGTCAGATAGAAACGTGTGTTCATTGGCTCTTTTCTTTTGTTTGTTCCAGAGGGCCGATCATGCAGAGACCTGTGCTGCTCCTCCAGTACTTCCCTGCTCACCTCTCTGAAGTGGGCTGTCCCTGCTTTCCTCTACTTTCTCGACAACCTCATCATCTTCTATGTGATGACCTACCTGCAGCCTGTTAGTTAAGATTTAATTATGTTAATGAACACTATCAGACGGATACGATTTGTGTTAACATTGCATTTTTGGCTCCTTTGTGTCATGATTTCTCAATCTGCTGGTTACTAAACCCTCTTTAAAAGCTTAATCTATCTTTTCCTTACTTTTGTACTGGGCAAGGACTCTGTGTTTGTTCTATGTAGCTTGTTCTGCTATCATCTGCTGTTTTATCTCTAAGCCCTCTGTCCTCCTCCTTGTCCCCAGGCCATGGCCGTGCTGTTCTCCAACTTTGTCATCCTGACCACCGCCGTACTCTTCAGAATAGTCCTGAAGTAAGTGACTCAATCTACAACTCTGTATTTTTACTACTCAACAGCATTTCCATGATCATGATTGTTGATGCATTCAAGATTTTTTCCTTCAGTATCTCCAAAGTAGAAATTGCTTCATGAAAGCATAATCACACTTGTTGCGTAATATTAAGTATTTATTATTACTGCACCATTACAGGTTCAAATGAGACGTATTACGCATCATTTAATACACATAAAACATGGAGTTTATCTCTGATGTCTTACTGTTTTCATTGCAGCCACAGATAACGTTAACTTTTTTGTGTTCCTCCCCTCACATTTCAGGAGGCGCCTGTCATGGGTTCAGTGGGCAGCATTAGTTATCCTCTTCCTGTCCATCGTTTCCTTGACGACCGGATCGGGGGGCAGCAAACACTCTATCGCCGTGCCAAGCCTCCACTCTACCCCCCTCTCCACCCTGTCCACCCCCTCCAACGCCTGTCTGCTCTACACGCAGCTCCTGGAGCAGATGAGGAACAGCAGGTAACACGACGACGACTGCAGGAATACATTTAATAAGTGATGAATTAATGAGAATGAACAAAGATTCTTTAACCATGCAAACTATCTACAGCCTATATGTTTAATAGAGGTAATGAACACCCGGAATTCAGGATTCCACAGCTTCTTGCCTGGTTCTGCTGCAATTATACATATCAGTTTCAGGATTATGGAGCAGAAAATAACATTTTTTTTAGAATAGATAGGCTTAGTTATACTAACAGTTGTCCTTACTATTGACTGAAGGGATACGCCGATACTAAAACTCAAGAGGGATACTGCTGTTTAAACTAATTGACTGATGTTTAAATATGTTTTTGCTGTTTTACAGCCTGTCAAACCTTAATGATATATTTGAATGAGGTCAAACTAATTAAGTATACCATCAATTACCCTATAATAGCAAGATTTAATTAATTGTTAGGGTTTTTAATAAATAACCACCAGTTCAAATAAACCAGTCTAATTTATCTGGAAAAAAAAAGAAAAGAATCAAGGAAGCAGACATGACAGCTGACGCTGCATGTTCTTTTCTTCTTCCTCCTTTTTTTTTTTTTTTTTTTTGCGCAAGCTCCTCAGTCCTCGTCATATCACTGTCATGCTCGAATGACGTTAAAGAACACCCGTCCTGTAATATTGCTTAATTGTTGATTGATTGCCATGGCTTCAGTGCAGCAGAAAAATCATGTCGTACGGAAAAAAAAGTACAACATGAAATTCATACTTTCTGTCCTAAAATATGCCGTGAGATGTTTAACTGCAGCACCTACTTTTGAATGTTAATTTTAAATGTACATTAGTTATACTGGTTAAATAAAAGAATTGAATGATTATATTTTACCAGTTTTGCTGAGACAGATTTTTATCAGGAAGGAATGAATCTCTTGTCCCAAATTGCTGCCTGGTCTCAAATAAACACCTGATCTATGAAGGTAATTTACCAGGTAATTTACTGTAATGAATTTAGTTTCAGGGCCTCTCCTCTGTGTCGAGGATAGAAACTACTCGGCGTGAGCTGCTTTTTGTTCATACAGTACGTTTGCCCCCTCCTCAGTGCCAGTGAGACATGGGTGTCGTCCCTGCCCGGCCAGGCCTGGAGGAACAGGATAGTGGAGAAACTTCGGTCGTTGGGCGTGGGTCACATCCTGCTCCTCCTCCAGTGCTTCATATCCGCCATGGCCAACATCTACAATGAGAAGATCCTCAAAGAAGGAGACCAGCTCACCGAGAGCATCTTCATCCAGAACAGTAAACTGTGAGCGGCTGCTCCCTCATAAAAAATAAGATAATAAAGGCCGACAGGGGCACAGCCTCTAATCTGAGGTTTTTCCATGCATGCTCTTGTAGGTATGCCTTTGGTATGATATTTAATGCTCTGACCCTTGGGCTGGGAAGCGAGGCACGAGGCCTCACCGTCCACTGTGGCCTCCTCCACGGACATAACATCTACTCCCTGGGTCTGGTGCTGGTCACCGGTGAGTAACAGTGGATAAGTTCTGTTTTCCCAAAACACTGATTTGAGTCTCATAAAATATCCATCCATCCATCCATTTTCTATCCCGCTTATTCCCTTTCGGGGTCGCAGGGGTCTGCTGGAGCCTATCCCAGCGCATTTTATGGCGAGAGGCAGGGGGATACACCCCAGATGGTCGCCAGCCAATCGTGGGGCACACACACCATTCACACACCATTCACACACACACTCACACCTATGGGCAATTTAGATTTGCCAATTAACCTGAGCATGTTTTGTATTGTGGGAGGAAACCGGAGTACCCGGTGAAAACCCACGCAGACACGGGGAGAACATGCAAACTCCACACAGAAAGGTCCCAGACCCAGGCCCCAAGGCGGTCTTGAACCTGCGACCTTCTTGCTGTGAGGCAACAGTGCTACCCACTGCTCCACCGTGTCGCCCATAAAATATCCAAATATACAAAATAGAAAATCGCAACATGTAAATCAGGGGCAAAAGGTACAGAAAAAAGAGATGTAAGATTTGGTAATAAGCGTGCAGTATTCTGGCAGTGAGCGCGTCAGTGTGTGGGAGCTGTTCCTCATCTTTATGCAAGTCAAGCTTCTCCGCCGACGCACCTGTTGCATATTCGAGTGTGTGGAGACATTTTAAAATTAAAAATGATAATTCAGATGTTCCTGCATCATGTCATCCATAGCGAGTTTATTTTCCAAATGTCTAACGTACCACTTAGTATAAATCTTGGTCTCAGTTCTTGTTTTTAAAAATGCTTTGGCTGCACTGCAAATACTGAAATCTGAAATAGGTGAACATATCTTTATTTTATCGGTCCAATATTATTATTAATATTAAGTTGAATTACAGTGGCAGATAATTTAGCCTATGTTGTGTTACAAGACCAAATTGACCCAAATCAGGAAAAAATGTGAAATAAGATAAATTATCTTCCTGTAGAATAAGATAATTCTGCTCAATATTTGTGGTGTATGCATTGTGCTTATTTGTTAAAGACAGTCCTTTCAAAATAAAAGCTGCATTATGCGTTTAAATACCTCACACTCTTTGTTCTCTCTCTCTCTCTCTATAGCTGCTCTGGGTTTATCTGTGGCTTTCATCTTGAAGTTCAGAGACAACATGTTCCATGTGCTGACGGGCCAGATCACTACTGTCCTGGTTACCACCCTCTCTCTCTTCCTCTTCGACTTCCACCCTTCGCTGGACTTCTTCCTTCAGGCCCCCATGGTCCTGCTGGCCATCTTCATCTACAACGCCAGCCGGCCCAAAGACCTGGAATACAGCCTTCAGCAGGAGAAGTTGCGGGTCATCAACGGAGAGGTGTTCGAGAGGTCCAGGGGGGTAGGGAGCAAACCACAAGACCTACAAATCTTCACTAGTCACACACACGAGCCCACACACTCCTTTTCCCACCCACCTAACCCCATGTAAACCCCCATTCCTGTCCTCCCACACACACACACACATACCAAGTTCTCTGTAGGAAACTTGGCTCTCATTTCTCTGTAATGCAATTTCTCCAATGCAGACAGAAACCTGATTCCCTGCTATGAAAACAGCATTCAGGCTCATGCCCTGGGCCGTTCCTCATGTAATTTCATTTGGTTCATGTAGTCTTTTGAAAGAGAGATATTAGACTGCTTGCATCAACTACTTTTGTTTCTCATTCTGCGGAAGAGGTTTGCAAGCAAAAAAAAAGATTTGAGAGCAAAAGTACGATTGAATTTGTACTTGTTTCAAATATGTGGTTTAAGTCTGACAGACTGTTGGCTAAATAGTTAATTTAGGTTAATTATTCTATTTCCACCACTTTTACATTTCATTGTAATTTGCTCTTAATGTGTTTTCTGTTGTAGGATGGCGAGGAGCTTGAGCTCCTGACAAAGCCCAACACAGACAGTGAATCCGAGGAAGAGTCTATGTAGGCTGATTTGTGATTCTACTACAGGATGGAAGATTTTCTTCTTCACTGCTGCTTAATATTAAACTGCTCGATAGACCTCTGCTGCCGGATGCAGCCATGCCAATTCACTCGTACTGTTAAAGCATTTATTGAATAACCGTCAGCAAAGGAAAAAAAACAGTGTTTCAGATTATGTTGACGGGTGATGAAGTCTGTCAGACAAACATTTGCACTTTTCCTCATAACTGTAAAAACAAAACAAAAAACAAAGAAAGAATGACCAAGGATTTTGTGTATATTTTGAAATGTGCCTGTTGGTGTTCTGTCATGTGCTGCGAAATGATTGTGTCACAGTATTTGCCGTTTGGGATCATAAAGGGCTTCTATAGATAGTTTATTTCCTCTAATGATTGATGTTATTTGTGCAGCTATTTGATTGCTAGAAGGTGATTGGATAAGTTTATGTTTTGTTTAATTTACATTCTATCAGCCAGTACAATGTTTAAATTTGTGTTGGTAATGTGTAAAAGAAACTATGTGGTCATCTTTCACATTATATTTAAACTCTTAACATTAACAACACATACAAGAGCACATTCAAAAGCTATACCTTCAAACCTTACTATAAATGTACACAAAACATGTATTCCATTAATGCACAAGAGATTTTTTTTCTTATTTTTTATTATCTTATACTGTACAGGAACCAGAACCACAAGTATTGATAAGACCACTTCAATGTGTTCGAAAGCACAACAAACTGGGTCTTGGTTCTCTTACTTGGCCTTGAACATGTATAGTATGTATATTTTATTGTACTATAGGGTAAGAGGGGGGAACCTTTGTAAGGTTTATGCATACAAAACATTATAGATTAATATAAATATACAAAACTAAACATTTACATTTCATAACAGTGAACTACAGCTCTGTGTGTAGTTCACTGTTATGTCCACCAGATGGTGCATTACAACAGAAACAAGCTTTTTTTAATTTAAAATGGGAAACATGTAATAGGTTGTTACCTCTCAAAGTTGAAATGTAGAAACTAGACAGAGATGTCAGCATTAATAGAGATTGTGGGCTCGAAATTTGTGGTTTCATTCAGTTCATTTCTGTGAGAAGCATAAAGATGTTCCTTTCAACGTGTTGTTTCATCATTAAAACCATGTTGACTTGGATGGATCATGGTGGCTCCATCTCGTTTAAATCATCTTAACATCTCTAACATTTCTATTCCTCTGTTTCACAAAATCAGGAGAGACAGAAGCAATCAATAAATTCATGATTTATTCAACAATACCCACATCCAATGCAGCATCAGGTTGCAGGCAGATTAAGATGAATCTTGCTCATGCTCATATAATAAGTGTGTATTATATACTTTTCATCAGACACGCTGAGAAATTAGTAAACATTTCTAAGAATATACACACACCCTGTCTGCTGTGTAGCTCAGGCTGTTAGGACACTCTACTGAAGGTTTAGGGTTGTGGGTTCAAGCCTCTGATAATTGAAGTCCAACAAAACTGAATTCTGAAGGAAACTCCTCTTGCAACAGGTGTTCTGCAGCTCAGCAGGTAAGACACTTGGATAACACCCCTTGGTGTAAAGAGAGTTTGTGGGAAAAGTGGTTAGTCCTCTGACCCTAAAGACCTGTGATCCTGGTTCAAAGGCATTTCTTGATGAGGGTTAGGGTAAGGCCGAAAAAATGTGTATAAAAAAGTATAGCATTGCTTTTTTTGGGTGAAATGCTATAAAATGTGTTTATTTGGACGACATGCATCATGTCGTCCGGAAAACACACTACCATAGCATGCCGTCTGAAAAAAGCAATACTATAGCATTTTTTCCAAAAAAGGTCATAGTATAGCATGTCCGAAAAACGTCCTAGTATAGCATGTTGTCCGAAAAAACGTCATAGTAGAGCATATTATCCAATAAAGGTAATAGTATAGTATGCCGTCGGAAAAAATGTCATACTATAATTTTTTGTCCGAAAATGGTCATAGTATAGCATTTTGTCCAAAAAATGTCATACTATACTATGTCGTCCAAACACGGTCATAGTATAGTATGTCATCCAAAAAAGGTCATAAAAACATCATAGTATACCCTTTTGTCCAAAAAACATCATAGTATAGCATGTCGTCCGAAAAAAATCATACTATGATATTTTGTCCGAAAAAACGGTCATAGTATAGTATGTCGTCCAAAGAAGGTCATAGTATAGAATTTTGCCCAAAAAAACGTCATAGTATAGCATGTCGTCCGAAAAAAGTCATATTATAATATTTTGTCCGAAAAAGGTCACGGTATAGCATTTTGTCCGAAGAGACGTCATACTGTACCATTTTGTCCAAAAAACATCATAGTATAGCATTTCGTCCGAAAAAACGTCATAGTATACTATGTCGTCCAAAAAACGTCATAACATAGCATTTTGTCCAAAAATACGACATAGTTTAGCATGTCGTCTGAAAAAAGTCATACTATAATATTTTGTCCGAAAAAACGTCATAGTATAGTATGTCGTCCAAAGAAGGTCATAGTATAGAATTTTGCCCAAAAAAACGTTGCAGTATAGCATGTCATCCGAAAAAAGTCATACTATAATATTTTATCCGAAAAAACGTCATAGTATAGTATGTCGTCCAAAGAAGGTCATAGTATACTATGTCGTCTGAAAAAAGTCCTAATATAATATTTTGTCCAAAAAAACGTCATAGTATAGCCTGTCATCCGAAAAAAGTCATACTATAATATTTTGTTCAAAAAAACGTCATAGTATAGTATGTCTTCCAAAAAAGGTCATAGTATACTATGTCGTCCAAAAATGGTCATAGTATAGCATTTTGTCCAAAAAACGTCATACTATACTATGTTGTCCAAACACGGTCATAGTATAGTATGTCATCCAAAAAAGGTCATAATATACTATGTCGTCCAAAAAAGGTATAGTATAGCATTTTGTCCAAAAAACATCATAGTATAGCATTTTGTCCAAAAAACGTCATAGTATAGTATGTCGTCCAAAAAAGGTCTTAGTATAGCATGTCGTCCAAAAAACGTCATAGTATAGCATGTCGTCCAAAAAGTCATAGTATAGTATGTCGTCCAAAAAACGTCATAGTATAGTATGTCTTCCAAAAAAGGTCATAGTATAGCATGTCGTCCGAAAAAACGTCATAGTATAGTATGTTGTACAAAAAACGTCATAGTATAGCATGTCGTCCGAAAAAACGTCATAGTATAGTATGTCGTACAAAAAAGGTCTTAGTATAGCATCTCGTCTAAAAAACATCATAGTATAGCATGTCGTCCAAAAAACGTCATAGTATAGCATATCGTCCAAAAAACTTCATAGTATACCATTTGGTCCAAAAAACGTCATAGTATAGCATGTGGTCCGAAAAAACGTCATAGTATAGTATGTCGTACAAAAAAGGTCTTAGTATAGCATGTCGTCCAAAAAACGTCATAGTATAGCATGTCGTCCAAAAAACGTCATAGTATAGTATGTCATCCGAAAAAGGCATACTATAATATTTTGTCTGAAAAAACGTCATAGTATAGTATGTTGTCCAAAAAAGGTCTTAGTATAGCATGTCGTCCAAAAAACGTCATAGTATAGCATGTCGTCCAAAAACGTCATAGTATAGTATGTCGTCCAAAAAAGGTCATAGTACAGCATGTCCTCCGAAAAAACGTCATAGTATAGTATGTCGTACAAAAAACTTCATAGTATAGCATGTCGTCCGAAAAAACCTCATGGTATAGTATGTCGTACAAAAAAGGTCTTAGTATAGCATGTCGTCCAAAAAACGTCATAGTATACCATTTTTGTCCATTTTTCGTCCAAAAAACGTCATAGTATAGCATGTCGTCCAAAAACGTCATAGTATACCATTTGGTCCAAAAAACGTCATAGTATAGCATGTGGTCCGAAAAAACGTCATAGTATAGTATGTCGTACAAAAAAGGTCTTAGTATAGCATGTCGTCCAAAAAACGTCATAGTATAGCATGTCGTCCAAAAACGTGATAGTATAGTATGTCGTCCAAAAAACGTGATAGTATAGTATGTCGTCCAAAAAAGGTCATAGTACAGCATGTCGTCCGAAAAAACGTCATAGTATAGTATGTCGTACAAAAAAGGTCTTAGTATAGCATGTCGTCCAAAAAACGTCATAGTATAGCATGTCGTCCAAAAACGTGATAGTATAGTATGTCGTCCAAAAAACGTGATAGTATAGTATGTCGTCCAAAAAAGGTCATAGTACAGCATGTCGTCCGAAAAAACGTCATAGTATAGTATGTCGTACAAAAAACTTCATAGTATAGCATGTCGTCCGAAAAAACGTCATAGTATAGTATGTTGTACAAAAAACGTCATAGTATAGCATGTCGTCCGAAAAAACGTCATAGTATAGTATGTCGTACAAAAAAGGTCTTAGTATAGCATGTCGTCCAAAAAACATCATAGTATAGCATGTCGTCCAAAAAACGTCATAGTATAGCATATCGTCCAAAAAACTTCATAGTATAGCATGTCGTCCGAAAAAATGTCATAGTATAGTATGTCGTCCAAAAAACGTCATAGTATAGCATGTCGTCCGAAAAAACGTCATAGTATAGTATGTCGTACAAAAAAGGTCTTAGTATAGCATGTCGTCCAAAAAACGTCATAGTATACCATTTTGTCCAAAAAACGTCATAGTATAGCATGTCGTCCAAAAACGGTCATAGTATAGTATGTCATCCAAAAAACATCATAGTATAGCATGTCGTACAAAAAACGTCATAGTATAGCATGTGGTCCGAAAAAACGTCATAGTATAGTATGTCGTCCAAAAAACGTCATAGTATAGCATGTCGTCCGAAAAACGTCATAGTATAGTATGTCGTCCAAAAAACGTCATAGTATAGCATGTCGTCCGAAAAAACGTCATAGTATAGTATGTCGTACAAAAAAGGTCTTAGTATAGCATGTCGTCCAAAAAACGTCATAGTATACCATTTTGTCCAAAAAAAGTCATAGTATAGCATGTCGTCCAAAAACGGTCATAGTATAGTATGTCATCCAAAAAACGTCATAGTATAGCATGTCGTACAAAAAACGTCATAGTATAGCATGTGGTCCGAAAAAACATCATAGTATAGTATGTCGTCCAAAAAACGTCATAGTATACCATTTGGTCCAAAAAACGTCATAGTATAGCATGTGGTCCGAAAAAACGTCATAGTATAGTATGTCGTACAAAAAAGGTCTTAGTATAGCATGTCGTCCAAAAAACGTCATAGTATAGCATGTCGTCCAAAAAACGTCATAGTATAGTATGTCATCCGAAAAAGGCATACTATAATATTTTGTCTGAAAAAACGTCATAGTATAGTATGTTGTCCAAAAAAGGTCTTAGTATAGCATGTCGTCCAAAAAAGGTCATAGTACAGCATGTCCTCCGAAAAAACGTCATAGTATAGTATGTCGTACAAAAAACTTCATAGTATAGCATGTCGTCCGAAAAAACGTCATGGTATAGTATGTCGTACAAAAAAGGTCTTAGTATAGCATGTCGTCCAAAAAACGTCATAGTATACCATTTTTGTCCATTTTTCGTCCAAAAAACGTCATAGTATAGCATGTCGTCCAAAAACGTCATAGTATAGTATGTCGTCCAAAAAACGTCATAGTATACCATTTGGTCCAAAAAACGTCATAGTATAGCATGTGGTCCGAAAAAACGTCATAGTATAGTATGTCGTACAAAAAAGGTCTTAGTATAGCATGTCGTCCAAAAAACGTCATAGTATAGCATGTCGTCCAAAAACGTGATAGTATAGTATGTCGTCCAAAAAACGTGATAGTATAGTATGTCGTCCAAAAAAGGTCATAGTACAGCATGTCGTCCGAAAAACGTCATAGTATACCATTTTGTCCAAAAAACGTCATAGTATAGCATGTCGTCCAAAAACGGTCATAGTATAGTATGTCATCCAAAAAATGTCATAGTATAGCATGTCGTTCAAAAACGTCATAGTATACCATTTTGCCTAAAAAACGTCATAGTATAGTATGTCGTACAAAAAACGTCATAGTATAGCATGTGGTCCGAAAAAACGTCATAGTATACCATTTTGCCTAAAAAACGTCATAGTATAGTATGTCGTCCAAAAAACGTCATAGTATACCATGTGGTCCGAAAAAACGACATAGTTTAGCATGTCGTCTGAAAAAAGTCATACTATAATATTTTGTCCGAAAAAACGTCATAGTATAGTATGTCGTCCAAAAAGGTCATAGTATACTATGTCGTCCAAAAAACATTATAGTATAGCATTTTGTCCAAAAACGTCATAGTATAGTATGTCGTCCAAAGAAGGTCATAGTATAGAATTTTGCCCAAAAAACGTTGCAGTATAGCATGTCATCCGAAAAAAGTCATACTATAATATTTTGTCCGAAAAAACGTCATAGTATAGTATGTTGTCCAAAAAAGGTCATAGTATACTATGTCGTCTGAAAAAAGTCCTGATATAATATTTTGTCCAAAAAAACGTCATAGTATAGCCTGTCATCCAAAAAAATAATACTATAATATTTTGTTCAAAAAAACGTCATAGTATAGTATGTCTTCCAAAAAAGGTCATAGTATAGTATGTCATCCAAAAAAGGTCATACTATACTATGTCGTCCAAAAATGGTCATAGTATAGCATTTTGTCCAAAAAACGTCAAACTATACTATGTCGTCCAAACACGGTCATAGTATAGTATGTCATCCAAAAAAGGTCATAATATACTATGTCGTCCAAAAAAGGTATAGTATAGCATTTTGTCCAAAAAACATCATAGTATAGCATTTTGTCCAAAAAACGTCATAGTATAGTATGTCGTCCAAAAAACGTCATAGTATAGCATGTCGTCCAAAAACGTCATAGTATAGTATGTCGTCCAAAAAACGTCATAGTATAGTATGTCATCCGAAAAAGGCATACTATAATATTTTGTCTGAAAAAACGTCATAGTATAGTATGTTGTCCAAAAAAGGTCTTAGTATAGCATGTCGTCCAAAAACGTCATAGTATAGTATGTCGTCCAAAAAACGTCATAGTATAGTATGTCTTCCAAAAAACATCATAGTATAGCATGTCGTCCGAAAAAACGTCATAGTATAGTATGTCGTACAAAAAAGGTCTTAGTATAGCATGTCGTACAAAAAAGGTCTTAGTATAGCATGTCGTCCAAAAAACATCATAGTATAGTATGTCGTACAAAAAAGGTCTTAGTATAGCATGTCGTCCAAAAAACATCATAGTATAGCATGTCGTCCAAAAAACGTCATAGTATAGCATGTCGTCCAAAAAAGGTCTTAGTATAGCATGTCGTCCAAAAAACATCATAGTATAGCATGTCGTCCAAAAAACGTCATAGTATAGCATGTCGTCCAAAAACGTCATAGTATAGTATGTCGTACAAAAAAGGTCTTAGTATAGCATGTCGTCCAAAAAACATCATAGTATAGCATTTTGTCCAAAAAACGTCATACTATACTATGTCGTCCAAACACGGTCATAGTATAGTATGTCATCCAAAAAAGGTCATAATATACTATGTCGTCCAAAAAAGGTATAGTATAGCATTTTGTCCAAAAAACATCATAGTATAGCATTTTGTCCAAAAAACGTCATAGTATAGTATGTCGTCCAAAAACGTCATAGTATAGCATGTCGTCCAAAAACGTCATTGTATAGTATGTCGTCCAAAAAACGTCATAGTATAGTATGTCATCCGAAAAAGGCATACTATAATATTTTGTCTGAAAAAACGTCATAGTATAGTATGTTGTCCAAAAAAGGTCTTAGTATAGCATGTCGTCCAAAAAACGTCATAGTATAGCATGTCGTCCAAAAACGTCATAGTATAGTATGTCGTCCAAAAAACGTCATAGTATAGTATGTCTTCCAAAAAAGGTCATAGTATAGCATGTCGTCCGAAAAAACGTCATAGTATAGTATGTCTTCCAAAAAAGGTCATAGTATAGCATGTCGTTCGAAAAAACGTCATAGTATAGTATGTCGTACAAAAAACGTCATAGTATAACATGTTGTCCGAAAAAACGTCATAGTATAGTATGTCGTACAAAAAAGGTCTTAGTATAGCATGTCGTCCAAAAAACATCATAGTATAGCATGTCGTCCAAAAAACGTCATAGTATACCATTTTGTCCAAAAACATCATAGTATAGCATGTCGTCCAAAAAACGTCATAGTATAGCATGTGGTCCGAAAAAACGTCATAGTATAGTATGTCGTCCAAAAAACGTCATAGTATACATTTGGTCCAAAAAACGTCATAGTATAGCATGTGGTCCGAAAAAACGTCATAGTATAGTATGTCGTACAAAAAAGGTCTTAGTATAGCATGTCGTCCAAAAAACGTCATAGTATAGCATGTCGTCCAAAAACGTCATAGTATAGTATGTCGTCCAAAAAAACGTGATAGTATAGTATGTCGTCCAAAAAAGGTCATAGTATAGCATGTCGTCCGAAAAAACGTCATAGTATAGTATGTCGTACAAAAAACTTCATAGTATAGCATGTCTTCCGAAAAAACGTCATGGTATAGTATGTTGTACAAAAAAGGTCTTAGTATAGCATGTCGTCCAAAAAACGTCATAGTATACCATTTTGTCCAAAAAACTTCATAGTATAGTATGTCGTACAAAAAACGTCATAGTATAGCATGTGGTCCGAAAAAACGTCATAGTATAGCATGTGGTCCGAAAAAATGTCATAGTATAGTATGTCGTACAAAAAAGGTCTTAGTATAGCATGTCGTCCGAAAAAACGTCATAGTATACCATTTTGTCCAAAAAATGTCATAGTATAGTATGTCGTCCAAAAAAGGTCATAGTATATAGTATATTATCCAAAAAAGGTCATAGTATAGCATTTTAACTAACTGAGGACTTTAACGCACAAGTTCACAAACACCATTCATCATCTGAAGTTTCTTCTGATTCCAGGCAAATCCTTGAAACATGTTAAAAGGTTATTACCCTCCAAGGTGTAAAGCCAACAAGACATAAAACAAACAGTCCTGCATTTAGATTGAGCTGAATGTTTGGTAGTGTTCAGCAGAAAAGAATTTCTGTCAAAGATTTATGAGAAAAAAAAAATCTACAAAGGTGTCAAAAGGTGCACAATTTGTAAGTATAAAGATCACTTAATAGTAAAAGCCTATAATAATTAATGAATTAAAGGCGAGACAGTATGAAAACATATGTGAGTCATTTATTATCATGATGATTTAATAGATTGGCGACATTCAGATGATCTCAGGTAGTTTTAGGTGGTTTCCTATCAACAGTTCAGGGGGATGTACATAATTTCACCAGATGTTACACTTCTGAAAACTGAACTAACATTATCTTCAACTATCCATCTTCAGGGCCACAATTTATCATCAGCTTCAGTGTGTCATTCTCAATTCTTTTATATCTCTTATTTCTTATCTCTCATATGCTACCCACATTTTCTTCACGTGAGGAGAATGAAACAAGATTCACAAAAAGATTGACAAACTTGTTGCAGGTCTTGTTGTTAGTTTCTGTACACATAAAAACTAAATATTTATCAAAAATACAAAGAGAGACAAGTTTTTGAATATGAATTAAAATCATATAATGTGAATAACATGCTCTTTATGCAGTGATTTATCAGTACTAACATTTTTAATGTATTTATGGCTTAATGAGTAAAAATACTACCATGAGAATTTAACTGCAGGACTTTTTACGTGTATTGAAGTATTGTGTTTGTTGTGGTACTACCACTGGTGCAGAGTGGAGTATTTCCAGTCATCATCTTATCATCTCTTCAGCCACAAGGAGGAGATGTAGCTTTAACAATTCTTAAACTGGGAAGGTTACTAAAAGTCAAAGACCAATACTGGTATTAAACAAATGTTTATTTGTCATATAGCACAATAAGAGTATAAATAAGAAACTTTACAAAAGAGCAATAACGTGACAGCTTCTTTTCATAGAATAATCGATAACTGCACCTGAAATGCAACAGATGTCCAATAAATACATAAATGTCTTATTTTAGCCCATTATCTACAAAATAAAGGTCTGTGCTGATAACGTGAAGATGTAAATTTGACCTGGAAGGCAAGTGAAGGAGACCGATACTATAACGTGCAAAAGACTCTTTGTTTGGAACTGCAAAAAAAAAGGAACAAAACAACATAACTAAGTACACGACAGATCCCTGAATGCCCGGGTTCTTCTACACATTTACTGACTAACCAGCTCTGGTTGAAGCCTCTTGCAAAGGACTGTTACTTGCAGCATACTATGCTATATATTAAAGAACTGGAATAGGTGAAAGCAACAGTTTTGAGGCTTTCACTAAGTGCTACAAAACATTCAAGAATCTCACTTCATCTGAGCCAACTGCCTAGTGGAAGATGGGCAGGAAAGATGAAAAAAAAAAAAATTAAAAGGTCATGGGTCAGAAAAGGAGGGCCAGAGGGGAGGAGTAATTCTGTGCGTCCATGGTTCATACACACACACACATTAGTAGCCGTAGCCCTGGTGATAGCCGTCCTGGTAACCATGGTCGTAACCATGCTGGTGGTAGCCGTACCCGCCGTACTCGTCCTCGGGGCAGCGCATGCCCAGCGACTGCTGGATGGCCATCTCCTGCCGGCGGAGCTGCATGGAGTCCACCAGGTCGTAGATGTTGGCCATGGACCACATGGGCGACGGGTACCAGGACTTCACGTTGCCATCCTTGCCCACCAGCAGCATGGAGAAGTACTCAGGGCTGATCTGGAAGTAGTTCCGCATGTCCTTCACCAGCGAGGCCGACATCCCCTCACGCTCCACTGTAGCCGTCCCTGCATGGAGCAAAGATTGAAGTTAGACACCATTGAGGTCACCGGGGTCGTGAAAACAAGTTTATTGATGCACCCAAGGAAATTCACAATAAAGCATCATAGAGATACCAATATTAAAATATATATAGATTGGACAATAAAAAAACTTGCTTATTCACACAGTATACATGTATTACAGAAAATAATATAAATAAATATAGGCTATATTGCACCAGAGTACTTATTTTCATATATTTGAACTGTTGAAAGTGAGAGAAATAACACAGTTTTTACTGTGACTGCAGGTCTGCTTTTTAGAAGCATTAGAAAGAATCGGAGGATGTAAGGTATGAGGCTGCATCGTCACTCAAAGTTAGAGCATTTCTTCCAGGAAGAAAAGGAGAGGATGACCAGGCAAAGAAAGAGGAGGAAATGTGAACATTTTAACATTCTAAGAGAATGAGAAAAGTTGGGCAGTAGCTTACAGACGCAACAGATAGACGATAGAGATGAGAACCCTGTAACTTATTGTAAACGTAGCCTAGGATAAAATGTGAAAGGACATGCAATGTAGGATGCTTCAATAGATATAAGGAATAAATATGTTATTAAAAATATATATATTACAGTTGAAGAAGTGCACTATATTTTTCTTTGTAGAATTGCTTGACATTTACCATAAACTCCACATGCTCAAATACCAAAAGCAGAAAGCTAAACAACTTAAGCTCTTCGGAACCAGCTGCAGTTTTTAGTCTTGCATATCGCCTGTTTCTTTTTTTTTCCTAGGTAAAGTTTGATGAAGAGTTCTCCTGAGTAACATCCACCAGGTTACGGTGTATGGAAGCAATCATTCACGTTTTGATTCAGCAGCATGCATTTATTACGCAGCTGTACGCTTCTATGAGACGGTCCCTGCTAGTAATACGTCTTTAAGGTTCCTATGGGGACATAGTGGAGTAGTAAATGGACCTTCGAGATCAGATTCTCTTCACCATATGGTGGAACAATTATGAGACAGTGGCATGTGCAGGGGAATTTCTGAACTACCAGGGATTCTGAGCTGCATGTGTGTGTTCCTGTGTTTGCGACAGACACGGCCTTTATACACAGACTTCGCATGAGAAAGTTCTCACCATTGATGGGATAGAGTTCCAACACTCCGCCCATGTCCGTCGCCTCCGTGCCGACCAGCTTCAGGATGGCGATGTGCCTCAGACCTGTCACCATAGCAACACAAACCACATTTAAAACACACGTCAGAGAAAAAGCACAAATCTTAGAACGATCCCAGTGAAAGTCAGACTTCTATCTGCGTTTGTAGCAGGCCGACCGACTGTTTCTTATCCGTCGGTGTTTCTGTTTATCGCTGGAACCGTCCTATCCCAGGCAGCGGTTTCTAGATAAAGGGGGGAACGCGGTGGTCCGGCGAGCTCTGCCAAAAAGCTGTTTCCTCTGATGCGAGGAAACCCAAATTAAACAGGAGAACGCCGGCTCTGCTCGGTAAGAGCCAAGCGCTGGATACCAAACCCAAACCTCTCGGGCCTTGGGCTCAGTGAGCGGGACAGGGCTTTGTCTGGGACAGGGAACCGAGCCAAGAGCAACGCGTGAGGGGGGAAACTCACAGACTTGGTCTGGTCTGCTGATCAGGAAGACACAAGAGGCACTATGTTAATCATCAACTAGTTTGATTAATAGTTTATTAATGCTTTATAGATCAGTAACAAGCCATTAATCAAAGCAGCTTGGTAGCAGATTCCGGTTGAGACGGCCAATAGAGACATGTCTTAGAGATTTCAGTGCAGGTCCCCATCACAAGGTGCAGCATTTTGCCAAAAATTAAAAAATAACAGCTGCAAACAAAAAAATTTCCATGCAAAAAAGATTTCTAAAACAATAAGATTGACAAAAAAATTGCTCCTAAACATTTTTTGTATGCATGTTTTTCAATTCAATAAGAAACTAAATTAACCAGATGAAAACTTTATTCGCAAAATAACAAGTTAAGAATTGGATTTGCATGTTAATCAATCATTTATTTTACTTATAATAAAATATTGTTTTGACTGTAGTCTTGAGGCTTTTCTCTCAAATCCTTTTGTTGATTGCAAAACTTTTCTGCTCTTTGATTGCGTAACAGGAAAAAAAAAAGCAGAAAAGGCCATTCTCATTGTTTGTGCCATGGAGGCTTTAATTTTCCACATCGCACTTTTGTAAGAGAGATATCGGAGCAGGACGGGCTTACGAACCAGATGTGATGTCACAAAAACATGCTCTTAGACGTCAGATTTACGATAAGATTAGAGAATTGACTTTCATCTGATGAAAATGGAAAAACTTTGTAGTGTCAAAGAAGTCTTCAGCGCTCTTTAAAGACAATTAATGATGCACTTATAAGCAAATAGAAAACTATCATTACTAAAGGTAACAAGAAACCTATGAATGAATATTTCTTATAAAAACCATGATGATGGAATTTTCAAAAATGTTTAACTATCCCTTTAAAGTTCCATCTACTCAAAATTCCCCTCACTGTTAACAAACCCTTTTATTTACAACTTCCTCTTTGGATGTTCCATTGGACACTGGTACTATTAGACTTTAACATTTAGCCAACAGTTGTATTTGGAGTGAATTTTGTGCCACATTAAAATAAGTGTCCCGACATTCTGCACCAAATAAAGTCTTGGATCCATCTTAATGTGGCCATCATAAACGTGACAAACCATCTGTGTTCCTGACTGCAGTAACTATTATGAAAAAGAGCCCGGGAGAAATATTCAGAAATCCCAAATTCATATAAACAAGGCTGAGGTTCAAGTAGGGGAGCGGCTCCTGATGACAGCGTTTATTTGGTTTTTACTGAGAATGGGAGTTCACCGTGGCCACGGGCTATTTCAAGTTTACATTTATCCTGCATAAATCTGTCAGACGGGCCGGGTTATTGGGATTTGTTAAGTTTAGATAAATGTCTCTTTTTGATATATACATACATGCACAGTAATAATATTTAAGCAACTTTTGGAAAAGTTGACTAACTGGCAGGACAGAAAGGCTGCTGTCATGAGGGGAAAAAAAAAGAGCTTGTTAGCGAGACAGACCGACGAGAACGGCCCTCTGCCAGCTCTGTCATCTGGGATCATTCTGCACACACACACACACACACACACACGCACAGTATACACAAACACAGACATGTGCTGATAATATCAGGATGGATGCAGTAAACAGACGCATCGCTTGTAATCAGCTTGTGATTAATATATTCAAGTGGCGTTACTAATACTTTGGCAGGCGGCGTCAGGGCACGTGTTCGGGTACACTTGAGATTCACTATTAGTTGAAAAGTACATAGAAAATGGCAAGTTTTTTTTTTCAGTTTCAATCACTCAAAATATTTGGAGAGAAAACTGCTGTGTTGTATTCACGGCATTTTCATATAATTTTACATCCTTTCTGGATGTCTAATCTGAGGTAATGCCGCAGAAAGCGGTTTTAATCGGTGTTATTTAATCACCTAATGAAGGGTTTTAAGTTTGGATTCTCAGGTAGGCCTTTCCTATGAATAGAAGCTTATTGTTTGTTTGTTTGTTTGTTTCTTCCTGGCTACGACGACAGGAAACAGTTTTGAGCACGGAGCCGTGCTGGCTGAGCACGCTCAGAAAGGACAGGAAGCCACACAACCGGACACGCTAGCTGTACTTGGATCTGTTTCTATAGGAAAACACACATTAGGTGTGTTTGCATCAACTGGTTTTGGAGCAAATAACTCGACGCAACCATGCAGAGCCTAACGTGGTCAGCAGATGGCGGTGTAGCCTACGTTACACGAGTTCTATCATGACAGCTCGTACTGAGCATGTGTTAATGATGTCGCAGACGAAGGTGAAGAAAGCATATAATGAGAATAAGTGGGAAAACGCTGACAGTCATGTGAGTTAAATGTTCGCCACGTCAGAACTTATCCGACAAAGTTACTCGCACTTAACATTTACAGCATAATGTCTTTACTGAAAATGGCCTTAAACCTTGCAGGGGGGGTATAAACCCTTCATTCATAGGTCATCCACACACAGTGCAGGAGATGCTTGACCAGCTGGTTTCTGCTGCCGCCCATCCAGCCACTGCAGGTTCAGTGCGCCTGCATCGCCTTGGAGCAGCAGTGGAGTCGTGTCTTTCTTTACCTGGTGAACTCATCCTTTAAACCAGCTCTTACGTGTTGGTTACACAGCGACTACGGGTTTATTTCAGCTGACTCACCCAGATTGCAGGCCTGGCTGTTGAGGGCGTAGAGCTGCTGCTGATAGGCCCACTCCTCGTCGCTGGGGGCAGAGATGATGAACAGGCGACGTCTCCAGCGGAACCTGCAATCACAGAAAACTTTAGCCCTGGATTTAAGTGGCACTTGGTGCGGCAGTGAAAGCCCGGTGCTAAGACGAGGATTTTATCCTTGTACGCTAACATATTCCCATATTATTACTGCCAGAGGGTGACAACCCCAAATTATGGTCAAAAACCTGCCAGATCGCTGCGCTGTGATCTGGAGCTGGAATCCGGGTCTCCATGGCAACAGAAAGACAGCCCGTCTGGTTTAGACATCTCAGGAAAAATATGTGACTTGCAATGATTTAGCCTTGAGAAACGACAGGGCTGCATGTTACTTTTAATATCTGTTGGACACACACAAAAGAGCTGCCACAACCTGACGAATGCTGCGTAGAAACGCCGCGCTCCAGATAATTACTGAGCAAAGCAGCAGATGTTTGATGAAAGAGGAAACAGCCTGATGAGACCACCCAGCGGTCCCGCCGATAAACACTTAACCAAGACATTATAGTTGATTGCTCTGCATGTTAAAAGATTCACGGAGCGTTTGTGGACAGTAACTACATACAAGCCAACGCCTCGTCATCTGCACAAGTTGTCGCGTGGCTGAATAGAAGCAGAAACCTGCAGCCACGTTCTAAAGTCAAGTGGAAAAAAATGGAATGGTAGCATATTAGCAGGGGTGCAATATAACCAAGTACTATACTTACTTATATATTTCTTTTTCATACTTCTAGTCCTCTGCATTTCAGAGGGAAAACTTGTACTTATAGAGATATGACATTATTGGTTATTATTACTTTGCAAATTCAGATTATAATTATTTTTGCAGGTTAAGCTAACCAGCTGTGTAACTCCACCTTTACCAGCTGATGAACACATCCATGCATCAAGAATTAAAGTGATGCATTGGTGCATTAGTGATTCTGGAAAATGGCCATTCTAAATAATGAGTACTTTCACTTCAGATTAGAATGCAGGAACTTTACTTGTGACAAAGTATTTCTACACTGTGGTACTGCTGAATACTTCTTCCAGCACTGCATATCAATACCAATCAGTGTAAAATGTGCATGATGCTACCTGGACAGGAAGTTCTCCAGTGATCTGGGTTTGTCTTCTTTTTTGCACACGACGCCATTTCTCTTCTGCTGCTCCATTTCTCGGATGCGGGAGGAGAAGGTGTCGATGTAGTCGAACACGGCCTTCATGGCGATGGGAACCTCGTAGGATTGCTGACAAAAAAGAACAACCAAGTCACGCTATGTCCAAAGGGCCCGTTTTAAACGCGGTGAAACCACAGAACGAATAAATCACAATATCTGCGGCGACAAACCCGACGCAGACGGTCACAGAGGGCATGAAAATAGAGCGCTTTGAACTGTGATGAATCTGCTTCCAGTAAAGTGATGGAGGGTGGGAACGTGTTTGTAGATGTGGTGTGGCCCTCGCCACATCTCTGGAATTCCTGATCAGGGCTTCTGGGAAGCGGCGCATGCGGGGCACATCCGTTAAACAGAACGCCGCACTGCGTTTAATTCAAGATATGTTGAGCAGCGGCTTCACTAACTTAAAGATGTAAAATGCATGTGCATTTTATTGAAAACACACTTCAATTTTTCTTTTTAAAGCTATTTCACCATGAGGTGAACACTGTAAGGATTTAAGCGCTGCAGCTTTTTTAGATTTTAATGCCTGAGACATATGGCAAGTAGTTGGCAAACATGCCGATAAACGTTTTATGGGATGGGGCCTCATATGTCGTATTGAAACGGGGCCGCCTCCTGCCTACGAACACCTAACACACGCAATAAAACGCATCCCAGCTTCCTTCAGGGTGCACTGAATCTGCTGCACAGCTTGTCGCGACGCTTTCACACCTCTCCCCGCTACGTCCTGTTTCATGCTCAACGCTCACAGACTTCCCTGTCTCTGCCTCCGTCAGCACAGGGGTGAACACTAGCCTCTTTGATGAGTCCGTCCAAAAACAACCTGGTGATTTACCCTGGCACGTACACACACACACACACATGTACACACACACACACACACAGCTGTTGGGCAAATGTCGTGTTGTGTGAATTAAAACAGTGTTTTAGTGAAAGCAGCCTGTCAGCGGCACACAGACGGGCCAGCGGCCGAAACTACCTTCAAAGAGAAGGAGAAGGTGAACGTGTTGAGCAGATGAACCTTTAAATAGACGGTGAAGACCAACCGGGATGCAGAAACACGCTTTGTACGGGTGAATCGAAGTTAGCAGCACAACACAAAAGGTTAAAAAAAAAGGATTTTAACCTTTGACCTTAAGGGGAAAGCGTGATTAAAATGTTTGATTGAATGAATGATGAAATGAATGATTGTACACCATAAAAACTCTACTTCAGGCTCAGGTAAGTGAAGGTTATGGCTCCATTACTGATTAAGCTTAAATTAGTGATTAGTGTTACTTATTTGACCTTTGCACAAGGCACAATAAGCCTGTAAGTCAAATATTTGAATTTCTTTCATATATGTATATATAGAGGTTACAAAGAGGGTTTTGTTGACCTGTTATTTGTTGTAGAGATGCGAGGCCTTACCTTGACCCTCATATCGGTGTCTGTGAGGACCATGTAGAAGTCGTCGTGGGTCATGCTAAACTCTTTCCTCAGCTCCGTGATCAGGTCCTGGTTCACCAGGTCCTCCTGACGCAGGCCCTTCATGGGCTTATCGTTCTCTGGAAGGAAGCAATAGACAGCGGATGAAAAGCGTGAGACGCTTTATGTTAAATCACAGTAAAAATACGCCTGTACTATGCAGTATATCACTAAAGGTTTTATTAGGACCTTTAATGCATGTCATAGCCATCCACTCGTGTCCTGTCTGTGATTAAATAAAAGGCAAACGTGCCCCAAAGAGGTCTAACGAAACAGAAATATGTGAAACAAAAACACGCGACCATAGGAGTTATAAAAACGTCTGGCATCTCCGTCTGTTTGCTTTGACATTTCACGCCAAAGAAAGTCAGGCTTTTTCTTTTTTTTTTAAACAATTGATGTGTAATTGTGATAGTTTCCCTATCAGATACCGCAAACAAACGCGAGGCTCCGAAAACCACTGGGAGTAAATGTGTTTTCCTAGACCCTGCAGCGGAGCGCGGAATGGAAACATGCAGAGTGAATCAGGGACAAACTGGACAAAGAGCAGCTTTTATTCCCTGAGATCTGGCAGTGTCGGATGCCTTAGAAATTTACTGTAGCTGGCATTTATACAGGCCAAAGCAAAAGCCTTTAATCACCACTCCCTCCATGTGTGTGCACACACACACACACACAAACACAGACCGCAGAACAGTGTTTTTCGGCGGTCGTCTCACCCACTCTGTGCTCCGTAACGTGTGCGAGCGATCAGGCCAGGGAGAGCGCGGCACGTGTTGGACGCAGCCAGAAAACTCACATAAGTTCAAACTCAAACACTGTGAGTTCATCCTTAAACCGAGGGAGGGGCAAAGCTGAAAGAACCAGTTGTTTGTATACAGTACATGCTCTCTCACACACACACACACGCACACACACACACACACTGACCCTCTGGCCAGCGAGTGGAACAAAAGTGTAAGCGTCCTGTTGCGGGTGTGGGGGCGGGTGACGTCGCCTCTACAATTCCGTCTGGATAGAACCTCGTTGTCGTGAGGGGTGTCAGACTCGTAAACTTTTACAAAGTGGTTTTACGTATCCTGACATAAACGCACATTTAAACGACGTCGGCCGTAAAACGTCTCGGGCAATGGGCACGAATGACACAGCACATCTCGCGCGGACAGCGGCGTTTTTGTTCCCTCCGAACAAGTAGCTGGAAGTGGTTTTTAAAAATGGTACCGTCATAATGTACGTGTGTGTGTGTGTGTGTGTGTGCACGTGTGTGTTCAATTATCTCCAGCTTACACAGACGGACTTCCTGTGCCCCCGTGTTTAGGATGATGCACGTGGAAGGTATGTGTATGTATTCTGGCAGCGTTTCTCCTCTCCCCCTCCTCTGATGTGTGTGTGTGTGTGTGTGTGTGTGTGTTGAAGGCAGACCCCCCGCTCTTCAACAGCGGTGACCTCATCAGTAACTCTGTATAATAACCATCATCTATAAATGTTTAACAGGTAATAGTTATTTTAACTGCTATTAATGGTTAATAGTTGTTTAGTAAACCATCTATAAAGATTATTTGATAAAGTTGTTAAATGCTTTATAAATACTTTATTAAACATAGATCTATGGATAATATTTAGATATAGGTAGCCATGTTTATAAAGACATTTTAAACACTATTTCTATATATAGATGTATTACGAACCAATTATGACCCACTGGCAGACTATAAACTAAGGTATCTATTAGCCATTTATAGATGGTGGTTAATGTAAAACGTTACCATCTGAACACACTAAAAAAAAAGACATTCTGACCACGGATGCCAGGATTGTGGGAATTTAAAGTTTAGCATCACCTGCACAGATTGGCAGCAGCTCTGTGGGTTTGGCGAACAGTTCATCCAGAATGTTAGAGCAGAGACGGTTGCTGAAAGCATCTCGGTTGACATCGCGTTAGGACAGTCAAACAAGGACAGGACGGCAGACGTGGCAGGAGACACCTCTCCTGGCCTCAATCTGTATATTGTGAACGTTCGCATAAATCATTTTTTTTTTCCTGAACTGAAGAGTTTGAAAAAGTACCAGGGCCAGGAGGACATTTTTTTTTTATTAGCATATATATGGCTGCCTCTGCAGATGCCATGTGTTGATGGATCGGCTCATAATCACCAAGTGGTAGTGATTATAAGCACTTTGAAGAGATGTGTGTTGGAAATGGAGTCAAATCGAGAAAACCACCCAGACTTGGAAGAGGTGGCGCTTAATTCGTGCATACTGAAATAGCTGTGGTGGACAGATGTGAGGGTATCCATGGTTACGCCTGTGTGTGTGACACAGAGAGGATGCAATAGCATAATGCAATAGGTCAAGTTGATTGATCATGAACACAAGCAGCTGGCAGGATTAGAGCATCTCCAAGGACGCAACGTTACAAACACTGACCAATAACCAAAATGTCTTCCTTCTCTGATGTTTTTCAATTTTTTTTCAATTTTTTTTTATCATTCCTGGCCCTAATTCGTTGTCCTAGAAAAAGCAATATTGGCAAATCATGTGGTGAAAAATTGAGAAAGAATCTGATGTCAGCGTGAGAATGTTGTAGTTATTTTAAGCGTTTTCGCAAGGAAATTATAATATCTGAATCACTTTCACTGGATTACAGGGATTCTATATTTTAAATTGTAGGAGGAAACAGGGAAGAGAACAAAAGAAAAGAATATTCTGGAGATAGAAGTCTTGCATGAAAAGTTCTCCTTAAGTACTAATAGCAAACTATACTTAACGTATTAAAGTATAAGTACAAAGTTCTCATCCCTCTGACTGACATATGACATCATTAGGTTACTAATAATGAATCACTGGTGTGTAAGTACCATGATGATGGTTCCCAACATAGGGGTTGGGCCCCCCCAAGGGGTCACCAGATAAATCTGAGGGGTCGTGGGATGATTAACGAGAGGAGAAATAAAAGGAAAAGTTCCGATTCACAAATCTGTTCTCCATTCTCAAATAATTGATTGGATTTTTGCTGAGAAATTGGATAATTTGAACAATCGTTAAAATAAAACCATGTGAGATGTTTAGAGGGGAAAATCCCTTTATTATATAATATATATAATATTAATATATATTATATATATTTGGTGGAGCTGTTAACAGCTCATGACAAGTAAAGTACAATTACCTTAAAAATCATACTTAGGTACAGTACTTGAGTAAATGGACTTACTTGTGTTCCACTTTACCAAATGCAGGGGCTCCTAAAAGCCATCTGGATATTACATATTTTACTCTAAATCAAATTCAGATTTGTTTGACCAGCTGACTGGCCGTGAAGTTTCCAGAGAAGGAGAGAGAAAGTGAAGTTAGGCCGAGCTACAGGATAAAGCTCCACACACAACCAGCGAGATGAACTACTCAGAGTCGGACCATGACTCAGCACCACCGGGGGACGGCCCGGTTTGCTCAATCATGCGTGGGAAGAGTTCTGGAGAATGAACGGCAGAGGTGAGATCACACGCCGACGGCTACGTACCCAGCTGGTAGTGGTCGATCTTCATGGTGGAGTTGGTCAGGGAGCCGAAAATCGTGATGATGGAGACCTTCCTGATGGCCATTTCGCACACAAACTCCAGGTACTCGTCCCTCTGCTGAGCATACATGCTGCTCTCCTCGCTGGGGGATGTAATCAGCTGGGGGGGGGAAAGGAGAGGAGTTACACACACATACACACACACACACACGCTGCAGAGGTGGTGTTTACATTAACCTGCACGCCGAGGATGGGGCATATTTTCCCAGCCTGCCCACAGCACTGCGGTGATAAGAATCTATACTGGCTGCCAAACAGAGACGCCCAGTCTGTTAACACACAGCTGTGCAGCCCGTCTGAGGGCTGCTCCGCATACCTGATGCCTTCATATAGCACACCCCGCTCCACCGTGGTTCTACAGCAGCTGCAATGAACCGACATCCCGTCGCACAGGAGGATTTAATCGAGTTGTTTACCAGTAAATATCAATCAACAAGAGATAACTTGTCCAGATGTTGAAGTTCTGGCAGTTAAAAAAAAACAACTTTCCAGAGCTCTGTTCTGGATAATCAAACTCCCACTCTTTGATTTAGAAATAGACTGTGATTCACCTCCTCCACTTCTCCTGCCGTTCGGTGATCCAGGAGGGTGGATTGTTCAAACCCTCGTCTCAATGTAGGCAGAATTTATTATTTAAGTATTCGACAAGTAAATAAGTATTATACAACTGTAAATATGTAATGGTTTTGTTGGATTTCTTACATTTTATACTGCTTCCAAAACATCAAGCAAGGTGACATCCCTATTAGTTTCATTGGAAAATTCTATATTTTGAGAGAGTTTCGGTATTAAAATGTGTTTTGATTACATTTCCATCAAGCAATTTATAGTTTATTTACAGAATCTTCTCAACGAGTTTGCTAGTTACCACAATACAAATATCATGGATATGGTGGTTGGTAATTCACTTTAAAAGTACAATGTGTAGTTATTGGCAGCATCTAGAAGCAAGACTGAAGATATAAACCAATTGATTACTCCAACTTGCAGGAGAACCTACGGTGGATGCTAAAAATGTGAATGTCCGTTTGTCCCCATTGGGCTACTGTAGAAACGTGGCAATGCATTAATGGTTTTATAAGAGGTGACCCTCTGCTCATGTAGGAAAAAACAGCTCAATCATACTCTAAAACATAATGATTCTTATTATGATTGAATTATACACTCATTTACTCATACGTATGAATATAATATTCCATTCTGCCAAGACTGTTCCGTTAGATGCTTCTAGATGTTACACAGTGTACCTTTTTAAAACTGTAAGACGTTTGCACTGGGAGTTGGTTGCTATTTAATAAGGCTGTTTCAGCACTAATATTCCCTCTGGCTGAAGCCTGAAACTGGAGATTTGCCAGGCGGCAGAGGGAGTGAGCCTCTTATGACCTGTGAGTGTTATGTCATGCTCTCACCAGCAGCCGCCTCCTGTTCTCAAAGTAGTCCAGGAAGGAGGCCAGAGATCCCTTCGGAGTGGGCGTTGGCCTCTTAGTGGGCTTGGGGTAGTCCTCTTTCTCAGGGTACTTTGATACCTTCTTTCCATTTTTCTTGCTTTCCTTCCCAGGCTTTCCTCCTCTCCTCTCTGCCTTCTTGGTCGCCTTGTCGATTTTCTTCTTCTTCTTGTCGTGCTTGCCCTTGACCCTCTTGGTGGGACTGACTTCTGTGAAGGTTTCCGTCTCCTCGGGGTAGCTGACCGTTGGCTTGCTGGGCTCATACTTGTCCTCGTACTCATTGGTCAACACCTTCAAAGATGAGGATGTCATGTTAGCTGTTAATCTATTTCTATTACTTGATTGATTAATATGACAATGAATAGACATTGTATGGTCACATTATTCAAATCTTCTGGCACCTAACACCTAGCATTCATCAATCCATTCTCTATTCCCATTATTCCTCATTAGGGTCATGGGGGTCTCCTGGAACCAACCTCAGTGTAATTTCTCTCACACATTCATACCTATATGTATAGTTTAGAGTCTCCAATTAACCTGAACATGATTTTAGACTGTGGGAGGAAGCCGGAGAAACCAGAGACAATCCACACAGACACAGGGAGAACATTCAAACTCCACACAGAAAGGTAAAAAATACAAGTTCTTCAAGTCCTTGAACCCACAACCTTCTTGCAGCACATAACAAGACCAGCAAAAACACAGAAACCTTAATTACATTTAGAACATCCATACATCTATTTTCTATACCCACATACTCCCCACTAGGGTCATGGGGGTCTGCTGGAACGAATCCCTGCGTACTTTGGATGAGAGGCACTGATACACCCCAGACAGGTCACCAGTCCATCATATCCTCCAGACCTGTGGACAATTTAGACCAGGGCTGCCCAATCCCGCCCCTGGAGAGCTACTATCCTACTTGTTTTTAGGAATCTTCCTTCTTCAACACACCTGATTCTAATTATAAACTCCCTCTCAAGTAGCTGAAGCTTGCCAAGGGCTTGGGAATAATTGGAGTGTGTTGGAGTATGGAGGTTCCTAAAACATGTAGGATAGTAGCTCTTTATTGGAGACTCTAAATCAGTGCTACCCAATCCTGCTCCTGGAGAGCTACTATCCTACATATTTTAGGAAGCTCCCTACTCCAACACACCAACCAATTCCAATTATTCCCAAGCCATTGGCAAGCTTCAGCTACTTGATAGTGAGTTGATAATTAGAATCAGGTGTGCTGGAGCAGGGAGACTCCTAAAACATGTAGGATAGTAGCTCTCCAGGAGTAGGATTGGGCAACCCTGATTTAGAGTCTCCAATAAACGTAAGTATGGTTTTGAATTGTGGGAGAAAGCACAGACAAGCCCCAACACAAATACTTGAACCTGCAACCCCTTTGCTATGAAGCAATGGCGCTACCCACTGCACCTAACACAACATTTTATCTGAATTCCACCAACTCACCTTCTCTCCTGTATTCTTCCTCTTGGTGGGTTTGATCCTTCGAGTGCCAGGTACCAGCTTGCGGCCATGTGGATCTCTGCTGTCCTTGTCAGTGTGGTTGTCTCCAGCCGGGGTGGTTTTGGCCGGGTACCGCTCCCTCTCTCTGCGGTTGTAGTAGTGGGGATCGGCGGTGGTTCTGGGGGCCGGCAGCCAGGAGGCCGTGGTGTGGGCTCTGGTCGGCGCCTGGGTGGTGGTGGTGGTGGTCGGCCGTTTCGTGGTGGTGGTGGTGGTCCTTCTCGTGGTGGTTCTGGTGGTCGTGGCTTTGGTGGTCGTGGTCGTGGCTTTGGTCGTTGTGGTCGTGGGCCGCGTGGTGGTGGTGGTGGTGGTAGTGGTGGTGGTTGGCCTTGTGGTTGTGGTGGTGGGTCGTGTAGTTGTGGTGGTGGTGGTGGTGGCCTCTGTGGTGGTGGTTGAGGCGTGTGTGGGCTTTCGTGGGATCTTCTTCCATGGTTTCCTTTCAACTGGTGTGTCTACTGTCACTCACACACACACACACACACACACACACACACACACACACACACACACACACACACAAATCAGATAGTCTGATAAAATTCGGCTTTTGTATTGTTGTGCATTTTACTGGGAAAAATTCCAATCCATTCTTTGGAAAGCATTACCTAATTACTTACTGTATTTAGGTCATGGGGCACACATTCACATTGTAGCTTAACATTAACATTTCCTCTCTCAAGCTTCTCATCCGTCTCCAGAAATTTTAATGAGCCTTTTCTCTGATTCGGCCATATAGTTGTGATGTCACAACTTTGCGGCGGTCCTGAAGGCTTGTTACAAGTTATGAATACAGGCATAGTACAACACCTAGACTTTCCTAAAAGCAAAATCAATTAAAATCTATCGTTCCAGAATACATAATTCTTTCTGATAAAATCTTTATTTAAAATCTATAAAGCTTCTGACCATTATTTTAAAGGGACATTTCAACTAAATTCCAATTTCTCTCCATGGGCATTATCCAAGGTTGAGATTTCCGCTTCCTCTCTAATACAATGGAGGCAGAAGAGAACCTGTTTGTGGATCTCAGCGCATTAAAGATGCCATAAAACATATCGACATCAATCACCGTCAACCTTTCTCTCCGGAGAAGTGAACTCTGGGTAGTACACGAGACACGCTGCCAACAGCTTTTACTGGCACTTTCAGCAGGATATGATGAGTAATGGCGGAAACTACTGTCTCTGAAAAAGAGATTTAGCGTCGGGTTTTTAAAATATAATTTTTCATTGCTGTGAAAACACCGCACAAAATTACGTTTATCTCCGCTGCGCTAAAAGTGACGACAGATGTTTCACAAAGATCACAAAAGTTTTCTCTCAATGATCTGCTAGAGGTCAGAGAGAACTTTTCTTGATCAATTGCATTAGAAAGCTGTAAAACACTTTCTTAAATGCAAGCATTCAGACATTTTAACTAAATAAAAGTACCAATATAAAAATGTAAAAAATATACTCCATTATAATAGTAAAGCCTGCATGAAACAACCCACATCAGTATGTAGTATTAGCTGCAGACTGATATACTGTATGTTATATATGACCTTATTAAAACTGAAGCTTCAGTATGTTACTGTTGTAGATTCTGCAGTTGGAGCTATTTTCAACTTTATTCACAGTTTGCTAGTTTAGTCCTGATGTGGCAAACGTGGGGGTCGGGCTCCTCCCAAGGGGTCATCAGATGATTAATGGGAGAGGAAAGAAGGAAAAACACAGATCTGCATTTGCAAATCTGTTTTTACTTTTTGGACTGTTGACATTAGGAGTAAAGTTGAGCAGCACAGCTGTTGCTTTTTTCTGTTTTCAACTTTAACCACATGCTGTATTCTGTGAAATCTGCTTCTAAAAGTGACTAAATGTGTCAGATAAAATGTAATAGAGCAGAAAGTACAATGAAATGTAGTGGTGCAGAAGTATGAGGTTGAATCGAATGGAAATACCCAAGTAAAGTACATGATGTACCTCAACATTCTACTAAAGTACATGACTCGAGTAAATGTGCTTGGTGTGACTTTTGAACATTGTTAAGTGGCCCTCACCTGTGAGCGTCCCCTCCTCCACTTGTCCCTCCACACCTGCTCCTTTACACTTCTGAACGAAGCCCTTCTGGCGCAGCTTCTCCAGCTTCCTCATGGGCGACTGGTCGATGACCTCGTACATGGCCTCCAGCCTCACGGGGTAGGGGTACCGCTCCTCCACCTGCAGGGTCTTCTTCAGCAGCACCATCCCGAACTTACCTGCGGGTCAGCAACAGGGTCAGGTGTCTGCACGGCAGGTGTCAAGTGGTCACCTTCTGCAGGAAGTACAAACTCACCTTTCTCCAGTTTGAGGAAGGTCATGAGTCTGGGGATGAGGGCGGTGTCCAGCGGCTCCTCCATCACTTTGCCCTCCGGGGTGATCCTCCTCACCTTGCCCCCCATCTCTCCCTCCTGGTGGAACATGACGATCTGGTGCACGTGTCGCTCCGCCAGCTCGCAGTACACGTCCGGTTTCAGCAGGGACATCATCATGCGGTAGTAGCCTTCCGATTCGTGGGGCGCGGAGATCACCAGGACCCGGTTCTTCCCTGCGAAACTCGCCAGCAGGTTGGGCGAGCCGGCGCCGCCGGGCATCCGGGCCACCCTGGCCCTGGCTCCCGGTGCGCCCTCGTCCCGCAGCATGGCGTGCATCTGTCCGGCGCCCCGTCTCCTCGGACCCTGGCCCCCCGCTCCCCTGTCGCGCATAGTCCCCGCAACAGGAGCGCCCTCGTCGTTCTGCACACCTTCCTCCCGCTTGGAGCCCTGCACCGAGATCGCCGACCCGACCCCGGGGCGCGCGCGCCCGGCGAGGCGCTCCGGGTCCCGCGCGGCCAGCTGGGGACGCCCCGTCCTCGCTCGTCGGTGGAACTGCACCCGCTTGAGGTGAGTGTGTTTGTCCGCGTCGCCGGTGCAGGTCAGCAGATAAATCAGAGCCAAACTGAGCACAAAAGCCCTCCACATTCTGGCGAGAGGTCAGAGAAAGTAGGCTAAACACTCACCGAGAGAAGTAAGGAAAAAAGAACGATCCAGCGGTGGACCCGTGATCCGGACGCGTCTTTAGAGCATTTGAGGCTGTTAATCAATTAATTTCAGATACAGACAAGAGGGTAGGCACATAATAGTCTGCCAGGGGTCTGTCAGAGCATGCCTTCTGCTGACGGAAAACACTCCACTGCCCTATTTGCGAATAAGAGGAGAATTAGTCGTGCGTAAACAGTTATGCCCACAATTTCATCTCGGACCGCTTCCGTTGTCAAGTATAATCCCAGGAAGATTAGGAATATATAACATCTCTGTTATAAAAGCATCCAAACTTCTGAAATAAATCCTCAGGGGGGGGAAATGAATGAAGTCTTTCAGCGAAAAGTTTTCGACCACGTCACATCTCCAAAATCCACTTTTACGCGTTCGATCTAATCATCAAATAATCTATTCAATTAATCCTCGGCCGCTTTTTTTTTTTAATTCCCAACACACAGCACGAAGGTCTTCTGGGTGCAGGAAAGAAGGAAACTCCGACAAAACGCAAGAAGAAGCGCAGGCAGAGTGGAAGCTGCGCCGAGCCTGTGCAGGAAAGCGCGTGCTGCTTCCTCGTCTTTTTATTCTTCCCAGGTTCTCCCTGGCAAATCGGAGCCGTGGAGGCTTTCCCAGAAATGTCCACACAAACCTCAGCCTCCGGACCCTTGGCGACGCAATGGCAGGACCTGCCCCGGGACCGTGGGTTGCCAGTTCAGCACTGCAACACCCCCCCTTTCAAAAAAAAAATGCCTTTGTGCCAAACTTCCTGTCCCTGCGCACAGATGGTTTTACGTTTCACTGAAGCACAACCATATTAGCTGACTAAAAGTAAATTTCATTCAGATGAGTTGATGATTGAGGCTGCCCCCCTGCTGGCCAGATTAGGTGGAAGTGTCAAGTTCCTCTTTTAAAGCAAAAAAAAAATCCCTCCCACATCCCATGTCTTTGATATTGTCCAAGTGGACCTTTCTACCTCCAGAAGCTGCAGTGCACAGAAACAGATCATTCAGAGGGAAATACAGCGCTGGTGTATATTTAAGCTCAGATGTTGACCGTCCATAAATGTTTAGAGTGAGAAGAAGCAAACATGTTGTCTTTACATGCTTGTTGGCAGAAAAACACAACTGTAATGACTGTCTTTGCTCTTTTACGATGGCTCCTTGAGCCAAAATCAGACGTTTTCCATTACCTCCAAGAATGCGTCCCAGTTTGGTTTGTAATTAGGGCCTGAGTACAGAAAGCCAACCACCAGGCCACATCCACTCTCACTGCAAATGCAACCTATTATACAGTAGGTGCCACAGCAGTGTACGATCTGTTATCTATGTAAAACACAATAAGCTTTTCCCTCTATCTCTGCCTGTGCAAAATCTATGATGTAATGCAATGACCACAGGTAACAGTTCCATCACCTGTAGGCATTTGTTTGTTCCTTTTCTCCTAAAGTGCTGCTTTAATACACCAATATAACACTACTCAATTACAAGTTAACATCCTGCATGGAAAATTCATCTTATGAAATAGTGCATACAGTAAGTATTTGCAGCAAAATTTAGTTTAAAACACTGATATATTATTAGGCTATATATGATATCATTAGTCAATCATCAATGCTAAAGCATATGTGTAAAATGCATAATACTGCTGTAGCTGCTGGAGGCAGAGCTACTTCATTCACAGCCACAGTAGTTCAGTGGTTCCACCCGGGGGTCGGGCCCCTCCAACAGGTCAACGGATAAATCTGAGGGGTCTTAAGATGATTAATGGGAGAGAAAAGAACAAAAAAGCAGCAAGCAAATATGTTTTTACTTATACTTATGGATTATTTTTTCGTAATCTTTGATTTTTGTTACTTTCCATCAGTGCGTTTTATTCATGACGTAACTGACATGTGTCGGTGTTGTGTTGGCCAGACGCAGCAGGAATCAATAGACATTTCCACTCAGTCTTTGGCAAAATATGCTGAAAATAAAAGTCTAGACAGCTTTCAGCTGTGAATCTGAACCATCTTCAACCCAAAAGTATATTCCATGAACAATACAATTACATAATTCCTCTTTCTGCTCCTTCACCTTCAACAGGCTCAACAAACACTGAACGCCACCAAACCGTGTCCAGAAAACACAGACGCCGCAGTCGTTATCGCACTCACATGCAGGTTCCCACCGGACAAAGAAACCACCTCCGAATACTGATTTTTATCGGATGATGAGGGCGGTGAACGCGCCTCGAGCAGCCTGCGTTACTCCTGATGTCAGCAGATGTGAACAGCTGCAGGGTAGAAAGCGATTGCTCGTGTGATATTGACATTGATATGCAGCAACATGAGACTTTTCATGGGTTTACAGGATAATTACGATCTCTATATGCTAAATCACTGTATTCCTCTGAATATGTGCAAATCATTGTCAGGGTTGTATAATGTATTTTACTTCCTTCTGGATAGCTGTTTATTACAGACTGGTATTGCATCATAAAGTTATTTTACTATTTCAGATTCATTATGCAAACACACACACACACACACACACACACACACACACACACACACACACACATGCATGAGGTGAGCAGATGGGCCGGCCATGTTTGTTTTAGATTTACTTTTAAAACATATGTGGCGTTCCCACATGTGACAGACAGTGACCCACTGACCTCGCAGCATCCAGCATCCAGCAGAGCTGATAAATGCTGCGTTTTTATTAATTTTAGCTTATGTTTATGGCATGATTTCTTCTTAACAGGTCACGAAAGGCCGCACCAGTGTGTCTCAGACAACATGTTTCTGTGCTCAACACGTGCAGTTTTGAGTGTGTTCCCACTAACGTTGATGAAAATGCAGCGTGCTACGAGTATCCAGATGCTGTAAACACACTGCGCAAAAGGTTGCGTGTCAGTGGTGGCCATCTTGTCTCCATAAAGAAAAAGGCTCTTTACATTTCTGCTGCAGAACTGTTGACATTCCACTTTATTTGGAATCGTAACGGACACTTTATTGCCTGAAAACATATTAACACTTAATCCGGTAGGGTATTAACTGTCATTAAACAGTGGAAATGCAACAGCCAGCTGGTTGGTGCAAAATGCATTCTGGGATACGTGGCTGCAGAAAACTAAGTCTCCATTATTATTGCCTTTATTAAAGTAAATGAATACTGAAGCATCAGTGTTGGAGCAGCATGTTTAGTGTTGTAGCTGCAGGAAGTGGAACTTCAACCAGTTTATAGAATACAGATAACCAGTGTAACCCAACCTAGGGGTCGGGACCCTCCACAGGGTCAGCAGATAAACCTGAGGGGTCAGGAGATAATTAACAGGAGAGGAAAGAAGAAAAAACAGATCCGATGCACAAATCTGTTTTCACCTTTTCTATATTCTTTGAATTTTGGTGAAATATAGGGTCATTTGAACCTCGATCGAAGTGAAACCATCACATGTGTGATGTGACTTTACCTGACACACTGCTATTTGTAGGACGTCAAAGATTAAAAGGTTGGATACCACTGGTTTACTTTTAATCATGTATTGTATGCAAAGTGCTTTTTATTCATATAACCATTGTTTCAACTCTGCAACAGTCAGATAATGTAGTGGAGTAAAAGGTACAATATTTCCCCCTGAAATTTATTAGAAGTATGCAGTTGCATCATGTAGAAATACTCAACTGAAGTGCAAATACCTTGAAGTTGTGCTTGACAGTACGTTGAGTGAAGGTGCCGTGCAGTACGTGCTGTGCAGTGTTAGTTTGTGGGACGGCTCTAGCATTAGGTCACAGCTCACACTTCCTCTGTAAACTTTGCCTCCGAAGGAACATTTTGACTTTCCTGCACCACCCATCTCCTGTTAAATCCGAGATCATCGTAAAGTGCGACGGCCCCACACACCACCCGCGGCCATCTGGGCCTCACATGCTCCGATCAAAGGTTTCCTTGGCGAGTCTAACGCGTCTTTCTGAGCCGAGGAGATCATTCTTAACTTGCCCCATCGAGCGGCTAGCGATGTGTGGTTGAATGGCAGGCTGCTACATCGCCGGATCAAGAATGTCTGTTTGTCATTAACTTGACAGTTGCACACACACATATGAAGCATGGAATATTCTCCTGGTTTCACTGCAACTCAACTCAACTCACATTTATTTGTATGGCGCTTTAAAAAAAAAACAACCACAGCCACCACAAGGTGCATAGAAATGCATAGAAGGTTTTAAGACAAGTTTTAACCACAGTTAGGAGCAACCATCACTTTTTAGGCTGCATTCATAAACGTGATGACATTTGACCCTGGACCCGCGACCTTTGACCCCCGCCCGTCTGTTTTATCAGCCTGCTGACAGTCCGGTAGGAGGAAAACCTGTCACATGTTTCACACGTTTACATGACACATGTGCGCACGCCGAGAGATCAAAGTGCATTTCCATAGGACGGAGGATCCTTCTAAAAGAAGTTCCCCGACTCCCACAGTCAAACCTTTGGGCTCTTGCAATAAAGCTGGAAAATTCTATCATAATAGTACATATTCACGTATTTATCTCTTCCACTCCAGCAGCAGAAAGAAGAATATCTTATTCTAAATGCATATAATAATATATTTATAGTTACTTAGCCGTTAGTAGCATTTAAAACTACTTATAAAATGACATCGTTCACCATTCAAAAGTCTGGGATCCCTTAAAAATATCCTTATTTTTTGAAGAAAATCACAGTTTATGCAATAAGATAACATAAAACACTGTTAATGTGGTAAATGACTATTTTAGCTGCAAATGTTTTAATGCAATGTCTACATAGGTGTATAGAAGTGCATTTGCAGCAAGCATCACCCCAGTGCTCTAATGGTTCATTGTGTTTGCTAATTGCATTAGAAGCTAATGGATGATTAGAAAAAACCCTTGTGCAAATTATGTCAGCACAGCTGAAAACAATTTAGCTGGTTAGATGGAGCATTCTTTGACGAAAGCAAAGTTTGAAGGAGAAAATTCTTATTTTACAGACAAAAATATTATATATATATATATATATATAAAATACATATTTAAATGCTGATTACAGAGGTCAAGACGTGCTCTAAGTGGCAGCTTTAATGGGCACCAACATGCTTCATGAAGCAGACTCCTTGACCACATCCACCCCACAAGAAGCTTTCAGCTTGGACGCGTATGAAAGCAGAGGACCTGGTTTTGGAAATAAAAGGGTGGCGCTTGCTTACATGTGACTGAAATAACCCGGCGGTCCTCATATGTCATCATTTAGTGGATTAGCTCAGCGGGACTGGAAACGTTTGACTGAGAAAACGTGCAGGAGTCAGAGCCTGGTTCGTCGCCGTCATATCTCGTTTCTCAGCCTCACTTCATTGTTCTTTTCTTAGACGCGTGCTACTGTGTTTTTTTTCTTTTCCATACATACCTTCACATGTGAAAACACAAAGCAGCTGTGGAAGTATGTGAGGATGCATGTGTGTGTGTGTGTGTGTGTGTGTGTGTGTTGGTCAGTCCTGGGTGTGGACCACAAGTGTTTCTCTGAGGCTGGAGACCCCGTTTATCCTGGTTGTGCACACCTTGTGCAAACATGATGAAAGAGGGAGGGAAGGGCTGATTTATTATGTTTCTCTGAAATGTAAATGTTCTATGTGGCATCACAGAGGGACAGGGAAAATGAGCGAATGCTGCACATCATGTCATAGCGAAACAAAATATTCGAATGATCTAACCAGAACCATATGAGATATGTTTATGGACCTGTTAGCGTTTTACTTCAAAGATAAGATGAATCCGCGTTATAAACAAACTGAACTGGCCTTTGGTTTCGCTGCATATTTACTGAATCTCTGGAAATAGCACGGCTGTGGACGGTGATTCAGAGGCCTGGAGTCCGGCTGAAGATAATGAATTACACGTGTATTCTCCAAGCTCTGCATGATGATAATCGGCTCATAAAAACACACCAGCCTCCTTATATGTATGGCTTACTAATACTGCAACATCGTAGCCTCTTTCTTAAACATAAAACTCGTATATAAACCTTCACAATTCCATATCGGACTTTTTAAAGCTTTCCAATGTATGAATGATCTCAAAAAGAGAGAAAACTCACATACAATATCTGAACATGTTCCAGTGCACAATCAAACATTCACTTTGCCAGTGGCAGAAGTAACTAGTACAATTTTGAGGTACTTCAATTTTACTTTAGTATTTCTATTTTCCTTATGGGGTAATTATTTGACTTTTTAAAACTATATTTTAACTATAAAAAAGCACTGGTATAGATTAGACAGTTGAATAATAAAATGCTGTTTGCACATACAAAAATAATAGATTATTCTTAATATTCCAATTATATGATGATCACATCTGCATGGGGACAGTTTGCATCACGAGTACTTTTACTTTAACACTTTAAGTCGATTGTGCTAACTTTACTTTCTCCCTCCACTCAAAACGATTTATCTGAAGGGGCGGGGCCTATGATTTGTGACGTCACAATCCTGGTCTGATTCAACTTACACAAATAAATAAGAATGACTTCACAGAGAAGTATTAATATCTTCTGCGTAGCAGATCATCCTTTTAAATGAAATATATTTATATTCATAGTCTCTGGAATTTTTAATGATTTAATTTTAACAATAAAAAACATATCAGATAAACATAATAATAGTTCAAAGAGTGTGTTTTTATACTTTACTGAAAAAAATGCAATCTCAGTCTCTCTGGATCTGCATCACTCTGAGAAGCTTTCAGTGGAACCGTGCCAGACAACCTGCCCATTTAGACATGTGAATAGATTCCTCAGTAAAGTTTGCTCAGCTAAGTAGCCTCTTAGCGCGTTAACCCACCGATGTGTATGGGTTGTATACGAGGACGGTTATGTTCATGGGTTAAAAAGGCCCGGGGCCGATGACCTTCTGGCAGTGACTCAATTTCCCCCCCCTGAGTCGCTGCACGAGAAGCTGCGTCCATTCACGCCGCCAACAGGCCGCCTTTCATAGGGGGCACATCACACAGGGCCTGTGGTGCAGCAGGATCCACCGTGAGTCAATACCCGCATGGTGCTGGTCCAGGCCACAGCTTCCAATCTAATGACCCTAACATGTGGGGCTTTCAAAATCCTACTTGTTCCATTAGCTCTGCACGGCATGACACATATATTACAGGACTAACTTGTTTTACTGTGAACTTGAGACTTAAGAGTAGAGTAGCAACACCACAATGCAAACACTAAATCACTTAAAAGCACCAGCAGGAAATGTAGGCATACTGGATTCTACCTGTAAGTATTGTATACACTAGTTGTATATTTTTCCATTACTCATGGTCGCATTATTTTATTTAGAACCAGGATGTCAAACTCAACTCAACCTCAAGTGGGCTGAACCAGTAGAAAAAATGAAAACTCACTAAATTAAAAAGAGCAATTTCAACATCATTTATTCCATAATTAGTCAATTTACTGTTATATTTAATTAAAGCAAAACTATATATATACTCAGAGGCAGCGCCATATTTTTTAGTCTCCAGAGAGTAGTTCCTGTTTTCCTACTTTAACATCTTGATTTTAGACTGAAGCATTTCGGAGCCACTTGAAGAATATGACATCTCAAACTCCGGATTCAAGCATCAACTGTAGTAGGATGAATTAATTGTAGGTTTGGTTCTGCATGTGAGGTGATTGGGGGAATTGTAGCATAGCTAGAGCAGCAAGGAATGCTGGGATATCCCGTTATTACTCAGAGCACATGTTGAGTAAAGCGAAACCTGCTGAACGCTGAGACACATCACGTGTATTTTATCACTTCAGTTCAACACAAAGGAAAATTTAACAATACCAGTCTTTACAGGAACTTGTCTTAAATAACTTGAGCTGACTAATTAAATAGTACAAAGTAATAATACTACAAAATACAAAATAGAAGGTACAAAATAGATAGAAATAGGTAGAAAGTACAAAATAGAAGCATAAAGTACTAAAATTCTATGATACTCTTTCAGAGTGGTTATATTGTACTTTCTACTGCAATTACATTTATCTGACAACTTTATTTATTGTTCAAACAAACTTTTAACACAAAACACGTTGTTAACAGCTCCAACGGCAGATTTTTTTTTTCCTTCAAAATTCCCACATGGTTTCATTTCACCAAATATTCGAAGGATTCAACATCATACTCACCAAAAGTAAAAGCTAAGCAAAACAAAGTGAAAGCATATCTGTGTATCTGAATGATCCCTCACACCTAAGTTTGGAAGAAGGTACATATTAATGTGTGATAATTAATCATAAAGTAATCAAGTATGCATGTGTGTATGTGGGTGGATATATGCAAATACGTAAATATGTGTGTATGTGTATGTATGTAGGTATGTACGTGCATGTATGTATGTATATATGCTTTGCTTATGCATACTTTTTTCTTGCTATTCATTAGTATTTTTTCTCCATTCTTATGTCCATAATGCATACTGTGTATGCTGGTCAACAAATTCTACGAATTTTGTACATAGTGTTGTGTATTTTTATTTTTTATAGCTTTTATTTTATTTACTCTGTACGCTGCAGTAACAAGCTAATTTCCCCATTTCGGGATCAATAAAGTCCTATCTTATCTTATTTATCTTATCTTATCTTAATTAATACATACATTTTTGCTGCTAATACTTGTGCACTACTACTGATTACGCAACACGACCACTGATCAAACAGTAGCAAACCCATATATAACAACCCATCTTTTGTGTTAGAAAGCGAGTGGAGAGACGCGCTGATTAGAAGCAGACGTTCTGTCCTCTCTAATGGATTTGAGCAGCGTGTGACGTGGGTGCGGTCGTGCTCTGTGCAGCACGGACCGGCTGCAACGAGGTGCATCCCCAAACTCAGCGGGACAAAGTACATTCCTGCATCGCATTATTTCTTCGGATAAAAAAAAAGGAATGTTCTGATAGGATAGGAGTGATGCACTCGCGCGCAAATCGATTCCACGTGCGGTCGTGTTGCTGGTATGCTAATGGTGGCAGAGCAGCGAAACCCTGTGAGGGAAGCTGTGGCACCGTGACAAGAGGAACTTTCAGAAAACATTTGATTATTGGGCATTTACCGCCAAAAGGTACCCTGACATATGTTTAATCTAGTGGAAACCAAGTCATCTGAAGGGGTGAATAACAACAGGATACAGCAAAGAAAAACAAAGACTACACGTAATTCCACGTGGCAGATAGATTCCAAATAACCGCCACATACTGTAGCTGCAGAAGCCCACGGAGACCAATAAAAATATGATGTATGGTGAGAAAAAGGGATCACAAATATGAAATATAGTAAATAACATGTGGAAATCAGCCGTGTGCGCCATTACTGCTCTCAGGAGGCTTGTTGTTATGCTGCAGCGCAGATTGGATAATTACTTGCAGATTTCCGTGCCGATAAAATAGTGGGACTATTAACCTTGAATACACTCCACACAGTCACACACAGACACACACACTCAAACACACGTAACTCTACGATTCTTCAATGCACATCAGCATAGAAATCCCATGCATCGCCGAAAGGAAAAAGCAGATATATAATCAAGCGCAGATGAGGATGAAAATGAAATTTGGCCATGTTGCAGCATAAATAGATCCAGAGATGACCGTCGAGTCCAGACTGGACAGCGGATGTTTTTGTTGGACTTTGCAGGATGATCATACCTGATAGGCATCTTTTAATAAGCCTGTAAATGTGTTGTTGTCTCTTTCAATTGCTTTAGCTGAGGAGGAAATACCCCTCTTCCTAAATTTAATGTAATAATTCCTCATATTACAGTATTAGCTTGCTTAAAAGATAAAACTATCATAAAACACTTCCTCATATAATTATGTTTGTTTTCTTTGGATTCAATTTGGATTCGCTGAGCGTTAGCATCCCATTGTGCTCCCATGAACTCCAATAGATTTACCCACTAATTACGGTATATTGCATAGAAAAGGTAAAATCTACTCAACTCGTGCATGAACTTGAGGTGCAAGTAAAGCTTGGGATAGGCCTGTACTTACATACATTTCTTTTATTAAGTCACTAAAATGTGACCATTGTGGCATTCACAGTAAAGCCCTTTATATTTTTCCTTACTTCACACTTATTCATGATTAAAAAGGCAACAGGCAAATTTTAAGGCCCAATGATACACAGCGTGCAGTGATATAATCGTATTGTTAGTATAATGATATATAGCATTTGATAGGTTTTCACATTCATTGACATGAAAAAAGAACATTATAAGCTCTAATACAGAACCCTGTGGTACTCCGTTGAAAAAGAAGAGATCTACATCCTGATATCTGAACATGAGCATGTTAATCAATATGCTATGGTTAGCTGCATCAGTACATTGTGCAACACAATATTTTTGCAGTCCATCATCTTAATTACATCATTTATTACCCTGAAGGCGGTAATAATTCTTTGCTGTGTCCTAAGGTCAGATTGATATTTGGATAAAATATCATTACAATCTAAAATGATATTCTTACCCTGGTCCAAGCCAAATCCATTTCTTAAAGAAGGCTACCTAGGGAGGAAAGAGGAAAGCCAAGGTTCGTTTCAACCTTTCACTCTAAATGAATGTAACAGGATATGTTTTTCTATGAGATGCGAAAAAAAACACATCATAAAAGAACTTCCAGGCCAGCTCTACTTCATCAATGACAGAAATTCTACTCCATTCAAAGCGAGTCAGGTCATGGTAATAGGTTTGTTTACGAAAGTGTTTCAAATCTCATCACTTAAACTTTGGCAATTGCATTGGTGCTTTGTTGTGAAACGTGTAGCTGTCTCGTTAGCTGGAGAGCTAATATCTACGGGGGTCAGGTAGCAATGGATGCGTTCTGGGGATTCCCAGGTGTTTCCCTGCGGCTATCCTTCTTCAGACCAATAATCACATCTTGAAACGTAATATAACACGCAACACGTGCAACACCATGTCACATTATACTCTGCCTGCTAGCTAGTTGTGCTAGCTCCAAGATCTGGCCTGTAGGTTTTAGCCAAAGTCAGAATGGTTCTGTTTGGTGAAGTGATTTGTGGGAGAGGCAACTCAAAGCTATAGCGCTGGTCGGCATCAACCTCCAGGCTCCAGGCCAGAGGACATGGCTTTTCCTGAACTAAAGTAAGTGTGAAAGGAATGCCAAGCTCACAGTTAAAGCGATATGTTAAATAAAGTGCACGCGCGCTGCAAGTTCAAGAAGAAGAGAAAGTAGCCGACCCTGAGGTGCAGCTCATGTGTGCTGGAAATCTGGCTTTTGCCCAAGGAATTTGTTGAGAGGCTGTGATTGTAAAAAAGGATAAGAAACACGCATATTGCAAAAGTTACTGGTCCACATCCAACATGATAATCTATCCTTTCTCCTACGAAATCCGCTATCAGTCAGCACACTGTAACGTTCACTTAGTCCCACACACAACACTCGTGTAAACTTGTTGTACATTTCAGTTGGTCAAGATCCAATGATACTGACCTATCGATCAATAAATCCATCAGACAGATGCTTGAATACATTTTAAAGACAGTATTACCAATGAACATCTCTTGTGTTGGAAACAATGCTGTAAATATTCCTCAACTAGTGTCTTTTACCCGATAGTATTCAGTTTGACGGCAGCAATGCTGAGTTGGAGGGGAAGTGTATAAAAAGAGAGCTGAAAGTGCACAAACGCCTCCTCACTCAACACCTGTTTCTGTCTGCTTTTACTCACCCGGCCTTCTGGTCTGAGCTTGACCACTCGTGGCCTCCATGGGAGTAAAAACAGATCCGTTTTCACCGGAGAATTTGAAAAACTCAATAGGTAAACACTCTGTGGGAGAATGTATAGTCATAAAAGAATGTTCTAATTTGCGCAATGACCTGACCTCCGTGTCCTTCACGGTCCATGTTTTATTGTCTCGTGGGCCTGGAGGTAAAGATAATTTGGGACTTGGACGAGGTCCAGACTCCCCTGATAGTTTTAAAGGGTAGATCACTTTGACCCAGAGGTGAACACTTGTTTTTCCTCAGCCGGAGGGTGTGATCCAGCCTGAGCTGGACAGCCATTAAAGATCTGTGTTTTACTGACTGGTATTGGCTTCAGACTGTCCACTGAACATTCATTGAAGTATTGGTTTGAAGAGCAAGTATTAGAGATGTTTGGTTAATTTTGTTGATTGTACGGAGATACATACGATAGGACATGAATGGAAGTCATCATTTCATGCCACTCTGATGTTTTCAATCAGCATGTGAAGGGAACATAGTACAGTGTGTGGGTCGGACTATAGTGTTTGACTTGTACATTCCACAGTCAGGCTTTAGAATAACATTCCCCTCATGCACGGCTACTGGTACAAATAACTCCAAGTGCCCCGTCAGTTAATGATCCAGGACCATAGACGTTCACCGTACCTGTACAGTGAACAGTGCATGCATGACTTCAGTAATGTGTTCACTCGGTAAGTGCAGCACAGCGTGTTAGAACATACACACGCTGCGTTGTTAAGTCGTGCATACAGACGTTTTGTAGTTGTCTAAAAATCAAAAAGACGTGCACAACATTTTCTTTGGCCAAAAATGTTGGCTACTGTAAACTGAAAAATAAAAATATCCTTTTTAAAGAAAATTCTAGGCTCTCTTGTTCTCTAAAAAAGCTGGATTGGTAAAAAAACAACTGCAGAATGTCAACATGTTCTGTTCAACAGTTAGGTCCTGTTTGCAATTTCTACTGTATGTTCACTAATAAAACATCCATCTATCTGAACTCTCTTGCGTAATCTCATGCAAACTCGCATAATGCTGTTTGCCCGCTATAAAACCCACGTCACACACACACATACTGGTCACCAGATATCCCAGCATGCATCACCTATATTGCAGAATAAATCGAGGCTATACTGGCTATACCTACATGTCGATTTCTACCCAAGCAGGAATTAATAATCAACAACTTCTTATTTGAAGAAACAGCTGAAAAACATTTCCTTTGAGATACTGGAGCGCTTTAACTTATCTAAGGAAGCAGAGAGGGTGATCCACATCCTGTCTGGTGCACAGTGTCCAGAGGCCTGGGCAAATATGGTGGTCAGGTTTACTTTGGGGAGGATTAAAGATGAGAATGTTTGCTCTCTCTCCCGAAGCATGGCTGGAGTCCTTGGTGTCTCCTCTTGTGCCAGTCGGCGTCTCCGGGTGCCAAGTCTCCCTGTGGCTGACGGCTCAGGCCAACACTGGGCACCAACACCTCTGATGTCTGGAGAGGGCCGACTAGACTCCTAATACCAAGTTAAATATCATAAAAGATCAGACCCCTGGGCGGATTTAAACTCGCTAATGCTCGCGACGTGACGCACATACACACAGGCCTGCAGACACACCTGTACAAACACACACATTGAGCACACGTGCACGCGGACTTAAAGAGGTCAACGGTCTAAAACTAGATGTTCAGCCAAAGACCACAGGGAAATTGTACCAGGGATCCTGTAAAAAGGTTTTTACTAAAGACACCGGTAGCAAAGCACCAGAGAGTCGGATCTTTAAATCATGTCCCGCCACAAGCAGTTTTTAGAAAGTTGCTTCAGACTAATTGTTTTACTTAACCGCATGAGCAAATTATCAGACTCCTAATTGTCTGACTCTGAATAAATGAGAGTGCAGTTTATTAGGTAGCCTAACAAGCTGCAAGCTGGGACATTTTCTCTTTTGTCTGTGTGTGTGTGTGTGTGTGTGTGTGTGTGTGTGTGCGTGCCTGTGTGCGTGCGAGCATCCATTATCAATAAAGTTGTAATACTGAAGAAGGGAACATTGTTTAACCCCCTCTTTCTATTCTTTGGAACAGATAACATAATTATTAATAATTAATGATAATAATGAATGACTTTAGTATAAGAACGATTCTTAACAATTAAACATACAATATGTAATTTTCTAGTCATCTGAAACACCTGCTTCTACTTTTACCAAAACCTCAGATATCAGAGTCTGTGATAGGATTCAAGTCGCCATTAAAAATGCTAATTAAAGGCACAATGTGTTTTGCCATAATTTAAGGTACGGTAATTTAAATGAGAAATTAACTCTACCTATTATGGGTCCACAGTGTGAAATAAAAATTATTTAAGAATTAAAAAAAGAACACTGTACATCCAACGTAGCAGAAAATCCTACATCATGCATACTGTACATGTACATGGGAGAATAGGTTAGATAAATATAGATATGATTTATCATTTCCAGTTTGATTTAGAATCTGACACAGGATTTCTAAGAAGAGCTACAGCCTCCTGCAGTAAAACTGAGCATTTTACATAAGAAATAGTAATAATTAGTTGTCGCTGTGTGCAGAAATGACGGCTGGAGAATGTTCTTCTTCTATGTTTGTCCGATGTCTCTCGTGCAAACACGAAGCACATTTCATCTTTCATAGCAGAGGAATTAGGACATGCTAAATACCTAACGGAGCTCGGTTGTTGCTGCTGCTGTTTCACATTTTCTGCACAGACATAATCCGAAACAGAGCGAGGCTACACTTTCCCAAGTGTCCCCGACGCTGATACTTTGTCGTGTCTTTGACACTGACACAACGGCCCCATTGTGGAGCGGAGAGGCAGACAGTCTGCGTTGTACTAATGTTGACATTTCACAGAGACAACAGCAGCGTTGCTGGTATACAGAGGGATCACACGAGAACAAAGTCCCCTCATCACAGACTGTACAGCTTTCTCACACAATTACACCAGCGGCTGTATCAGTATCACGTTGTGTTCAGGCTGCAAAATGCAAATGTCTGCATCGGGTTTTGAGTGTGAAATGGAAATTTGCATGGAATTATGATCACTGTGGTTCATTTAAAAGTTTTATAAAGTGCAGCAAGGCCTCTGAGGTTAATCCACACTCTATAGAAAAGTGGTCAACATGCTAATATTAGAGATAGAGAAACACAAAGTGAATGATGGGGGAAAATTACGGGAAGCTTTTACCAAAATATTCAAAAGTCTATGAATTGTGCTAAGTGATTTCCAGTGGATTTTTTGTTTTTTTGCACAGGGTAGTGGTTCCAGTTTGAAGGAGAAGATTCTTGAGGATGAATTTCATGGAGTGGCACCAGTGAGTGTGTTATTCCCATTCACAGTCATTTCCTGGACTTTCATCCTCTCCACTTCCAGGCATCCATCTCAGAAAGAATGCAGAATGTAGTCCGCACCGCTAAAACCACGCACGCAGGTAGGAGGAGGGGAAGCAGCAGAAAACGTGTCCTGTTTCCAGGACGCGGAGCAGTCAGGACTTTAATAGGTCAGCGGCAGGCTGCTTGATGAAGGATATGAAAAGCAGAGATTCTAGGAAGGATGGGTGACATGGAATAAAACACTGGACAGGAATCATTAATATCAGGTTCTAGAGAGAAATGAGCCGAGAAGCTTCTTTATATATATGTTGTAAGCTTAATGTGCTATTTTTGTGCTATTAAATGAAGCTGCTGATCTATAACTAGATTCATCTTTCTCAGCTTGCTGTTTTGTGTATTTTTTTGTTTTTACAATGTACAACAGGAAGTCGCATCTTGAATGGTTGAATGGGTAAAGTGTCTGCCTCTTACGAGAGGCTGTGCTACAGAATAATAGAGATTGAGCATATATTAATATGTAAAATCTTTTTTTCTTATTTATATGAAAATCTAGGGGCCCCTATTTGGATGTAATAGAAAGAGTGGGTGGCCTGTTGTTTTTAATATTTTTTTTAAATTTTTTGTATTGTTCCTATTATTATTATTATTATTATTATTATTATTATTCACTTCTTTCCTCCTCCTTCTTATTTTCGTTAATAATCTGACATTCAGTGATGTACAAATGCATAGGGAACCTTACTCACTCTATATATATATATATATATATATATATATATATATATATATATATATATATATATATATATATATATATATATATATATATATATATATATATATATATATATGTGTGTGTATGGTCCTCCCTGTTTGCTTGTAGATGTTCTACGTTTCTCTGTTCAGTGTCTCCTGTACAGTACAGACAACGTTTGATTACTCAGATAGACATATATGTTCAATCACTAGCATCTCGACTCTGAAGTCGACTTTGTAGATTTTACCACTTTCAGATTATTTAGAGAATGTAAATGAGTGACAATACATATCAATATCAATCAATCAATACATATAATACTAATAACTACAGTCTAGACATGAATAAAAAAAATAAACATTCTCTCATAGGAACAAGGTTTTGATCATTGGAGAGATATTTAGAAAACACCACATTAAAAAAGGCAGAAATTGCTCTTTAAATCACGTCCAAGAATTACCATGAAGGTTTTCAACGCGCTGTCCACTAAGCTTTGAGGCATCTGAATCCTGGTTTACTCGCTCGCCAGCCCCACAGCTGGTTTGGCGAATGAGCGTTTTTGAGAACCCGGGCGCGCGCGTGGTTGGACGGACAGATGGAGAGGCGGAGGACGGGTTCTGGCGGAGGACGGGTTCTGGCGGAGGACGGGTTCTGGCGGAGGACGGGTTCTGGCGGAGTCTGCTGCCGCTTTCTGCTCCGTGAACGGCACAGATGGCAGCGATCGCTCGCCGAAAAAAACGAAGCAAGGGACACACACAGAGTGGCTCAAAATAGGCCTGAAACCCGATCATGTCTCGGCTAATCTGCTACGCGCTGATCACATTGTACAAGAGTAATAGAATTGCATAATTGGTCCAATTTTTATATGAACAGAAGAATTTCTGAAGGCAGCTTGGCCCATCTGTAGACATCACACTCTGATCAAGTTCTCAACTATTTGGCAAAGAGATGGCAAAAATTATATAGACAAAAATAAAAAATACCAGGGAATGGATTGCAACTATCTCACAATTATGAATCCCCAAATGATTAGTAGGATATCAGGAAAAATAAGACATTCATGGTTCACAGAGAATAAATTTGACATTGCCTTTGCCCATCTTAAACCATCTTGATTTGCCTTTAGCATCACCATTATGCATTATGCTTTTATTAAAATCTTTTAGGTGCGTCCAAAATGACAAAAAGGACATTCTCATGTTAGCAGTGATCACAGCGTTTCAGCTCAAAACAACACAGATGTTCAGAGAACTGTTGGCATGGCCGTAGACTCACAGTCTCCCACTTCCCTCTCTACAACTACTAGCAGCTCACAGCATTTTGCTTTTCTATTCGGTTGTGCAACACCACGATCTTTAGAGGCCGTGGGCTAAATTTAATCTGCAGAATCAACAGGATTCTGGACTATATGTGTAAAACCTGCAAAAACAAACCTGGACAGTTTACACACCATACTCATGCATCTACTATGTGTTGAAAACAAACACAAGGCTAAATATAGGAAAAGGCTATTTTCCCCCATTGTGAGTTGAAACAGGCCTGTATCCAAGAGGCTCTCAGTACTTTTCCAAAAAGCCCTCCTTGTTTGGAAGGGGCAGAGGAATTTGGGTGTTCTGCTCGTATCATGAGGGGAACGTCTGACCTGATCCCTGTGCAGAATACCGCGCGTTGGGGAAGAAGTTCGACTTGTCTTTCTCATTGCCCCCGGTGTGTTTCCGAATGATGGAGTGCGTTTTCTTTCCGACGGCGGTGACGTCACCGCGAATGTCTACGGTTAATGCACGCACCAGGTTTCCTGTCTTCGCGAGCAGACATCCTGACAGCCTCAGGAATCCCGGTCCCATGGCACGAGCCTCCGACCCCCAGCAGAGACAGAAAATAAGTCACTTGCCCCTCGCCTGTCACTGTTTCCACCAGCGTGCATACACACCTCCCGGATAGCTGGACGTGGGAGAGTGAACTGAACTATTACAGCATCCTTGAGCTATGAAGTACCACTGCACACTCATGACAGCGGCCATTTATTTGCCTGGATCCGTGCAGTGGCTACTCACAGAGGGAGGGCATCACTATTACTTATTTCCCCCCAAAGATCATCAAAAAGTCAAGAAGGGACAGTGTATTTGCTTTCATCTTCATCTTTTAAGTCCCCCTCTACTCAAAAGTGTTTGCGCTTCACTGTGCAGAATGATGCATGTGCAAGAATCCCCATTAGTTATGACTGCAGGAACATCTGTTCTTCCAGACAAGACGATGTATTCGATCATCATTATCAAATAAAAAGAAATAAAAAAGTATTATGAAGTGTAGGATAATAGAAGGATTATAAAGTACAAGTTTAAAACTGGGCCCAGATAAGATTCATATGAATCCATATAGATGTTCTATAGCTATGCTGTGAATGCAAGTGTGCAGGTTTTCTTAACCCTGTAAGGCCCCTGGTTGCAAAATTACAACATTTCCTTTCAGCTATCCTGAATATAAAGACCACATTTACATTGTCAGTGGGTCCTGTTGTTCAGCCTCACGATGCAATTGAATGGTAAATGTGTTTAGTTCCTTCCAATGGTCAAGAACTGACACAACCTTCAAATCTTCTGGCTCCTACAGAGATAAGGGAGATATTTTTCCTCGTATACTGGACCAGGTTGAGATCTAGTCTCTCTTTCCGGGCCTCATGCAGCTTCTCTGTGTCCACTGCAAGATCATGATTTGTAACGTCAAAAAAAAAAAATAGTTTGGAGCTGATCCCGGTTCGATGTTCAACTTACGTAAGAGCGATGTGGAAACCTGAAGTCTCCGGTGCACATACACAGAGAATGGACTTTAAGTTACAGACATCTTGTGTCCAGCAGAAAAAAAATGTTTACTTTAAGAATTTGTAACTTGATAAGTATATCAGATACAAATTATTAATCAAGCAGTATATTTTTTTAATGAGAGATCTTTAAGAAACTGGGAGCAGTTTGATACTCCTCCACATACCATTTATTCTTTTTAAAGAATACAGCGTGTAGTTTCTGGCACCATCTAGTGGTGAGGTTGCAGATTGCAACCGAATAAGTAACACAACTTTAAGGAAAATCTACTCCCCACCCCCCAAAAAAACAATGAAAAAAGCTTAAAAAGCCTGGTTTGTCCCATCTGGGCTACTGTAGAAACACAGTGGGCTTCGCAGAGCATCTTATCTTACACAATGTACCTTTAACAATAACGAACCTGAGCACAGGTAAGTCGATGGACGATAAAATATTCAATACAAGATCTCCTCATCGAATTCTTGGTAAAGCTAAGAAATTTAAGAAATCCTTCACTTCATTTTCATCTCCTTTGTACAATGCATAATGAATGCCTGTGCCGTTTGCCCACCGGAATATTTTCCCCAGCTGTTTGTTTTCTTGAAATAGTTGAGCAAGCATGACACCCACACACACACACACACACACACACACACACACACACCTGAACATATGCTGAAAAAGTTTCAGCGCTGGCAAAGGCAGGGAGCCACCAGGTTCCTGAAGATTGTTTTCTTTTCAGAGACACAATAACCACAGGAATGCACCGCTGAGACTGAGAGGTCAGACCGTGTTAGAAATAAAAATGTGAAGCGCCACAGCGAAGCAGGAAAATGTGAGCGGCATAGACGCAGGTAAAGATTCACACAAGTTCAACTCACAAGTAGATGCATCCTGACCGTGCACACAAGTGCTATAAACACCAGCAAAAACTGGTGTTTATTGGTTTGTCCGTCTGTTTTTAATATATAATACAACTCAAAAAGTTCGGCTTTTTGTCAAACTTTCAGCAAATGTTGGGATTGGCACCACAAACAGATGATAAAATTCTAGTAATGATCCGTGAGAAATCCTGGTTTCTACATCATTTGGAATGTCCTCTTGTTTGATAAAAAAATGCAGTAAATGCACCTTAAAACTCTTATTTTAGAGCCATCTGGTGGTCACATGCTGCACCTGCATTACATAGGCTCTACTAGTCAACTATATATACACCTGGAACTGATGATGTACTGTCTCCAATATCACTAACCATGATAAGTCATCTGTCAGACTCCTGACAGATACTGTAACAGTACTAATAGAGTAATGTAAAAATACTCCATTACAAGTAAAAGTCCTGCAGATCCTACTTAAGTAAAAGTAAACTCCACAGCCAGTCCCAGCCCTTCCCACTTGTAGATAGTTATCCTGTCCATTCACCTCATTACTAACCTCATCTTATTCCCACAAGGTCTCTGTCAGATTGTCTTTGTGCATTAGTTTTTCAGTGCTATGATTTCTGCCTCCCTAGTACTTGTGATCTACAGCATCCTTGTATTTTGGTGAAATATTGGATCAACCAGGATTTTTCATTTTGAATGAAACGATGTGAGAAGTTTAGAAAACAGCTTACAGACATGTGACTTGTGACTCCATGCTGCGTGATTGTGAAAGACAAAAAAAAAACTACTTATACTATCAATTGCACCAAAATCAAGGTACATTTTTTACAGATAATTATTTTTCCCTCTGAAATAGAGTGAAAGTATGAAGTTGCATCACATGGAAATAATCGATACAAGTAGATTATTAATTAAGTTGCTTTCCACTATTGGGTTTGACCATAGAAACTTCACATTTTAATGATAATTCTCCTTTACACACTGTATGCTCTGTGTGTTTTAAGACAGAGATTCAGCATGTCGGTAAAAACATGCAACGCTGCCATCTATTGGCCACACTGACCCAACACATCCCGGCTGTTGCTCCGCTTCGACTCCACTGCTCCTGTCATTGCAGTTACAACTTCAGTTTGACCCGGGCCAGACGAACCTCAAATGATTTGTTAAATAAATACGAGCAGCCCGCCGCCTCCTGGCGATGCTGAGACTCGGCCTCCTGCTGCAAGGTAGACGTCGCCTTTAGTCGCATTTAGGCACAAGAGGGAGCTGTCAGTCCAGTAATATCCCACTGACCTGGCCTGACCTGTCAGACCTCCTCAAATCCCATCCTGGGTTCTTATTAAAGGAATGTGTGTCTTTTAAAGATCATTTTTTATGTACGCTTTCAGCTATGTTTTTACTGGATATGGCAATTTGCTTAATTAATGAGTGAGTTTAAGTTTTAAAACTGCACAAATGATCTGTTCCTTGTTGGTGCATGTCATCTCTATGCAGGATTTTTTTTTTTTGTTTGCACAGGGGAAGAAATAAATTAGTCATGCCTCAGAGACCTGTTATTCAGTTGTGCAGCAATTCAGCGGACTAGGTTTATAATTTTCCATGTCCTTGAGACAGCCCTTCAGTTTTCTGAAAGAGGAGAGCTTTTGTCAGAACAAATCAGCGGGAAAGAAGATGGATATGACTCGAGAGGTTATGTGACGGTGGCGCTCAATCAAGAGATGCCCGTGCAACAACAGAACCATTCATTTGATTTTATTAAAAGCTAGAAAACTGATCATTTCAATAGTTTACAAGGAGGAGTTGGAGCAAAATACAATAATGGACTTTTTCAGACACATTTTCATATTAGGGTTTAGAATTCCTGGGTGGTCCCGACCCCCGGACTCATCCCCCAGTCTCATCCAGTTCACAAGCATTAAATGGAAATCGTCTTTGTCTTATTTACACCTCTTTAAGGCTGCTTCGACAGGATGACACATGATGGATCGCTGCATTTTTACTTGATCCCTCTCAGATGCGTCTTGTATAACAACACTTTCTTTAACGCTCCGTCTTGCGATTGAAACTAAAATATGTGGACGCACGGTAACGCAGAAAACAAAGATGTTAGAGAGGGAAGCGTAAAAAAAAAACAGAAGATTTATTTGTTCCAGTGGGTTCTGTTCCCCCTGTACCCCTGCATTCCCCAGCTCTCCCTTCTGTTGCCTCTCCAGCCGCCCCTCCTCTTTCCTGAGGGGTTGTACAGTCAACTTTGACCTGCACAAAGAGCTTGTTAAACGTGGTGTAATCCCCGCGTCTCTGTTTTTTTTTGCAAGCGTGTTTTGTGTTTTTTCGCCATGCCCGTGCATGCGCGTGATCTTGACCCATCAGATCAAACCTGATTGATCCTGCAGCAGAACGGTGTGAATAGCCTGGATCAATACTCTCAGCAAATCTCAGCAGCCGACATTTTCCTCATTTTAAGGGAGGGGGGTTTATAGAACGATGAAAAAATCCTAAAGTCCACGTTTTCCAGGAGTGCCAACCGTTTCAGCCCATTTTGAATGAAGACAGATGATACAGGGCGGTCTGACACTGAGTCACCGGGATCCACAGACATGCCTGTGTCTTCCTCTCCACCCCGGTGTTCACCTCGGCGTGGAATGTGAAGGAATGCTCCTCGGTTCTCATGGTTAACAACCCAGGATGTGAATCAACTCGCCCATAGGAGGACGAGGAAAGCGTATGCATGTGTGCACGCCGGTGAACGTTTATAGAAAAAATAGCCGGGGCGTTGATAGACATCATTAGAGCTGAATGAGGTATGGTATAGCAGAAATATGTGGTGGAACTGTTAAAATAAGCTTGTTTGTGCAGGCAGCGCAGATACATGTAGACGGGCATGCGTTCTGTGGGCTCCAAGACGGGGGAGGCTGCTCCTGCAGGAATTCAGCTACTGCTCATTTCTGTAATCAGAATCTGATCGAATCTGGTGCTAAAACTATAAGTTGTATATTATGATGGTTATGGGGTTATGTTTTTAGGCATGCACAATTTTGAAATGCATCAGGATTTTTTGTACATGTTCCTATATGTGACATCTGATAAATAATCTGATTCTAATTGTAGGACCGTGCTTGATGTTTGACCATCCTTGTTACTTAACTTGTCACTGTAAATGAGCATGCATGCTCAGCCCAGCTACCCTGGAAAAATTAAAGGTTGAATAAAATAATTCCAAGCAAACTGCAACGAATCAAAATTCAGTAAATTGAGTTTTGCAATAGAACATTTTTTTTCTTTATTTGTAACGGTTACATTAATTCATCTAGAAAAAGTGAATGGTAAAATAACGTTATAGACTACAAGAAATTAGAAAGAATAATGTGCACTTTTTTTTGCCATTCAACCGTCTGTGAAAGCGGATCAGAACAAGCGAGATGGTCCTCACTTTCACTCTCTGTCGTCGGCTTTAACGTGAACTTCAGCGAATCCAGAGATACTTTCTCTGTGTGATGGGAGTGGGTGGTCCATTTTGACAAGATTCTCATGGTTCCCATAGGATTTAGTGGCCTGACAGACAGAAACTGACAACCTCTTGTTAGTTTACAACCAGATCTGTGTGTTCTGCATTTACCCTAAGGCCACATACCAAGGTGTGTGTGTGTGTGTGTGTGTGTGTGTGTGTGTGTGTGCATTCACCTGGTCTGCCTATGAGTTTCAGGGGTTTCAGCCAGACTAACGTTATCTAAACTACCCCCCAAAACAAGCTTTTTTTTGTTGTTGTGAGCGCCCTGGCCACAGATAGGATCACCTCAGCAGTGAATACATTATCACCCATCTGTACGCGTCCTTATAGTGGTGGTTTGGAGCAGGAATGCAGGGCGGTGCTGCGGCTTCCCCCGGCCCAGCTTCACAGGATAAATAACTCATTCCTCTCCCCGACACTTGGCTGCAGATCTGCACCAATGAGCGCGCTGTTACTGTGACAGATACCTGTTATGCAACGGGTTTCCCAGCACAATGAGATGCTCGGATTCGAAAAAAAATACCACGGCTCTGTGGACGCGAAGGCCGCCAGATGAAGCCTTTATGAACTGCAACCAAGCGGCCCGGGTCAAAGGTCAAGCTACTGATTTGCCCGTCTCCTCGCTCGCCACGCTTCAGAGGGAGAGTGCTGAACATATCATGACCTGACAGCCCCATTCACCACCGCGGGGGTAAATACACAGGGTGCACCAGAGATGACCCCACCCCGACATTTTCTCCACGGTCACTCTCCTCGCCCTTCACAAAAGATCTCGCCTGGCGGAAGACGATTGGAACAAATCTTTAAACACCCCCCCCCCCCATCCTACATCTCGCCTTTCTTTCCTTCCTTCATCTCCCCCTCTTTCCCCTTGTTTGTCGTCCCCCCTCCCCTCCTCTCTCTCTCTCCCCATAGCCGGCGGAATCCCGGCCACATCCACCTAAGTGTCACTGAAGAATGTTCCATCATTTAAACGGGGGAGAATGCTCCGCTAATATATAACCAATTACACTGGTCACATTTCCTGTGTCTCCTTTGAGCTCTCTGCAGGCTCAAAGTGCCAATCAGGCCTGGAATGCCAGAACATGGCTCTTATTTGCGAGGGGTCAGTGCACCAGTAACCTCACATTCTAAAGGACCATTGTTCCCATGGCCAGAAAACTCAGAGAGGCACACATACACATCCAGGGTGAAAGACACACACACAAACCCTGGCCCCCAGAGGCCCCACATCAAGGGCCCGCTCTGTTTAAACAGCATCCGCCTGCACAGCCACCCGCCATGAGAGGGATTAAACAAGGTGTGCGTGCGGGTGTGTGCTCATATATGTATGGACACTGCAAAAAGGGCCCATGCTAATAACATACGAGGTATTAGGCATTCTTGTAAATTTTAAAAAACCCTCAAGGAGATCTGATCATATAATACGCTGTTATGATGTTACGCTATGTTGCACTACCTGAGATTATTCAATTTCCTGCAGGCAGCATGAGAAGGTGTCTGAAGAAAACGTGATGTTTGTGGTTTTAAGTGCACGATACTAGTGCATGCATGTGGAGAACATGCACAAATGTGGGTGGAGAGCATAGACATGGGCAGTGTGTGTGTGTGTGTGTGTGTGTGTGTGTGTGTGTGTTAAAAAACATGCTCTTGGCCACGCCTCTCTGTGTTTGGCTAAATCTCACTCATACACTCACATTACACCTGAATATTCTCATTCCTTATCTGGAAAAGATAAAAAAAAGCTTGATTTTTGGAACCTGGCTGCAGAGATTTGCTGCCGTTTGGCCACAAAAATAATGTTTAAGGAGCCAGTCTAAGGGAAACTGCTTCTTCAAGGACCTATATTTATTCAAGCGGGTCTGACTCTACACAACCTGATCAGACAGAGCTGGAAAATGATAATTAAATTATATTTCTATGCTGTAGCATAATTACTTTCCTCGGCGAATATGAGCCTATGTTTTCTCTTATCATTACCAAATATTATGTTCTATATTCTATTACGTCTGCAGACTGCATGAAACATGCTCAATATGCGCTAAGATGAAAGAAAGAAATTCCTGAAGATTTCTTACTTTTTCTCTCCTAGACGACTGGCCTGGAGCGACCCCAAACCAGATTTTTTTCGTCCCCTATGAAACCTGTATCTGACCTTTTAATGACTTAATGTCTGAATGACACCGAAGTAGGTGTAAGGGTGAAGAGAGCAACAACCATGGCCAAAATACATCTCCTACATTAACTTTAAAATCACCACTTGTGTGCATATTTACTTCTTTAAACAATAAGCATGCTTGCTGAGGTGTGAATATATATATATATATATATATATATATATATATATATATATATATATATATATATATATATATATATATATATATATATATATATATTCATTGTATGCACCTGTGGGACACTTTCGGGTTCAAGTAAAAATGCAAAAAAAACTGTTCTACACTATTCCTCGGTGCCGTTAGATCTCTGTTCTTGTCCAAAAACCAAGCCGTCACATTCTCAGAGCGTATTCCGGTCTCGTAAACACTTGATAAATTGGTTTCCATGTCTCTTCAACTCGTTAGAGAACGACGGCCTCTGCAGCCCTCTGAGCTGTTGGAGCAGACCACAGAGAAAACACAATCCACCTCTTCCCTTCAGGTCGTGTGTTGTGTCTTTGATGGATGGAGGCAATAAAGGATCCGAGTTTATTAACACAAAGGTGCATCAGTGGCTACACCCGGGTTCAAGGTAACATCAGTGGCTCCTTCCCTACAAATACACCATGCTATGTACACCTATCACTTCTTCTTGAGCACATATCCACATATTTATATTCATCACTGTACATCTGCTGTGCCCAGAACTTCTCCACAATGGAGAATGGAGCAGAAAAACACACATTTGGCCATATTTTGTAAAATAAAATACAATACTGAAAAAATTCAGCGCGCTATAATAAAATATTTCCTTCTCTGTTCTGTATCAGAGGATGATGATGAATCTGCAGCCGTGCTAAATGTTTCCTGTTGGTTTTTACACTCACTGAGGAATTTGTGAACACGACGCCGCAGCGGATTGCGCGGATCCGATTGGCCGTCGCGGCGGTGTTTGAAAACGCGGGCCAGCCACGCGAAGAATGGCTGGATTTCTCAAATCTCTTTATGTCACTTAAGCATGTGAAGACATGCGCGCACACGCGGACGCATATTCACAGCGTGTCACACAGGTATTTAGTCATGTTAAGAGAAACCTGACCTACCTGACGGATCGAAACTACTCCTACGCCGCTCTGTTAACCCTTCGCTGTTTGGCGTGGGAAACGACGCTTTTGGATTTACCAGCTAATTCTCGCCTAAATACCTGAGACGGACGGACGGACGGACGCGCTGGAGTGGAGATGCAGCACAGACGGACGGAAGAGGTTAAGTGCGGAAAAAGGGAAGAAAAAAGGTTGCAACTAAAAGTTTTCTCATGCGTTCCCTCCACTTCCCTCCTCTCGCTCGCCTATAAGAGATATCTGAGGCCAAAGGGCAGACAGGCTTTTCAGAGAAACATGATTGCAGCCTAGTTGCGAAAGGCCTTTCATTTAGAAATATGTGACTTTGTGTTAGAAGGGGAAAAAAAAAAAAAAAAAAGCATGAAGCATTCCCTTCTCCCATCACCGCTTTTCTCCACAGCACAAAAACCGCAGCGCAGCGACCTTGTGTCTCTGAAAAGGACCTTTTCAAGACACTCGTGTTCTCAAGGCCCTGCCCTGAAAGGCAATGGATCTATACACATAAACAAACCCAGATTCAGTTTTTTTCCCTCTCATTAGGAAATTTAATTAACTGTACTTTTTATCTTTTATGTGCCGGCTATATTTGATAAGCTCTCTAAAAAAACAGTTTGCAGAGGAGATGTGAGCGTGCACGTTGTGCTCTGATTCATCAGGGTCTGTGCAGCTCTGCGGACAGACTTGCTGTGTCACGCTCTGGCCTCAGCCGCTCTGTTATTTTGGCCTCACGTACTTGGAGGTTATGTCGCTTAGGTCAATACCACGGCGTGACCGGCGCGCCGCGCCGCGGCCGTGACGTCACGTCCCCGGGCTTGTGAAAGTCCTCTCTGATGTCGACGTTTTTTTTTTTTTTTTTCGAACTTTCAGCTACGCGCCGGTTGCTAGGTTACCGCCTGAAAAACATTTGATGTCTCGATCCTTATCAGCGATAGGCGGCAGCGGCGGAGGCGGGAATGCTGATTGCGCTGACGTCACGTGAAAGTCACTTTCACACAATATTATCCAACAAGTTAAAGGCCAAGGGGGGGGGGGGGGGCGGGGGCGGGGGGAGTCACATATTATATAATCCATGGTGACTTATTGTTTTATTTAACAGGTAAAAAGCACCTCCAAGCTGCTCAGCACATATTTCCCTGAAAGTGTCGAATCACCGTGCGTGGGCTTGTCATGGGAGTTCTGTGATGTAGGCCACGCTGATAAGGCGGGGGCAGGAATACAGAAAGGGGAGCGCTTTATCACCTGTGCGCCCTTTGATACGGTTCCACCGGTGGCGGATGAAAGGATGAAAGCGGCCTGCCGCCTCCAGGGAGGACAGAAAGGGGAAAATAAAAGAAAGAGAAGGAATCCTTCCTGTAGAAGCTACTGGTGGACTTCAGCCAAAGGTTTACACTTCTGCCCTGTCACCGACTTGGATTGACTTGTAACGGTTGGGTAATGACGGCTATAAGTCACACACACACACACACACACACACGCACACCTACCTACACACACACATAGGTGGAGGGTGTGTCGTGCAGCCTTTGGAATGATTCCTCGTTCCAGAAGCTTTTCTGGCACAGGTGTCTGGTTTCCATATTAGGGATGTCCCTCACTTCGAGCTCCGTTTGAAAACCAGGTCAGAGCCCTTCCTACACACACACACACACACACACACACACACACACACACACACACACACACACAGTGTTAGTCGGGAGCGAGGTGAGAAAAGGATTCCTACTGTTATCTTTCTGTGAAATTTCAGTGGGAACCCCCTTAACTCAAGCTGAAGCCTTTTTCCAGGAGTTTACACACACACACACACACAGCATAAGACAATACACACACAACAACAGAAAAATAAATAATATAATAATAATACATTAATTGTCTCCCTTCTCTTTCCTTTCTGTCCCACACTCATAAATTCATTATTGATATTTGTTATTTAGATCTTCCCCGTCTTCCTCATCTTTTAAATCCCCAAACGATGTGTTAGATTAGGACAATGATTAGTTGTAAACTGCAAATCCATTCTTCAGCTTTAGTCCCAAAATAATGCAACTTCCTCACAATTTGGTTGGCAAATACCCGTAACTTCATTTTAGCGCTGCGCTGCACCTATTCGGTGTAAACTCCTTTTATCCGTCTTAAACCTCGGTGTCATTGTGTGCCTTTTTCTCGGGGTAAAGTCAACACGCTTTGCAGAGCAAACTCTCAGAGCCACCATGTGAATGTGTGTGTTTTCACTCACGTGTACTGAAGCTTTCAGGTACAGCCTCACCCCTACCAGTCACACCTTATCCTCAATCATTCTTTAAATGCATTAACTTTAATCATCCTCATTGCCCTTAACATTTTTTTTATTCCAGAACTACAAAGCTCTGATCTGAACCTCATTATAGTCACAAGTTCCGTGCTTCTTCTGATTAGAATAATTTACCTAGAAACATCCATTCTCTGCCATAATTTCACTAATTTAAAAATCTAATGTTACCACTGTTCATTCCTATTATGTATATATATATATATATATGTATATAGATAAGATATGAATTTATTGATCCCGCAATAGGGAAATTTGCTTGTTACTGCAGCGTACAGAGTAAAGAAAAAGAAAAAAAAGCTATAAAAAAATAAAATATACAATACTATGTGTTGATCCGCATATTGGACATTATGGCCATAAGGATGGAGATAAACATATATATATATATATATATATATATATATATATATATATTATTTTATAACTTGTTGAACATATGTGATCTATCACTTCTGATGAGGCATATTCGCAGCATGGCCTGAGACTTTTAGATTTTCTTTGTGCCATGAAGTAGCCTGAACACTTGTTCAGTCCAGCACTTATCCTGCTCCGTTCTGTCAGTACATAGACACAGCCTTCCTATACCTCTGTCCACTGTGGGCAGCACGGCGTTGGTCATAGAAGACGACGCAGGACGTTGTCCTTTCTGACGGATCCTCATGACACACACACACACACACACTGCCGTGACTCACAACATGTGTCTCTGTTTTTTGTTCCTTAAAAAAAGGAGGAGAAGAAAACACACACGCACACACACACAAAAGGCCTACTGACGTTTTCTGAAAACACCAGCTGTCGAGCGGACATGTGCGGGTTTGCGCTCGTGTCGGCGTGCGTGCAGCCAGGACGCCATCATCATCCAGACCACAGTAAATTAAATAGTAGCTGGTGGTCACAGAGGAGGCAGGTCATGGTAAATACCATATGACTCATGCACGGTCGGCCACGTGGCTCCTGCAGATTTGACGTATTCGGCCAAATGTACATTTTCCGTCCTGGGCTGCGTCAGGTGATGCAAAGCCACATCAGATATTATATAACAGCTCACAGTTAATAATAAAATACTCAGCAGTTTCTCTTGTATCATCCTGGGAAATAACAGAATAGAGTGGGAGGATTTTTGGCTTTAGAGGTCACTATAAACTGATCCTTGATGTTAAATATGAACTTACAACTTACTGATGCATGTACGTGATTATAATATGAATTTAAAAATACTAATTAATGTGCAAGTGAACACAAACATTTTCAGATTAGTGATATATATAAATAAATAAATGCAAACTTTGTTTCTAATTACAGTACAGAGCTTTTCTTTATTTTATCAGAAATGCTGCATTATAGCTAAGAGCCACCAGGGGCAGCGCTGAGCTCGCTGCGTCTGCACAGCTCCTCATTTCCTGCGTGAGGAAGAAATCTGCCTCCATTTAAAATTTCTGTTTTCTCTTTTGACTTTATTTTGTCACTTTATACCTGCCTGATTTTTCACTGTAATAAATGTTAATATATAGGAATATAAAATATGAAATATCACAACCACAAAGTTATGTACTTAAACATGGTGTAAAACATGTGAGGTGACTATAGAAGCGTCATACAGTATAATGAGGATATGACATCAACAAAAATCTAACCTTTTGTTTTACTACAGACAAAAATATTTTATATAAAACTTACCTAACTGACCAGGAAAAAAGTATAATTATCTGCAACGTAAAGTTTAATGATTAGTCGAGTAAGAGTTCAGAGATCGGTTATTTGTCCTTAAAATCAGAGAAATCATTATAAGCATCAATACAGAAGATGACAAATATATCTTGTAAGATGTTTAAAAAGATTTTAAAGGAGCCAATAAAATAAATGAAAGTTCATAATAGTCATTAGTTACAGCCCTACTACTGATATTAAATCAAACTTTCCCCATAATTTATTGTTGATATATATATATATATATATATATATATATATATATATACATGTATAGTAAAGACTCTAAATGTGCTAAATCCTATGATGCAGTACTGTTACTATGAATTGACCTAACGTATCTAAAACTAGATCTACATTGATAATCTAAAACATTAAAATGCTATTACAGGTGTTTAGAGGAAAAATATATATTAATAAAATATAACACTATTATAATAAAACACAGGTCTCACTCTGAATACTTTTACTTTTGATAATTTAGTTCTTTTTTGCTGATAATACTTCTGTACTTCTACCTCAGTAACATGTTCAGTTCAGGACTTTTTCTCCTCCTTCGCATCAAAAAGATTCAGCTGAGGTGGACTGGGGATCTGAATCAGACGCAGGACCCGCTGCAGACTCAGAACTTGCTGCAGAACCAGAACTTGCTGCAGACCTGGGACTCGCTGCAGGGATTTATATAATTCATCCTGCCTGGTAACACCTCAGGAGCTGGAAAGTGTTTCTGGGGTCAAAGGAGGTCTTGGGGTCCTGTTGCCACCATGGCAAGTTTATTTGTTTATTCACCATGAAGTGACGTATTATTTTTGGATAACAGGATTTCTACTTTTACTCTAGTAAAATGTTTGAGTTCTTTATTCATCACTGGCCGGTACTGAACATCCTAACACACAAAATCCCCATTTTGGTGAGATGAGAATAGCAACGTGTATGTATTCATATTCCAGATTAGTCTGGAACTTGTCTGGGTTCTGAGTCAGGACCCTCGTGTGTCACCGAGCTGGATTACTACCAAAGGCAACCTTTGCCCAGCTGAGATCCAAAATGTACACATAGTGGGATCATTATTTATTCCTTGATCCGCATCATGAGCTGTGTACAGAGAGGAAATAAGGTGAATCATGAGGATGTGGTGAAACGGGTGTTTACAATTTGGAGGTTAAGTGTATAATCACCCTGCGCCATCACATGCACTTCCTGTCAACTCCTCGGTAATTATTGCTACAGCTACAGCGGCGATGCCAGCACCAGGTATCCCCGGCTCCGTCTTCTTTTCCATCTGCATCCCTCCATCTATCCCTCTGCCTGTCCCTGTTTCTCCTTCACCATGTGTGGCTTAAATTACAAAGCTTTCAGTCAGAAGTGACTCATGTCGGGAGAATGTACTTCTTTTTCTCTCTTTTTTTTTTTCTTCACGACTGTCTTATTGCCTCTCCATCACACTCTCCTTTATTTCTTAAGATCTCAATGTAGTTCTTTCTGCTCAGTTCCCAAGGCCAAGTCCGTATTGCTCTCCGTGTGCTCGCTGATTGAATAAAGCATAAAACACCTTTTTTTTTTCATACCTTATTGTGCGCTACACATCCACATCCTCCCCTTTTTTGCAAGGCTGTCGCCCTAAAACACGGCAACCCCTTCGATCTGAGGCCAAAAGGGGACATGGTTTTGCAAAAATATGAGGAGGATAGACATGAGTGGATGGACAGAGAGAGAGAGAAAAAAGAGCACAATTATTCATCGATTTCAAAGACAGCATACAATAAAACATTTCCCCCTTAGGTAAACCTGGTGAATGCAAACACGAATTAGCCGCCCACGCTCGCTCTGTGAATAAGGCTAAAAGAATGCACGGCAGCCCACTCATCCAACGCCACGGAGCCACTCTCTCCCCCGCTCGCTCGTTTTCTCTCTCCTCTTTCCGCCGACACATCTTATAATGGGTTTCACCTCCACCACTCGAACGCGGGCTTCGGCGACACACACACACACACACACACACACACACACACACATGAAAAAAATGAAAGAAAACAAAAACATTCATTTGAAAGTAAAATTTAAGCATTGTTTTAAAAAAAAAAAAAAAGCCTCACGCCTGAGAAGTGACTGTCAGTTTTCAAGATTTTTTTTTTTTTTTTTTTTTTTCCAGCCACCGGATTCATCGTCAAATAGCAGCACAATGACGAGGGCGTGACACCCTTTGTGAAAAGGGGGCTGTTTTGAATTTAATGAAAAGAATCATGTTTAATGGGAATACAAGGGACACGAATCCAAAAGAAAGCCCCTCCGTCCCTAAATAAAGAAAAGATGTGTTAACCGCAAAGGGCGCTAATGCAAAACAGCCACAGACGATTATGATGAAAATAAAAGTTGTGCAGGAGCGCTGTACATTAATAAGGGCAAACAGCCATCGAATGAATGAAAGGAATGGGGCTGAGGGGAAGGATTGGCAGGATGCTGTGCAGAAACACATGTGAGGGGACATGCACGCATACTTTGTGCATAAACTCACTTTTCTTTTCTCTCTTTTCACAGATACTCACCTGAATGTGTCTTCGCCGTTACCAGAGCAACAGGCGGAGTGTGCTGCGTCGCTAGCTCCCTCTATCAAAACAATTTTCTCCCTCTCTGTGTCTCAAACACGCTCTCTCTGATACACAATCAGTCACTCATGAAGTCATTGTAGTTTTTACACAAGCTGTCAATCATCAAATACAGACCGCTCTTTAAGAACAAAAGAGCGAGAAATTCAAAGGCAGAATTTCCCAAAAACCGCATAGGCGTTTGACAGTGTCAAACACATCAGCACTGTGACAGAGGTTAAATAAATGACAGCTTTTGTTACTCGTGTTATTTTGTGTGTGTGGGCACAAGAAAGGGGGAAAAAAACTGAACAAAAAAAAAAAAAACCTCAGAAGCAAAAAAGAGGCTGAATCTGGGAAAAGGGAAGCTTTACATTTACCTGGCCGTCGATGACCGAGAAACACACTCTCACACACACACACACACATGCACACACACACTCATGCACGGCCATGTCTGTTAGTGATAGAGGGAAACCACAGTGAGTCAGGGACAGACCACAAGCAGCAGTCAAACCCTTTCACTGTGGGGAAGCACAGTGACATCAGACTTGACATTAAACATGCTGATGAGCCCTGCACTTATAACACTGTACACACACACACACACACACATACACACACACACACGGCTGTTATTATTGTACATGCAAATACACAGACTGACATCTGAGAAAACCCCACTTTAATTTACTGACTCTCAGCGCTCACCTTTCTGAATAAATGCTATGTCAATCAGAGGCCGACTGGAAACCGTGCCTGATTACATTACTACATGTGAGAACGTTCGAGTTTCCCCCTGTAAAGTGTTAATTTCAGAGTTCTCAAGCTGCAGAAACTTATGAACTCACTTTCCGTTTCCCCTCAAACTCTCCAACTCTTGTTTTCAAGTAAACTAATCAGCATCTCCTCCATTAGTCACCTCCTCGCCCTCTCCTCCATCCGCGCCGTCTGCCTCCCGGTAGCACGGCCACTATTTGGCTGTGTGAGTGTTCTTTTGACTGTCATCTTGTCTGGGGCCTCAAAACACTTCTCCCGCCTCCACATTGTCTGCCTTAATGTGTATGAGTCAGGGTCTTAAGCACAGCTTTTACAGTGGTAAGTGGTAAGGGCGTTTCATGTGTATGTGTGTGTGTTTGAGCCGTGTGTGTGTGTGTGTGTGTGTGCACGCACACGCTAATACCAACGGGCACCATTATTCCTCCCAGTACCTCACTGGAATTAAATGTCAGAGCGATTACCTGCGTGTGTGACTCACCTCCGAGCCAGGTGCTTTCTCTCTGCTCCCACATGCAACCCGCACACCAGGAATTTACAGTATGCAGATACTAGCAAACACACACACACACACACACACGCGGATGACTCCTGACACATTGGAAAAAAATGTGACATACTTTGGCCAAAATGCTCACCCACAGATACACATGACGCACCGTGAATCAATCTGAGATATTCTGGCTCGGTACCAGCTGACAATGGTTCTGTTACCTCAGGTCCAGGCTAAGCATGTTAACCCTTGATGCTCGGAACCCGTCCGTTTTAGTCCTACTAAAGTCCAACTGTGCTGAATCAATCCTGTGTTCTGCTTTGGGGGAAAAAAAAGAGATTTTACATTTCAAATACACGATGATGCATCTATTGATTGATTCATTATTATTGTATTCATGCTGTTTTTAATGCATTAACTATGTCATGACCCGGCTCAGCAGACAGAGAATAAACAGGGAACCCACACAGATAATGAGTAACCCAAATATATTAGACGTATAAAAGCAGAGCGATTTAAAAGCTGCACACATGTCTGGAAGGAGGGAGAGAGAGAGGGAGGGAGGGGGAAGCATCATGTCCTCCTGTAAACGCATCAGGACAGTGTGTTTCAGCTGAGGAGCCTCGTCCTGTCACATCCGACCTGTTCACGTGTCCGCGGGAAACAAACCGACAACTGTCCCCACCTGTAACACAAACACACACACACACACACACACACACACACACACACACACACACACACACACACACACACACACACACACACACACACACACACACACACACACACACACAAACCCACTCTAAAGCTAAAGTGTGTAGTTCAGGGTAGCGTCTAGTGTCGACTGATGAAGCGTGTGGGACATATGTGTCAAACTTATGGCCCGTGGGCTGAATCTGGTGCAGGTCCTCGTTACCTGTGGCCCCTTCCAGAGCTTTCACAGACTTAATGAGATTTAATGGGAAATGTTTAAACTTATTCATCGTGTATTTGTAGGAATTCAAGGTGCATTCAGGGACATCACGTTGACTCTGTTAATCTTTTCTCGCTTGGCCACGGAAGGTTGTTTGAAACAGGAAAGTTTCCATTTTCCCTCATTTTCCTATGTTGAAACACATCTGTCATCACTGTCTTGTCCTTTCAATGCAGCATGTTGAATGACACCTGACTTTACAATGAAGCGGGAGAATGTGCTGTTTTATTTAAAGAAAAATATTTATTATTTTAGCCAAGTTTTACAAACCTAAACCACATTTTATTGAATTTTTCCATTATTGTAAATCATTTCCTGTTCACCCAATAGGGAGGCTCATTTTTTTTTTTTTTTTAATTTTACATATTCCTTTTTTGTGCTTTACAATACAATACAAAATGTAATAATCAGAGGTTAAAATGATAACATACTTCAGAATATATTTTTTTTATTCTATTAACAAAGCAAATTGTCACCAGCAACTAATTAATTACTAGTTATAATTATTCAGAGACTATTACGAATGCAGAGGCAATCATGTAATATAATAATTAATATAATAATCCTTACAATCGGGCCTTTAAGGAAAAACATGATGAAACATGAATATTTGGATTGTCTCTTCTGGGCTACTGTAGACTATACGGAGGGAAACCTGCTCCCTGTCTAAATAATAGTAACGCACCCCAAAGAGCCTCAAAAGTCCTGCACAAACGCATAAAACCACCAAGTGAGAACAGAACTGGTTCAGGAACCTGGATGTGAGCAGCTGCAGCTTCCTCCTCCAGCTCCTCTTCTCACTCGTGTATTTGTAATTACTGTTGTCATCCTCGCCTGCTCTTTACAGCTGCTGTTGGGCTTCTCCTGCAGGCACAAGCAGACACCCATATCTATCACTACAACTAATATATGCTATATGCTACCTATTATATAATTACTGCTCAAAACGCTCGATCCACAGAGGAATGCACAAAGAGTGTATTCAGAAGTCCTGCTTTAAAATGAGCTGCCAGGACTTGAAGGACTGACCTCGTTCACAGCCAATCAGAGGAGAGGCTCGTTAATATTAATGAGATGGACACTCAACAGGCGCTGGAGAGAGGAGACGTTTATTGGTTCTTAAAACCACAAATATGTCTTGTCAGGGATATCACGATTAAATAAAACCCAGAAAAGGCGTACGATGCGGGACCTTTGACGCTTAAACCACAGATGTTATTTTCATTAGCTCTAATTAATGCTTTCACTTTGATTGAGTTTAAACAATGCACAATTTTATTTATTTCTTCTTGCAGGTGTACTATGTGCTTTTTTTTTTCAAACCTCAAATGACACTTTCCTTTTTTTCAAATGAATAGAAGCAATGGCATTGGCTCATTTTGGATTTCATGTAATTGTCTACACTTTACTTCTTTTTTTTCTTTTCAAGAGCAGCTGATTTCACTTTGAAAGTGTTTTTGTAGTCAGTGTATTTTAATAAAAAGTAAATACTTTGAAGTGGGATTTTGCTTTTGACTCTCATAGCACGACGAGTCTAATAATTAATTACAATAACAAACTTATGATAGTGTATGATTAAGACGCGATTAATTAATAAAGAGAAAGTTTGAAGAAAGAGAGTCTAAGACAGAAATGTGTTTATTTGGATTATTGAGTCTACTTCATATTTATATACTGTAATTTTTAAGTAGATAAACAAGCGGAGGTGTTCATGGTCTGGTCAGGAACATTAGTTAGTTAGTTAATTATAATTAGGGTGCACCAAACAGTGCATTCTAAAAGCCTTAGATTGGTTCATGCCTGTTGGTGTAAAAGCAGCAGTCACACTTTGGTGCAGAAAATAAGCATTTGTTTGAAACTGGAACAATCTTGGTTCGTTGCCTGTGTAAAATACTACAAGTTGTATTACCTGGTGCAGACGAAATAATCAAACCAGAGCTGCGGAAGCACCTGAAGCTGCAAACAAGCCAAAATGGCTGCGATTGATGTTTCATCAACGTGGAATGTAGAAGTAAACACCGAATCTCAGTCACTATGGAGCAACACACACTTCTGCTCGCTCTTATCTTCGTGAACTACTTCACTTTGTATTGGCTTTTTTTTTTTTTTTTTTGGGGGGGAAAAATATTCAATTCCAAAAATGAGTCAAAAGGCTGCGTCTGGAGAACAATCTGTGGATCATGGTGCGTCATTTCAGGCAGAGGAAACTCGCTATTTTCACAAGGTACGCTAGGAAATAATTAATATCCCATTATATGGACCAGAGTTCACATTTGGTTTGCATCTTTGGTGCAGAGTAGAGCGGACCGCCTCATTTAATGCACGCCCGACTGAGACTGATGCTTTCACACCAAATCGACCATTTGTCGTGCACCGACTGCATTTGAACGCATCGCGATGCATAAGGAAAAATGAGTTGGTTTGGGGAGTAGTCTTTAAAGAGCCCGTTCTTGATTCTCATCATTCAAGGGCAGCGGCACTTGAGCAGCACTGCTAGGTGTGATTACTGCCAAGCTGAATAGGAGACGGAGAATAAAACAAAAGATTCATAAATACATGCTACTGGAGGCTCTGTCAAACAGCACACTCCTACACAGCGCCGCCCACGCGTGCACACACTGCCACTACACACTAATGCGTATGCACACATTCAGATGGTGGCACACAAAGAAAGATAGTTGGATGCCCACATGCACAAACAAACACACATGTACACACTAACACACACACATGCACTAGTACATAGACAAACATGATGGCCCAGGGGCTTCTTTTGAAAATCTCGGATTTTTTCCCTTATCCTTCTCTTCAGTGGAACCATATGGGGAATGGGAAGAGAAAAAGTGCAGCAGAGGTGCAGGTTATCTTCATATTTATTCATCAGGGTTCATCTCTCTCCCTGCAGACAGCACTGCATGAGAACATCAGACTGTGGCTATGATCCGCCTGCTATTCTCAGCTACAGGCTTCTCAGAGCCCGCGGTACTCAAGTCCCAGAGGCTGCATCAAGTCCATGGTGAAATAACCTTTTCCTTGAGACCGGAAAAATACATCTAAAAGGATGTGAGCCTCCGGGGATTTGAAGAATGAGCTGGAGCCGATCGTATCATGCATATCACAAACTAGAAACATTTAGGACTGTAGGTGTTCGGTCTTTAACATTTGGGAGGATACGGGAAAGAGATCTGATTTTAGATCTGTCTCTTCCTGAACTTCTGTTCCTCACCTCCATTCACCCCTCTACTCCATGTTCTCTATTATAAGTATCCCTACCAATAATACTATATCCTTATAAAATTTTCCACACACTTGTACGGATCAGAATATGTATTATGAGTTAGAAGTGTTTTGCCCAACTACACTGCCTGCAAGTGTGTGTGTGTATGTGCATGTGTGTGTGTGTGTGTGGGATCGAAAAGCAGAGGCTAAGGTTGAAGTCTGCGTTAGCCAGGCTGAGTGGATGGATGGAGAATATCCGCATTAGTCGTGACTGCTCTGGCATCTGTAGGAGGATCTGCCTAGCGCTCGCTGCTCCCTTATATAACACACTGGAGCACGCTGAGCACTGATTAGAAGGCCACAGGTCAACTCTCTCAACACCTCTGCAATAATGCGCGCGCATGTGTGTGCGTGCATGCGCGTGTGAGGGACAGTTTGCAAGATTTAAGATTATTTTATTGCATGTGTGGGTGTGATTGTGACAACTGTGGTTTGCATGTATTAGATTTTTTAGATTAAAAAAAAAAAGAAACCAGCAAAATAAAAATCATCAATCTACACGTGACATGTACATTTCTGGGTCATTTCATATATATATATATAATTGGAGTTTGTGCACAAAAGACAACCAGCAGAAAGCAGCTCATTTCATTTCAGGGTCTTTGCAGGTTTATAACGGGATGTCGACACTGTGACCATCCTCCGCTGCTGCACTGAGGTATTTCTCTGTATCTGGAAATGAATTTGTATTCGTGTGAGTGGATATTTTTTTTTTTCTTTTACCGAGGATAAAATTTCATGCTTTGGAAATCGCATGGGGGGGCCTAACTGGAAACGACTGAATGACACGTGTAACGGTCAAATAATGAAAAGAACTACTGAAAAAATACGGTGCGAGTGTTCATTAAACCCTTAAGCCCTCTGCATGAGTTGTGTCACCCAAAAAAATGTATGTCTCAGATTTTCTGTAATAAAACCAGCATGAGCGCGGACGGCGATCGGAGCTGCACGGTGAGTCAGAGAAAAGAGGAAAGTAGACAGAAAACAGAGCTTCTAATCAAGAATGGACAGACCCGACGTCCCACAGGCAGTTCCAAACCAGTATATCTCATAAGCACAAAGCCTCTGAGCAAATAAACCCGCTCACATGGACTGAAGCGACGCCACTGGAAATAAAGGAGCTAAAATAAAATCGATCGACGCAATCGAAGGGATGCACGTTTGTGTCTTTCCTTCTTAAGTGCAACACTTGTACTTGAATTGAGAAGAAAAAAAAACACTATTACACTACTTAACATCTGTGTCTGATAGAATGTTCGATTCTTTCATGTTGTTGGCGTATATCCTCATCCACAGCATCGACATCGCTCGTTTGAAGCAGCAGCGGTGCAGGCAGAAAGGTCAACGCACGGGTTCAACTGATAATTATTGCTGATATATTCGCTTTTTTTGGGCGGGTTTCATGCCGTTTGTTGCTGCTGTCCGTTGACGCAGGGTGCTGAATGTGGCAGGTTTAACGTGTGTTAATGTCGCTGTGAATATTTCACTGTGTTGCGTTTCAAACAGCCTTGACCAGAGGACGAAACTCCTCGTTGTCACTTATCCGTGGAAATATCTAAACATTTACGAGAGGAATCTGCATGGAGAGACTCCTGAATGCACAAGTTCATTTTCGCCGTAGTTTAGAGGATAATGTCAATGTCAATTCTGTTCATTTAGCACATTTAAAACAGCTGAAGAGTGTTCAACAAGCTTAAAGAACAAAAACTCTCCTACATAAGTGGCTGTTTAATATCATTCAAGATTCAGCTTTTGAACCGCTGTAAGATTTTATTATTCTCGCTCTCGCGCTGCCTGTTTTCTCATTGCTTATCACAGGAGGAGCTGAACCAAACTTTATAAAAACACATTGCTTTGACCGCATTCCTGCAAAATTTATTGTGTTAATAAATCACGTTTAACGCGTTACAGTCGCGTCTCAAAGCCGAGCGCTGTATGTGCGAACGGATGTGATGCAAACCGCGAGTGAAATCAAAAACATCCATCGCGGACGGGGACGTCTTTCATGGAAATGTTACAGGTTGCCTTTTAAAAAATTCTACATTATAATCACCTTCTGTGTGTGTGTGTGTGTGTGTGTGTGTGTGCGTCTCTTTCTTGTTCTTTCACACTCTGTTTCACAGTGACTGTGTGTCCAGATGGAGTGTGTGCCGTGCTCTCAGATGGCCTTCTGTCTGATCATCCCTCACACACCTCCGTGTTTCACCCCGCTGCAGGCATGCGCACGCTAGCTCCTCTTTCTCCGAACACACACACACACACACACACACACACACAAACAGACAGAGCCGCGAGACGCTTTCTCTCTTTCTCCGAAGCCGTGCACATTTCCGATGGGATCGCTATGGGGACGTCTGAGATTGACAGAACGTCTTGTTCCGCTGAATGCAATCTGCAAAAATGCCGTTCATTTGCATTTCCAGTTGTCAGGAGTTATGATGAGCAAACAATCAACCGTTTCCTTTGTTTGTTTTTTTTTAGTTTTTAATCATCATCCTCGGTAGAATGCGAACTCCGTCTCCAAACATTTTTTTTAACTTGTGGCCACGGTGAACGTGATTTGTGGCTTTGGTTTTTTTTTTATTTGAACCACACACAGCTACACAATATAGTGTAACTCATCTTCGTGCAGTTGGACATAATTGAGGCAAAATGTTGTGAAAAGACCTATTAAAATGTATCTGCATGGCAGCTACAGCACACATGGCTCTGGCCAAGGCTGCCGCTTTGATGGAGAGGCAGAAGAGAGGCAGCGAGATTCGCTCCCATAAAGGCTTTCGATTACAGTGCGCTGCGATTGTGTGTCGGAGGGGAGGGTAAATCCAGACGCATTCAGAGGGGTCAGGCGGGTCAAATTCCTCAGGAAGAGAATGTGGAGACGAAGGCAGAAACATGGGAACTCAGGAACCCACCCTGCAGCTCGCGCTGCGCCCGGCGTTAACTGTTGCTTGGAAACCAAACAGCGGCTCCTCAATTTTTCCTGCCTTTCCCTTTCTTTGTGGCTCCGAAAAAAACCCGAATTTTTTTTTTTTCACTCTTGATTTGCCGGTGATAGACGCAGCGTTGGCTCTCGAGGTGAATCGGTCCACTCAGGTTCAGGTACAACAGCGGGCAATTGTGTTGTGATTGCGGCAAACACTCCCTGAAACGGACTGAACTAAAATAGCGAGCGTGCGTTGGTAGGGGAGAGATAAGTGGAGATAAGGAGCCAGAGCAGAGCATTAGGTGACAGATTCAGAGGTGAGAACAAGGGGATTCCTCATGTCTAACCCCACGTTTCTCAGCAAACATGCAACAGATAACAGCGTAATGCCACATAAATCAGCGGATAGTCATCTCAGTACAGTCACTGCAAGTCTGCTACAGATCTAATCAGCGTCCCCGCCTTTACATCCTGATGCACGTCACCCTGCCTTTTACCTTCAAGATGCAGGTGAGTGATCAAAGTTTTTGTTGAATAACATCACAGCGAGCACGCGGCTAAAGAGTCGGCCGAATGTACGATTACGTAACGTTACGTAATCTAAAAATCTGAAAAGAGAAAGAGACAACACGCGGACAGTTCTCTGATAGCTGCAGCACATCGATAAAACACATCTGCTGCGTCCGTGTGTTCTCCTCTATGATGTGAAGGGTAGAGGACGGAGGAGGAGGAGAGCAAACGGACGGGGAAGGACGAGGGTGGAGGGCGTCGTAGGTGTGAAAAAAGCGGCGGCAGCGGCGAGGAGGCAGAGCCGACACACAAAGAGGTGGACGGCGCTTTATTTCCAGGGAGAAGTCTTCCCTCGAGTCCTCCGCCTCCTCCGTGTGCACGTCCACAGAAACGGCCGCAGGTATTTCTCTGGCTGATTCTTTGTTGACTCACACACACACACACACACACACACACACACACAGGTGAGATACAAGGTTAAGTGCAGTGGTGGGGGAAGAGACAGAACTAATGATGGTGTGTGTGTTTGGCGAATTCTAACAGATTCAACAGATGTTCACCATCAACACTTTCCTGTTTTCCTCAGATGTGGACAATAGTCCAAACTAACAGTTTGGTTTTAGGGCGACAAACGACACCTTGTCTGTACTTCTTCTCCATCAGTGACTCATCTGGACAGAGCAAATGATCTTCTACCTCCATACATGTACATGTGGTTAAAAATGGAATATTTCATCGGTTTCTTGCTGATGATTAAAATGCTTGACATCAGCCGATGATAAACAAATAAAACGGTAGAACGAAAACAGTAAGGTACTTGAAAAGTTTATGTACTGAATAATAAATTTAAGTATTTAATTTTTTTTAAATTTTGTTCATTTCTGGGATTCTGGGTTTGATTGCTTTTGAGTTCTGCCTTTACCGAACACGTTCAATTACACGTTCACCAATCATGTGGACTGAATGTTGATGAATATTAGTGTAAATTGTGCTCTGCCAGACATTATCAGATCCTTCCAGGTGAAAATCCAGCTAAAACTCACAATAAACAGGCCTTAATATAAAGTGGAAAACCAGCAAACCAATACGTCAGAGCAGCAGCCAGGAGCATGGAGGAAGGCAGCACCACAGCTACGAGCATTAACACACTTTGATGGAAAAGTCAGTACTGACCCAGACTGAACCTAAAGGACTACAGTCCTGCTTTTATTTTCACAATAAACACCATTTAAGCATCAAGTTTTTCCCCTCATTTTCTGAGAATATCCTGCAGGGTGAAAGTTGTAGCTGCTACTAGCGTGGATAGAAAGAAACTGCCAGAATTTAGACGCTGTCACCTCAATACTAAACACTGGTCAGATAAGGATTACGCCTTTTCAGATAGTTTTTTCAACTATTTCAGGTGTGTAACCTGTGTTAAAGGTGCAGTGTGCGAGCTTTAGCAGCATCTACCTGGCCTTAATGGAGTATAATAATCATTTAATTTATTTCCTAATTACACACGTTGTTGGTACCCCTCAGTTAAAGGAGGAAGGAAAAACCCACAATTCTCACTGAACTCACTTGAAACTTACAAAAGTAATATAGGGCTGGACCAAAATGATGGTACCCATAACTTAATATTTTGTTGCACAACCTTTTGAGGCAATCACTTCGTTTAAAAGATTTCTGTATTTGTCAATGAGCGTTCTGCAGCTGTCAACAGGTGTTTTGGCCCAAACTGCTCCAGTTGTCTCGGGTTTGATGGCTGTCTTCTCCAAACGGCATGTTTCAGCTCCTTCCACAGATCTGGGCTCATGGAAGGCCACTTTAGAATAGTCCAAACTTTTTCTCTCAGCCATTCCTGGCTGTTTTTGTCTGTGTGTTTTGGATCGTTGTCCTGTTGGAAGACCCATGACCTGCGACTGAGACCAAGCTTTCTGACACTAGGCAGCACATTTATCTCCAGATCTCCAGCGTGTAACATAGAATTAGAAGCTTCTATCCCACTTTAGTACTGTAATAGCATTAATAATAACATATATTTCAGTTTTAGTCATAAGCTTTCCTAGACAAACATGTCTATGTGTGTATGTTTGTGCACCAGTGATTTCATTTCCATGTCACAATCGCCACTTTTCACCAGCGAGTGACGTCGAACAGTCTCATATTCACTTATAAAACATCCCAGCGTCACTCCTACCGCAAAGCACCGTAACGCCTGATGAAATCAGGGGTTGGACAAAATCTCAACCCTGTATCTTTCCCCATTATCTGGCCCTATCGTATTGGTTTTGTCGGTTAACTGTTACAGGAACTTATGTGCAGGACGGAGTTCAAAAATTCAGCCTTTTGTTATTCGGCCGCGGGCTTCGATCGCTATCAGCAATTAAAAACGAACCAAACGCTGTTCTGGTTAGGAGCACAGTTATTTCTTGGCTCGCTGGTGGACAGCTGACACTCCGGTGGGGGAATTCCATCAACAGCCGCTCACACACACACACACACACACACACACACACACACACACACACACACACACACACACCTGTCCACCTGCACAGACATGCGTTGGACTTTCTCTCACACACACACACACACACACACGGATGTGATGGGTAATGTAATGGGACCCTTTAATGAGCCAGACAGCACGGACTGTTAACACCAGAGGTGAAGTGATGACGTCCATCTGAAGGTGGAATATATAAATATGCAATGCCTCAGCTTTACAATATAAGCTGTAAAAATTAAGTTTCGAGCAAGAAACACACGGAACAACGTCCCATTGACCTTTCTCTAGTGCCTCAGCTGCACACGACGTGCTCCCGTATCGGTGCAAAACCCTCGAGGCTCCGTCACGCTGTCAAAGCAGGAAAGCAGGGACGTGGCCCATTTCTACTTCAGACATCGATAAAGTCGTGTGATGTAACCCCCAAAAACTAAAAACTGGTACCTTGCACGTGCATACAATTATATTTGAGGAACCAGCGATTTATTTTCACTGCTTAGCTAGGATAAATTCACCCGGAAGCTACCACTTTACTTGATATTCCAATACGACTACAGTTAAAAAATTAGTGCATGTTGTAAAATCTGATTATTTTTGTCCCATCCACACAGGTGTTTTCTCTCTTCCTGGCTAATTAAACTTTAAAAAAGGATGAAGTTGGCTTCCATAGACGTAACATGTGCATCACCACTAACAGGACAGACAAAGAAACACAGTGCACACACACCCAGAACACACACATTGCTCTCAGACCAGGTCTAAACAGTTTGCCTTAAACCACAATAAAGTGAAGTAAAATCATCACGAAACTGAACCAACGCAACGAAAGGACAACATCAGAATACTATTATAATGTAAATATGTTCTAGGGCAGGGATAGGCAATCCTGGACCTTTGGGGGCAGGTATGGCTGCAGGTTTTTGTTCCAACCAAGCATTAACTCACCTGATTCTACTGATCAATCATTACAACCCTCGCTGAGGACCTTCATTAGTAGAATCAATTCAATTCAACTTTATTTGTACAGCCGAGAATTACAAATCACAGATTTTCTCCGATGGGCTTTACAGTCCGTACAAAAGCAAAAACCTGTTCGAGGAGGATTAAATATTTATAATTTATCTTTTTTTGAATGAATGCGTCTACGTTCCGATTATCAGGCAGTAAAATAATTTGTTTAATTAACATGTTTATATATGTATATATATATATATATATATATATATATATATATATATATATATATATATATATATATATATCAATGGCCTCAGTCATTGGGTCATTGGTTGATCATGTTAACGTCATTAAATCTGTGGAATTTATCACACTGGGTGACATGAACTGATTGGTCCTCGACTAACCATTAAAAGCATGTGCCACAAAAAAAAAGATCCTAAAACCTCACTGCCGTGTATGAGCAGCATCATTTTACTAAAACTGAAACCTGTCTTAATGTAGGCGTCCTCACCAACTATTGAAAATCTCAGAAATTTCACCTATAGGAAATAAATGCGTGGCAGCGCCGTAAAGCGACAAAACAACCTGTTCACAGAATACTAGCAGCTAAAAACAGTCATTGGAGGAAAGAAGAACAAAAAACAATATAGTCGAAACTGTCATGATAGCAGATAGTATTTCGTATAATTAAAAAACACTATTATAAACCACTAGTTTCATATTATAGGTGGATTAAATATTTAGAATTTTCTTTTATTGGCTTACACCATTCAACATTAAATTGCACAAAATCATCATTTATGCAAAAAAAAATGACAGCATGAACACAAAATGCAAAATGCACATTTTCAGAGACCTGATAAAACCTTTAAAGTTTAATTAACACCTTTAAAGTTTATTTAAAAACATCTATTTGTAAGTATTTCCTGTGTTAAAGGTGCAGTGTGTGAGCTTTAGCAGCATCTACCTGGCCTTAATGGAGTATAATAATCATGTCATTTATTTCCTAATTATTATATTTTATGGTATAAAATAGGAGATGTTGTTTTTCTCATTCATAGACTGTGAGTGTCGCCTCACGGTGAAAACGACCCATTCATACTGATATTAACAGTATGCCAGCAATATTCATTCTTTTGTTTCACTGTCTATATCAGTGAAGACATGAGAAAAACGTGAGTCACAGACATGAGAAAAACATTTTCTTTAACTCAACGCTTTCAGTTTCGTGTCGGCAAATTGAAATCCGTCCAGCTTTTCTGTAAAAGCTTTAATCTTTGCTCGTGTTGTGCTGCCGACGTTTTCCCTGCTCAAACTAAAGCTTACAAATAGTGGTGTTTCTGGAAATGAATTATTTAACAATAGAACTCACAACTAGACCACAGAAAATGAAACGGGCTGAGTCTCAAGGTTTGATTTTTGCACGTCTAATACGATCCACCAGGAGGGCAAATAACAACAGGATTACATAAAAGGAAAGAAAAGAAAAAGTTTACGAAACTCCTTGATCCACAGAGTTGCTGTCGATTTATGAAAAAAAGGTTGAGAAGTGCTTTAAGAAAAAAAAAAGAAAAAGAAAAGACCCAGTTCCTGCACAAACGCCTCTGCACTCGCTGAACTGAAAATTAAATGAAGGAAATGTTCTGTAATATTTTGCTTTTCCTCCATCGTGCAACGACTTGAACTTTCATCATGTGCTTCAAGACTTTTAGTTTTTTTTACCAAAGCGTCGCTGCTTGTGTTGCTTCACACGATAAATATATATTTGTTGAAAGTTTCATCCATTTTCCAAAATGATAAATGTCTGCTGTCAAAGTGCTTATGTTGATTAAATGTATTTTATAGATTATTATTATTATTATTAATTATTATTATTCATGAGTATCTTAATTAAAACTATGAAAATGTTGTTTTGCATCTAAAACCAGGAGAAACAGGAAGAAGTTTCTTGATTCAACAAAAAATTAAACCATCATCCAATAATGTTGGTTATTATAAATTAACAATAATAAATATTAATGGTTAATAAACAGCTAATTCAACTTCTGTTAAAACTTATTCCATTATATGAACACTGTTATAAATAATATAATTCTTTAATTGTTAATAAAACTGTACTGCATTTAAAACATTATTTAGATCTCTATTAAGTTTAAGCAATTTAAAACTTTACAATTGCTTAATAAATAATTGATCTATATAATTGTTATGAATTTTATTTATGAAGATTTAACAAGGTATTAAAGTTATTGATTTCCACTTAATAATAAACATTCAAATAATGTTTATTGACAATTTATGGACCAATTTATTAACTAATTTGATTTTTTATTATCATTAATAAATCATCATCCAATAATATGTAAGGACAATAAAATAACTATTAACAACAATTCATTTAACTATTTATTAACCACTGATAGATGATGGTTATTCGTTTTTTCAGATATATTGTTTTTTTGTTTAATAAAAGAAGGGATTTTTTTTTGTTGGGCAGTAATACTGAGAAACTGATAACGTGAAAAATATCTCGTTTCAATATGGAAATTATCACATTAAAGGAACTTTTCCTGCTATTACGAGAAAATGAGCACAAGTCCTCAGGCACATGATGACACTTTAAAGTTCTGTCCTAATAATTTAGCAGAATGTAAAAAAAAGTGACTTAAACTGCCAGGACGACTGAATCTATGACTTATTTACGAATATTTAATTTTTGCATCTACTGTTTATTTGTTAGTGAGAAGCTGCTTCAAATGGTCTGGAAAAAATCCTCCATTCGCTTTATCCTTAACTTAAAGTGATGAAGGCCTTAAGTGACATTTACCAGGTGTGGTCATGTGACGTGTGTGTGTGTGTGTGTGTGTGTGTGTGTGTGTGTGTGTGTGTGTGTGTTGACTCATTTCAAACAGCTTGATTTTTTTTTTTTTGTTGTTGTTGCTAAAGGGAAGCAGTGTAATGTCCTACATAACATTTCTAATACAAGTTCTGACCATAATTATTGAATAAATTGATGTAAAACAAGTGAAAATAGTCCAAAAGGTTAAAATAGTGATGCTACAATAAAAAAAAATATGATAATAAGCTGCTCACTTATTTTTTAATTTTAATTTTTTAAGTTTCTAACTATGATATATGTTGAGGAAATACAAGTAAAATGAATTAAATATGTGCTACGAAGCAAAAAAATAAAAATGCTAAGCTGATTCATTATCAATCAATTCAATTCATGATCCCTGTGAACTATTCAATGCATTTTATCCCATAATGGTTCCTATGGGTTAAAGAAAGATCCCTGTTTGATATAATTTTATTTTAGTGCTACAACATATTTAGATTTCTGCTCTTCCACTGAAACAAACATACTGACATGCTGTGAAATGACTGAAAGGTGGTGAGAATGTGATCTAGATCACAATCACAATGGACAAAGACAAGCGGGCAATTCCCCTCTGTCTGTTCATAAATGAATTTTTGCTGCCGCTGAGGTCATTAAATGTACCTACACACACACACACACACACACACACACATGTGAGGAAGCCCAGATACGCATCTCAGCGATGAGACAACGTTAGAAAAAGGAGGTTCGTAAGGTGACGAGCGGCGGATCAAAAAAAAAAGTTTCCAGGAGCAAGAAAGTGGCGTCGGTGCCGGGACACGGTTACACAGTCCCCTCTGCAGCTGGGGAATTCCCTCGGTAAGGTGAAGGGAAATCACACACACACACACACACACACACACACACGCACGCACGCACACACACACGCACGCATGCATGTGCACACACAAGTGCTGTTTGTTTTCCCACATTTGCTATTAGTATTTCCCCGCCGCTGTCACCACGGCGACCCATGTGGGCAGCCGTAGCAGCAGAGTACGCGAAAGATCGATGTCTCTTACAGTCATATGACGCATTTAGGTGGACGGGTTTGTGCGAACACGTGTGTGTGTGTGTGTGTGTTTGCTGGGTGGGAGAAAACGTTGGTCTGTGGTGAGTGTTTCCTGTCAGTGACAAACGGTGGGACCACCCTTCTCTCAGAAAAAGGAGGGGAGACCCCCCCTGGTCCCCCATGTGTGTCTACTGACACAGAGCTAAACTCTTATTTCCCATCACGGCTCAATTTATTCAAAAAAATCATCATTATCTCTAAAATAAGACTAAAGTTTTTAATTCATGATGTTGATTCTATCAATCGATCCAACAAAAGCATCTCCATGATAATCTGCATTCTGTACAGAGCGTTTAAACCAAGGTTATAGGAGCCTTTTATTAGATTGTTATTTTGTTTTCAATTTCAGATTAGTTTGAATTACTTTTCAGACTGTGCTTCATAACTTTAATTCATATTTAATATTTTTGGTTTAGTTTTTTTTTAGCTTTTTGGATAGAATATTTGTATAGAGTGAGATTCAAAAAGGTCAAAAAGCTTTGTGCATCCGGTGTAGAATTTCTGTATAATTTTACTTAGTTTTATAATCACACAATACAGATTCATTAGTTATTATTTCTCTGTAAATCCTGCTTTTTATGCTCGTATTGCAAATTACAATTTTTTTTTTAACTCCAGTTTTCATTGTTAATTTTCGTTTATGACAACAACATTGGTTCAAACCCACCAAACAAAGATCTAAAGTTTTCAACCAAACAGAGGTTAAAATGGATTCATAAATCTACAATATTGAATTTTTAATTTATAAAGACCTGCAACAAACACACAGTTTACTGTATAAGAGGTATGTGATATATATATATATATATAGGGGGGGCTGAAACAATTAAAAAATACGTTGCAGTCAAAGAATTCAAGGCATTTGAATGTTCGCTCCAGCTCTGCACATCCAGTAAAAACTTGTGAATTAATTAATAGAGTAAAAAGTATGTGTGTGTGTGTGTGTGTGTGTGTGTGTCACATGGTTAACGCTCCTGTCCATCACACTGGTTTATAGGAGGGGTCAGTATCCCCACAGGAAGCAATAAATATTTAATAAAACACCTTTATTTGTCTTAAAGAAAATGGCATTAAAACTCCTTATATCACACAACAACTCCATAAATAGGCCACGTTGTTTTTTTTCTCTTACATGAAACTTAAGGGAAAGTTCCGGTGGAAAAATCAGGTTTGAGGCAATGACTAGGACCATTTAATTAGGTTCATGTTATTTCCTTTTCACGCAGACGTCGCTCATTCACACAACCGGCGGTTCATTTTTTGTTGTCTGTGACATCACAACTTATACTTATGCTGTCTTCGTGCCATTTTTTGATCGCGACCATCCCAAACTTCTCCATGGACAATCCCTCCATCACCAACCTCTACTATCACTGACGGACGGAAATAAAAAAAGGACCTTTTCTTGGCAGATAAGCTTGTGGTCTCATGATGGGAAAATCTCAAACAACATTTCTCTGTTTCATTCAATAACACTGAACCTTTTTGAATTACTCTATTAATTAATCTATATCAAAAAGGAAACTTAGTGAAAACTTCCAGCTGAATTTGGACCATTTGTGGAGTATCTAAAATATGTATAAACAGTATGTGGAGGCAGAACAAAATGTTATAGAAGGAATATTATTTGACTTAAATAATAGATGTACCATATACATTATAGAACCACTCGCTTTGATTGACAGGCGGATGCAATGATACGATTGGTTGAAATGGCGAAGATGTTAAGAGTCATGTAATTTTCTTTTGGAATTCTTTTGTTGAAATATATTTAAATAGGTGAACAATATTGAGCAGAAATCAATCACGAGTTAATATATATATGTATATATATATATATGTGTGTAACAGCTGACGGAAAATGACCAGAATTCATGTGGATGTCGACTGAAACGAACTCTGAAATTCTTCGAGGCAGCTTGGCTGGACGGCTGCCCCCACGTTGACGGGGGCTTTTCTACTCTCCCACAGAATGAATTAATCCTCCCATGTGTTGAGATGCTACTCCGCCTCATCCAGCGACGGGACGCCAAGCAAAGACGGAATCCTTTCATAACCAAAGGACTGTTAATACGCTCTATGAGACAACATCCACTGCACAGTCCTTACAGTTACATTTCTAGTTTGGAAAAAACATCAAGGACTAAACATTTAAAATATAATATTCTCTTTCCTCTACACACACATCCTGCACCTTAAGTCTGCATTAGCTATGTATGTCTACATGTGTGTATGTGCATATATATATGCAAATATGTAAATATGTGTGTATGTGTATGTATGTATGTATATATGCTTCGCTTATGCATACTTTTTTCTTGCTATTTATTAGTATTTTTTCTCCATTCTTATGTCCATAATGCATACTGTGTATGCGGATCAACAAATTCTACGAATTTTGTACATAGTGTTGTGTAATTTTATTTTTTATAGCTTTTATTTTCTTCAGCTTTTTTATTTGATTTTATTTATCTTTACTCTGTACGCTGCAGTAACAAGCAAATTTCCCCGTTGTGGGATCAATAAAGTCTATCTTATCCTATCTTATCTTATATTTAATACGGAATTTATTCTAATGACTGAATGACTCCTGCTACACAACCATGATTTTTGATTCCACCCAGAGTCCTGTGGTACATGTCATCCCTCTCTTTTCCCTTTTTCTTTTTTTAACCTGTCTAACTCTTCATTATCCAGGGGAGAGGAGAAGGAGAAATCCATAGAAAAAAACGAAGAGAAGGGGAAAAAATGAGTGAGAGAGGGAGAGGTGCAAGGCCTTCATCATCATCCTCCCACACATATTCCATCCACTTCTCCATCACTCCATTACCTCCATGAAAATGACAGCTCTCCGTGTCCCGCTGAGGGGAGAAAAAGGCCTATTAACACCACGGCACAGAAAGTGCTCAGGCACTGTTCAAGCCCACGCAGAGTGGTCCTCCTTCACCCTCACACTCCCACACACACACACACACACACACACACACAGCTGGCCGGGGGAAGGAGGGCGGATGCGAGGAGGAGGAGGAGGAAGAGGAGGAGGAGGAGGAGGAGGTGGATGGTCATCCAGGATCCAGGAGAGCTTCTAATCTGACGCAACATGGCCCATCGTGTGTTGATTGTCGGTGGGTGTGTGTGTGTGTGTGGGGGGGATCGGGGCGGCAGGCGGCGTGCCTTCTGGGTAAATTAAGTATCACACACACACACACACACACACACATGCCTGCCTACCGGTTTTCTAGCTGCCTTTGTGCGTACAGACTAGTGAGCTGTGCTGTCAAACTCTGGCCAGTGTTTTTATATTTGGGCAATTTCAAATTAATATTAGAGCTGGCGGCACCGCTTGTACCACAAATCCCATGATGCTCTGCTGTTGTTTTGCTGCAATTAATTAGGCCAGAGGCGGACACGCCCCCTTCCTCTGTAGCGTCAGTAGCGTCTATGGCGGCGGTCATGGATGCATTAGGAAGGTCGTGATCCGTCTTCTTCCGCACTCCTGGTGGGAGACAGAATATCTGCTTACATACGTGAAAGACAGACCTGTTTGTCTTGTTTGAGGAGCCAACGACGACGCTATGAAACGAAACACCAGGACTAATATAAGGACCTGGACACGGCTTAAAGCGGCAAGAAAGTACAAAAGTGGTTTGGTCGACCCTTCAACGAAGGAGAGTTTGTAGAAAAGTGCAGGATGAAGGTTTGTGTCTTTGCAAACTGCAAGCCTGAGCAGGAACACAATAGCTGAGCCCACATGCGAGCTTTGCCACCAATCTGCATGTCCAGTTGGTGGAGAAGTTTGTTTTTCCCTTGCTGTGGATGAGAGCACTGACGCAGCTGTCAGTCTTTGTCCACGGCGTGGACTCGAATCTTGTTGTAATGTTACGATGAGTGGTAAAAAGAATGGACTGGTGGGCAGGATTCATTAAAGGATGCGAGAGGAGAACTGTGCAGGTGAACTGTTTATCACTGCATCTCACATCAGGGATCCCTGTGTGGTAAAGCGCTAAAGACGGGCGATATTATGACCGCAGTAACCCAAGATGTTAACGTCATAAGAGTCAAAGGTCTCAATCGCCGCTAGTTTAAGTCTTTTTTGGCAGAGCGCGGTACAGAATACACTGATGTGCCGTATCACACCTCGATGCGCTGAACCTGCAGCTGCAGGGACGGAGACGCATCATCACAGATACGCATGCGTCAGTGACAGGTTTTAAAACTAAGATGTGCCTGTGGGAGAATCAGACGCTACAAGCAAATCACTCAGTAATCCCTTTGCAGTTGATGTGGAAAAAGCACCAGCTAACCTTTCAAAGGGAGCTGATTGAACTCCAGTGTGACGAAACGCTGAAGTCAAAGTTTGATGCACAAGTTTCCACAGTTCGTCCTCGACACGATGCCTCAGCTCAATTGCTCTCCACGTTTGGCAGCACCAATGAAGGTTTCCTCAGCTCAAACCCTGAACCCCGACATTAATGAACTGCCAGGTATCGGGCTTGGGCGCATCAGAGTAGATCAGTGTGTCGCAGAATGAGCAGCAAATACACTTTCTATGCTACTCCAATACTTCGTAGTTGTTATGTTATTTTATTTTCAAATTTATCAGCCTGTGTAAGAAGCTGATTTGGACATTTACCTCAGAAAGCTGCAAACAGAAAGGAGGCATTTCTTTTTTACTCAAATTGTATTTAATATGCCATTGATGTTTTTTTTTTTTAATTATTATTATTATTACTGCTATTATTATTAGTAGTAATATTATTAGCAACTCCATTTTGCATAAGATAAGATAAAACTTTATTGATCCCACAACAGGGAAATTTGCTTGTTACTGCAGCGTACAGAGTAAAGAAAAAGAGAAAAAAAGAAAAATCTAAAGAAAATAAAAGCTATAAAAAATAAAAATACACAACACTATGTAAAAAATTCGTAGAATTTGTTGATCCGCATACACAGTATGCATTATGGACATAGAATGGAGAAAAAATACTAATAAATAGCAAGAAAAAAAAGTATGCATACATGCACGTACATACATATTTACATATTTGCATATATATATATATATATATATACGCACATACACACATGTACACATACATAGCTAATGCATACTTAAGGTGCAGGATGTGTGTGTAGAGAAAAGTGCCTTGCTTGTTCAATATTCATTGTTTAATCATAACTTGTTTGGTTCCATATTTAAAGGTTTACTTGTTGAACCTCGGCCCGCGGCTTTGTTCAGTTTGTTGTGTATCAGAGTTTGACACCCCTCGCTGCAAAGTGACATTACGGAGCACGCTTGGAAAATGAAGTTCCAGCCTAGACGCGTTTAAACGCGCCGCTCGCGCCCAGATACCCCCCCCCCACCCCCGTCCACTTCCCTCCCATAATATTATGGTGCCGGTGGAAACATGGGATAATATTTAGACGGCGAATGGAAAAGACAACGGCAGATTATGGACAACCAACACCCCCCCCCCCCCCCCCCCCCCTGGACCCCGTCGCAGCCCCCTGAGCCGTGTTTGGAATTCTGGGATTGCGACGTCAACACGAGTGTGAGTTTTCTCCTCTTTTTTTTTTCTTATCCAGAGCAGAAACTCTGACGGAGCCCAGCGAGTGCGTGACTGTCACTCACACAGCGCACGCCGCTTATTTATAGCAAAAGGTGGGGGGAAAAAAGGATTTGGAAAGAAGCTGCATTCATGGGAACTGTGAACTGAATCATCTAAGTGGGTTAGGCAGAATAACGTGTTGTTTAATCTCTGCATTCACTAATACGCCACGATTAATCACTGGCACCAGAACACAGTAACGTGTCCAGTGATAATAGACAAGCAGCCACTCGCAACACCGCGTAATTATGCTAATTCACATTAGTCACCGTGCAGGTTCCGTTTGACTGTCAATACATCACTTATATGTGAGGATGGAGTTCACACACATGGAGCTAACCTGTGATTCTAGTCAAAGTGGAATTTGGGACAATGGATCACATGATGTGTAGGTGCAGCGTATAAAACACCACAGCCTCTTCTCCTGCCTGTTTCAATCAACATAAATAGGAAACAATACGAGCACAGAAATTACAGCACACACACACACACACACACACACACACACACACACACACACACACACACACACACACACACACACACACACACACACACCGAGAGCCATCCTCAGTTATAGTTCCGTCGTACGTAATTGCACATCCGACATGTCACGGCTCCGTTATGGCGGGAATACGATTTGGTCACATGATCAGCAGCAACCGGCGTTTAAAAGCTCCCCCCCCCTGACTCACGGGGGGGCGAGAAGCTTTGTTTGCTCACAGTTGTGGCTGCGCACAACTGACCTTATAAACGAAGGCGACGCCAGACGGCGTTCCTGAAGCCGAGTGGCTGTGCGTGCGCGGGGCCGTCGTCTGTTGATTATCACGAGGACACGTTTTTAATTAAGTGTTGTTCAGCCAAAGTTTTCCCCGCTGAACGCATCGACACACAGTGTTATCAGAACGCGTTTTATTTATTGCTGTGATACGCAGCGATTAAAGTACGACTGCTGGTTTAATTGGTTGGTTCTTAAAAAAAAAATAATTTTAAATTAATGTCCCACATTGTAGAAATTGAGATATAAATAGGGTTTTGATTATAATAAGGTCCAATGTTCTATAAATACTTTTAAAACCAGCAATTGGAGAAATTTGCACAGACCATATACCAAAACTGTTCCTCAAAAAGAAGCCATCAGGACTGTGAAGTTGTGATGTCACAATTATAGAGGCGCAACCCATTCATTCATTCAAAGCAGCCAATCAGGAAAGAGCAATAAGACGAACACAGAATGACACCTGCTCTGTCTAGAAAGGAGATGTAAAACTATGTTAAAATGATTTTTGGGGTTTAAAACCACAAAAAACTACAGGTACGTTTAACTACAGTTTTTTAAGCCATGATGATGATTCCTTCACTGACGTGTTACAGCGTTCGTTGCAGTTGTTGAACTGAGAAATAACTTCCTACTAACAATGCAATCTATTAGCATGAATGCATGTTTTTCTCTGACACTCTGTGCTTCCATTCAGCTGGAATCACAGCCACATACTGCGTCCATTAACTGAAGTGCAGCAGAGTGCATGGATCGCTCTGCATTCCCGTCTCCGTCCTTCTTTTCCCGTCCTCTCGCCGAGATTCACCTGTGTCGATGTCCCTGATTATCTTTTGAGAAGAAATGTACCTCACGCAGATGGAAGTGAAGGTTGGATTTCATTGTGCGAAGCGGATGGTGCATGCACAATGGTGAGCTGACACAAAAGACGCATGTGTGAGTGTGTGTGTGTGTGTGTGTGTGTGTGTGCATGAGAGAAAGTGAGGGCAGAAAAAAGGAAAGGTTGACTGAAATAAAAAAAAGGAAGAAAATGTTTAAAAATGTGTTGAAGGTGAATGACACACACATATATATATATATATATATATATACGCACACACACACACACACACCATGAGGCACGGGGGGGAGGAGGAACACTGAGACTGCCTTCATTGATCACGCTCACTTGCATAAAGAAGGACAACTTCATAGAACACTATGGAGCATGAGAAGAAGAGCGAGGTGTATAAAAAAAAATGAAGGACAAGTTCTGTTTATTTTTCTCTTGGAATAAAAAAAAAAGAAGAAGAGGAGAAAGTGTGAAGCAGTGAGCAGTGCAATGTGAGGGAAGAGGGCTTCTAGAGCAGGAGAGGGGAGGGGAGAGAGAGAGAGAGAGAGGGAGAGAGAGAGAGAGAGAGAGAGGGGGGAGACAAGAAGAGAGTCGCACAGAGACAGACAGATGGAGGAGAAGCATGCAGCCGAGAGGAGGAGAAACAAAGCGTGTTGACTGAGGAAGTGTGCATGCCATGCGGGGCCATGTGCTCAGGTAAGTCCCGTCTGCATCCACTCCTTCAACGCACGTCTCCGGCTCTCACACACACACACACACACACACACACACACACTCCTCACAGACTCTTTCTCGCCGCTTCTGTTTCCCATAAGAATAAAAAGTCAGTAACTTAAACACAAAGGTAGGATCGTCTCTTCACGTCGGGTTTTAGATGCTTAGTGTTCAAGAGTTCTTTTTTGTTGCTGTTGTTCTACTCACACCTCGTCCAGCTTGTAGACGCTGTGCAGTGCTGTTTCGTTGCTGTTGTTTTAGGTTTGATGCTTTTTTTTTTTTTTTTTAACTGTTGTTGTGATTAAATGTTGCATGACATAATTTGCAAGGAAAGTTTTAAACTGGTAATGTTAGATTGATGCCACAGATGTGTGATCAATGAGGAGATTTCATCCAGATATAGCATGCTCTTGCAATGCGTGTGTGTGCGTGCGTGCATGTGTGTGTGTGTGTGTGTGTGCACTGCGATGGTCTAGTATACTGGTAGGATATTGGCAAGACTGAGGAATGTGTGAGACTTCGCCCCAGATCTCTTTGTTCCCTCTCTCTCATTTTCTTTCTCCTTTTTTCTCTCAGGGGTTGCACACACACACACACACACACACACACACACACATGCACACACACAGACAAGCACATGCACGCACACACACACAGTCAGAACCAACTCTTGCAGAAAACCAGTTGAAACTTCCCACCGGCAGGAGAGAAATGTCTGGAATGTGATTATCACGTATTTGTGTTTATTTTATCACTGCGGGTCGCTCGCAAAGCAAAGAGGAAACCAGATCAGGCGCATGCCCGCCGCTTAGTGTGAAACTGTGTGTGTGTGTGTCTGTGTGTGCGTGTGCATGTGTGTGTGTGTACATGTGTGTGCTCGGCAATGGTGGTAGTGGGTGGGGAGGGGACGGGTGGGAGGGTAGAGAGTGAGAGCTATTTGGCAGTGCACGTGAGTGTGTGGGTGGTTGTGTGGGTGTCAGGGTGAGTGGGTGCAGAGCTCCCTTTGAGTGAGAGCACATGTGACTTGGAGTGTGTGTGTGGGTGTTTGATTGTGTGTGTGCACACACAGAAAGGTGAAAAGTATGCGTGTGCAAAGGTAAGGTGATTGTCTGTTTCCGAGTCCAGAACCGGGCCACCTTTTTTTGTGTCGAAAAAAAAAAAAAAAAAAGAGGAGAGGTGGGGAGGAGAAAAACCTACTCCCCCTTTCCAAACCTCTCGTCTTTTCTTTTCTGTTGTATGCTCATTTACACGCATGTACATGTGCACGCACACACGCACGTGCACACACACACACACACAGTTCAGGCGCCTGTCAAACCCAGCGCATTCCTGAGCGCTCGAACACACAAAGTCTGAATGGTGGGATGAATGCGGGGAAATTCAGCTGAAACGTGAGGACAAAAGCCAGGGGGACATTTAAGAGGGTTTAACTCCGCAGAACCCTGGGAATGGGGGGATGAAACACACACACACACACACACACTCACACACTCACACACACATGCACGCTTACATTAACGCATGCCTGCACGCGCACTGAAATGCGAATAACTGAACTCTGCAGTGTGTATAGGCTACATGACGACTCACACACACACACACACACGCATGCACGCACACACACACACACACACACATGTGTACAGCTGCGGCTCCAACTGGCTGTTAGAGCCTGGAACAGAGGGGAATTCCCAGGGAGGAGACAGTGAAAACACTCACTACACCTCTGCCTTCACACACACACACACACACACACACACACACACACACACACACACACACTGGGCCTGAGAGCATAGCAGCAATGAAACACACTGGTGGAGGTAATGTAGTAATAGCACCGCTGCGGTACACCAGTGACTTCAATGGTACACCAGTTACTTCCACGGTTACGCCGCTGATGTGAATTTTGCTCTGTAGGAATTCTGCAAGTGACAAATGCTTAAAGAGCAACAAAGAGCGGCTTCACGTGTACAAGATCCACCAGGAATGAGCGAGTTGTCAAATTTGGCCAACTCCTGAGGAGGATTACTGTTTAAAAAAAAAAAAAGCATTATAATCATTTTTCTTTTTCAATAAAACGCAGCATTTAATGAACTCCATTAGCTGTGGAAAGAACGCTTTAACGTTTCCAGCAATTATCTCAAACTGAGATGTTTTTTTTCTTTTAAGCCTTCAGAAACACTGGTTGCAGCCATCATGAAACAATAGGTTACTCTATCAAATAAATCCCCTGTTAAAAAAAAAAATGCAAATGTCTTTATCTGTGACTTCAAAGCGCCGGTATCTCAAAAAAAAAAAAGTCGCGATTTCATCAGGTGTTTGTTCGCCTGAGCTCCGAGGCTGACACACAGGAACCGGAGTTCAGTGGACGTTACAGGTCAAACCTCTGATGTCCTGCTGCAGGAATGGGGGGGGGGGGGGCATTTCTGTTGACCTGGAATCAATATTGCTCACTCCCAGTCAGATCAATAGGCCCACAGACAGAATCAAAAAGCGAAAAAAAAGTCAACTCAAAAAGGGAGAAAGTGGGGGAATATCCCCAAATGTCTTCAATCTGTGCAGGTCCTACGATGACAGATTGAGCTTGTCAGGTGTGTGTGTGTGTGTGTGTGTGTGTGTGTGTGTGTGTGTGTGTGAAGTTGAATCTTGTTGCCTAACGATTTTGCCGTTCATTGCACGGAAAAGCGTGCGCTCTTGATTCGTTTTAGGCTGACACAGCAGCTATTCCTGCTTATCGGGAAAGTACATGTCCACCTGCAAAAAAGGGGTTAAATGATTATGTCATAGGGTTTACAGAAAAACATAAAAAAAACATGTCTGTTAATACTGAATATTTCTGGGAAGTTTACATTGAAAAAAAAAAAATACCCATCCCAAATACCAGAAACGCTGCTCACACTCATAACCAGACAAGAGAATGAGTGGGCACTAATTTATTCAGGGAATTTCACCGTATGAACCTGCAGTCATCGTGCTGCTTCAGAAAGCCGGTGCCAGTGGAGGGAGAGGGACAGACAGAGAGAGAGAGAGAGAGAGAAGAAGCCGGTGAAAACAGTTATTAATTTCCCACATCGCTGTAAATCACTCTCGCTCTCAGCCTGAGAGGAGACAGCCGGCGAGGGAGAGGAGAGGGGGAAGCAGCAGGTGAGCGGTGACAGATCATTTCACACGGCTCGCAGGAAATTCATACAAATGCAGATGCGAACATTTGACTGAACAGGTACAATCCCGCTGCAGGTGTATTTCCCCTGCTTGGCATGAGAGTCCCTTCTCAGTCAGGGTATGATTCGCTTCTTTTTTTTTTTTTTTTTGAGATGTTTCACATTGAACAACAATGAGGAGAGCTCCGTTTGTAGAACTGAATCGGACACGTCCTGCTCTGCTGGTGTTAAACATCTTCTGCTTTGTGCCTTTTTTTTGCTTTTCTGGTCCCCCCCCCCAACCCCCCAACCCCCTGCTGAGTTTGATTCTCTACTTTTCAACCTGTTTTTCTCCGTTTTGTTAAAGTGAGAAAAAAAAGGGAAAAGAGGAAGCAGAGGCTGGTATTTGAAGAGGCTGCAGGCTGTTATTAATAATGCCATTTTGCAGAGAGCTGTTTGGATGCCATGTGATAACAGAGGAATTTACAGATTCAGCACATCCCAGTAAATAGACCATAATTATGTGTTGCTGAAGAAAAAATGCATAATTCACCTGTTGTGCTCCAGCTCAGTCTGAATGAGGCATTTAACCAGTGCTGCTATATTTATGAAAGAAAATGACAAATGTTAGTAATTAATATCTGGAAGGCATGAGATTTATTTTGCTTATTGCAGATATTTGCTCACCCTGTTAAAAGATGAACTGGAAAAAAGGTGCTCCTGCTTTTTGAGGGAGATTTTATTTCAATATCAGGTTAATTGATTTGAGCTTTAGACCTGTTGCGATGTTAAATCAATTAAGCAGCGGATTATTGAGGTTTTTTTTTTTTAGTGTTGGGGGTTTTAGTCTCACGCGGGGACGGTCCCCGCAGGGGGGGGGGACCGGACCTGCAGCTCCGACAGTCACACACACACACACACACACACACACACACACACACACAGTCATAGCAGAACCGAATACGTCGGTTAATCAACCCTCCTCCTTTCTCCTGCTTATATCTGTCTCCGTCGCTGGTGTTTTCAGTCTTTCAGCCTCTCGTGTGTGTGTGTGTGTGTGTGTGTGTGTGTGTGTGTGTGTGCGCGCGCGTGTGTGTGTGCGTGCACGCGCCTTTGCACCGGATAGACCCAGGAGGCTGCACTGGAGGAAGGTCTCTGCAAGTCGGCTTCTGCAACTTTAGCTCCGGCGACAGCAAACAGCAAAGGTAAAATAATACAATTAATACTTATCACGGTTTGCATTTGGAACTGGATGTTGTTATTAATTTACATAAAGAACACACAATAACGACATTTACAATATGCATGCTCCAGCTGGCAATCTCTGTTTAATTTGACTTTATTTCATAATTATTATTATTATCATCATTAATATTATTATGCTTAAATTCTCTATGCACTGGCAATGTGTGTGTGTGTGTGTGTGTGTGTGTGTGTGTGTGTGTGTGTGTGTGTGTGTGTGTGTGTGTGTGTGTGATCGTGTTGAACATGGCATTGCAGTGTGTGGTCCTCCTCTGGAAAGACCATTGTGCACTCTTCACGTGCGCGCGTGTGTGCACGTAAACTATTGTGTGTGTGTGTGTGTGTGTGTGTGTGTGTGTGCGTGTGTGTGTGTGAGACAGAGAGAGGGGGAGAAGAAGAGAGGAGAGGTGGTATGTGAGTCGGGCTGGAGGAAATTCTTGTGTTTTGGAATGCGTTTACCCCGCGGGAGACCCCGTGAGAGAGAGACAGACTTTGAGTGACTGAACTTTTGCGATTGTTCGGACTTTCTAAGAAATCATTGTATCACTGATGCTGCTCACTGTTCATACCACGATGATTACATGACAAAGCTGCATCTTTATACATATATCTTTATTTATTTTTTTAGTGCTATTTGATCTGTATTATTTTCTTTCTCGGAGCACCATAATGAAAACCATGCGTCCTGATGTGAGGAGCAGGGCTGCTGCAGCCAACAGGGGGCACTTGTGACACGTGCAGCACAGTTGGAGCAAATATTACAGTTTGGGCACTAATGCCAGTTGTACAGTAAATGTCTTTTTTCCCTTTAATTGGGTATAAAGCCATATCAAAAGAGCATTTCATATTTCTCGCTGTGTTTTCACTAATGCCTGTAATTATATAGTAATAAAACACTGATCCTGTAAAAGCAGCGTGTGTCCAAAATGTCAACTTTCATTGACCATTTCCTATATATCTTACATGGAGTGATGAATTCACAATCTCCATCTTTTTTTGCAAAGCAGTGTGTTTTTTTTTTTTTTTTTGCTTCGCTTTGAGTGCAGTAATTTGCAGCTGGATGGAAGTCAGGGCTTCACGCTGCTCCGTCACCTTGTTGTGACACATTTCTGGGACAGAAAACAGACGAGTCCGCTGCACTCACTGCATCAGCGTACAGGTGTTTTGTTAAAACGTCCATCCCCCTGGGCTCAGCACAGGAGGAATTCTGGTGGCACTGCTTAAAATACAGCAACACGCCGAGCGTGCACAGGATTTAAAAAAAAGTTGACTGTGTCGGATACTGTAGTCAAAACTTGGGCAGAAGTTGGTGCTTGGATTCACTTTTCAAACAGACAGACTGGAGTTAGGATCCCGGTCGGTGTTGGACAGAGAACCGTGTTTCTGGAACAGTTCTGGGGACTAGAGGGAGAACTGCTAAAAGCTCGCCCACACACAAATGTGAGATATTCTAATGAGCAATCTGGCCCTTCTGAATATTCTGCCGCTTCGCAGTACAGGCATCCTACGACGTGTGACAGCCTATCAATTTCTCGTTAGGGAAAAAAAAATGTTTCCTTGATTTCAAGTTCAATAAAGGTGTCGGTTATGAGAACATGTGAGTGAAACGCTCCTCTGCCACCTGTCTTTTCACAGCTTGAACTCCTGCTGATGATTCACGTCAGGGAACGCGGCGGCAGCAGAGGCTGGAGATCGGTGGCCCCCGTCCTGCTGGTAAGAATCACACATTGTCTACCATCGCTGCACAAAAGGTGTGAAATCGTTTAAGCGAGAAACTGAGGCGTGGCGACGAAAAAAAAGGAGAATTTAAGTTGCAGATCGATATATTTCAACATAGTATTCTACATGTTTCTGCACCTGCTCCATGTACAGTGCATGTGCAACGCCTGTGGCTGCGATTCTACTACTGAGCACTTTTTTGTACAATGGCCAACGCTACATGCGTGCATGAGGTATATTAGTGTGTGATTCACACACACACACACACACACATACACTCACATGCGGCATGTGCACACTCTACGGCCCACACACACACACACACACCCACGTGTTTCCTCTGCCTCTGCTCCCTTCAGATGTAAGGCACATGACATCATTAAAGAGGTGCTCTAAAATCAGTATGGGTACTGCATGTGGGTAGGGAGTGTATGTGTGTGTGTGTGTGTGTGTGTGTGCGTGTGTTTTTGTTTCTGTGTGGGTGAGGGGGGAATGAAAGCCAAAGCTCCAGAGCCGTGGGCCCGTGCTGGCTCTGTGTGAGTGTGCCCAGCCGGAGGCTCTGGTCCTGGGCCGCGCCGCCGCCCACGCTGGGGTACGACTGGGGCCGAGTGGGAGGTGGGAGTGGGAGGTGGGAGTGGGAGGGAGGAGTGGGCCGCGGCTGTGAGTCAGCCTGCTGCGGACCCCCAGACAAGAGAGACCGCTGAGGGAAAGAAACACACTGCTAGATTCCTCTGTGCCTGCATCTGAAGAAAACTATTTTTATGAAGAGTGTCCTCATCCTGGGGAACGAGTGAGAGAGAGAGAAAGGAAGAAGAAGAAGAAGGAGGAAGAGGAGGAGGAGGGCGGAAATCACTGATAGACAGAGATGGTGAAGAAAGAATGTCTAACAAGCTGCTGGTTGGTTCTGACAAACAGTGGATGTCTGGATGATGTTTGCGTCTCTGCTCTGTTTGATGCAGGTTTAGAATTTTTTCCGAACATCTCTGTGTGATTTGCAGTCCTGCAACTTCCCAGACGTACCGTATTTTTATCTGTTTTTTCGTTTTTTTTAACAGAATAGAAGAGCCCCGGTTCATACCGTCCCAGTCAGGTTTTATCATTCCCCTGCACATCTCAGACAGATGGCTGTATCAAACCCAGACCCATCTGCAGGACATGCTCACATTCCACACTCGTGCATGCATATGCATAGTCCATTAGTCATAAGCAAGAGAGAGAAAGAGCATCCGTCATCGGTGATTGCACGGGATTAATGGGCATTTATATTATTTAATGAGCAGATTCTTGTCTTGAGCTTGCATGAATGTGGCTTTCATCATTGCCTGTGTGGGTTAGAAATATATTGACTCAGATTATTGCAAAACGATTTCTCAATTTTCTCAGTAAAGTGCACTCATGCGTAATGCTGAAGCTAAAGGGAAGACATGAAACTGGAATTGGACATGCTCTATAGATGGACACGTAACACGGCTGTGTTTATAGGAAAATGATTCTTCACTTATGGAATAATGTCAAAAATGACATGTGGTGCAACCCTAAAAACTTGACACCAGATAGTTTCCAACAATGCAGGCTACTAACTAGTTTTATATTCTTAGGTGGATTCAATATTTAAAATTTATCATTCTTTTTCATTCACACCAATTGACATCCCTTGTCAAAAAAATTGCATATTCTATGTGTGATGTGGAAAAACAAAGTAGAACAAATGGACTTTTAAATGACGTTAACATCACACCACATCAACACAAAAAGAATTTAAAACCGTATTTGAAAAAGTGTTTGACTTTCTCTTCAAGCATTATTTATTTATCACTTATAGAAATCAGTTCTTATAGATTTGAAGAAAGCTGCTGATGAGGTGGCATTTCCTGCAAATATCTGTAAAAGATTTTTTCACTGAAGTATTGGGGAGGTGGATCACAAACCGCCTCCTCTGAAGCTACTGTCTGGACGATGAATATCAGCCTAGTTGTGCTTGGTCTCTAACCCTCTGTGTTTAAACCCTGAGTTTGTCCTCAGAGGTGGAGGTCAGGCTGGGGGTCGCGTTGACCCCTGAGCTCAGCATCAGCAGCAGTGTTCCTGGGCTGGGTCGCCTGCTCTGATAATGGAAGGTGGTTCTGCAGGAAACCCAGAGGGAGGGGGAGTCCAGCAGTCTGGGGCGTGGGGGGTGGGTGTGGATGGGGCGGTGGGGAAACGCTGCAGAGGACGGCGTTGGCATGCAGGCGAGGTACGGCACGGACGTACGGGGAAGTGAGAACAGGAAGCGCTGGGCCGAGCTGAGAGCTGAGGGGGGGGGGGAGTGGAATGTTTCACCAGAAACAACCCTCCCCGCCCTGCAGCGTCAGGACCAGGGCGGCGGCTTCTGATGTGGACGTTCGGACCGCAGCGTGACCCCTCGCCGCCTCGGCAGGGATCACTGAGAGAGAGAGAGATAGAGAGAGACAGAGAGAGAGAGAGACTGTGCTGGTTTTTTCCTCTGACACTTCTGGAGGCAAAGAGGAAGAGGAAAGGGGAGGACAGGAGGAGGAAAAGGAGGAGCGGAGGAGTGGAGAGGAGCGGGATGACGGGGTGGAGAGGTACACCGACGCGTTGCTGTAAAGGAGTCGCAGCGCTGTCAAGCTGCACACACACACACACACACACTCGTAACACATATATATATATATATATATATATTATTGCAAAAGGAAAAAACTACCATAACTAATTTATGACGATTAAATGATTTATGACAGTTTAGGTATTAGGTATAGTTTGCTCATAAATTCTATATGTAGTAAATAATAAAGAATTATCACTTTTTTTATACAATTTTTTTTACTTCCAGAATAATCCACATATTTTTTACAGTTATAATTAAACACAATGTAGTAACAATAAAGACACAATATAAATTGGGTAATAACTTTACACAAATAAATATACGGTGAGGTCAGTGTGGACAGTAATGGAGGAACATTCCCACATTCGCTGTGTTCACCACAAACAGAACCGAGAGAAATTGATTCGGACCCAAGATCCAATGGACCGACACTGACCTTTAATAGTTCTGCTGTTGGTAATATTTACTTTATGACAGCGATTACTTTATATAGCTTAACCATTGCATCACAATAGAGGCATGTGTGTGTGTGTGTGTGTGTGTGTGATGTAATTAGAGACACTTGTATAAGTAATGGAAAATTCACGCATCACAACTGAAGCTGCTCTGGATGTTTCCCTCTTAGCGGCGCTTGTCTGTCACTGGAGCTGCTGAGGTATCCCTGTGTGTCATCAGGAGAGCGGGGTTATCACACACACACACACACACACACACACACGAGCACAGCGGGCAGATAAGACGTGGAGTCATGCCTCGCCAGCGTGACTGTGACATCACAGTTGTATCTGCACGTTAACTTTCTTCCCCGCTAGAAACAGACTGGCCTAATATAGTCAATATAGAGCACGCCATGCCACACACACACACACACACACACACACACACACACACACACACACAATGACCTAGGGCGTCTGCCGACCATATTTTGGTCTCCTGTTGTCCGGTTGATTGCATGCATGTCTTTCTTCAGAGGTGTGTGTGTGTGTGTGTGTGTGTGTGTGTGTGTGTGTGTGTGTGTGTGTGTGTGTGTGGCCCATTTTAGTGAATGAAATGACGTCGCTGTTACGTCTGTTCTTGTCCATCACTGGCTGAGAGTTTTAGCCTTAGTAGAAACAGGTGCATCTATGACAGACTCTCCATACCATGTGAGTGTGTGTGTGTGTGTGTTTTCTCATCAAATCATTGTCATAGCTTCATTCAGAATTGAAAATCATGAGGTAATAATGATATTTAAAAAGCCAATGGGCCTAATGTGGAAAATATAGGGATGGAAACCCTTTCTTTTAAAACACTCACTTTTATTTTTACATGCATAAATATGTGTAATAAAATATATGAATATACATAAATCGCTCATTTCAGCCTGATGAATGCCAGCTGTTCACGAGGAGGTGCATGTCCAGGAGATGTGATCATTTGCAAAAAAAAAAGAAACACTTGGCCCTAAAATTGGCATATAAAGCTTTATGTTCTGCAAGTTTCATTCACAAAACGGCCTGTCGTGCTTTAAGGAATCAGGAGAGAAACAGTAGAGAAACAATAAAATGATATAGAACCAGCTATCTTGCCATCAGCCCTTCACTGTGACAAGTAAACTGGGAAACGCTTTGACGTGAATTTGGAGGCTAAAAACTGTCTTTTTAAAAGCGAAGCACTCCATGATGACAGTCACACAGCTATTAGAGGGGGATATTATAGTCTACAGGTGTCAGCTGCAACACGACATGATACTGGACAGAGACCTGCAGAGAGACACACAGGCAGCTGTCGGATCTGAGAAGTTTCCTAGCAACTAGTGAAATATATAGTTACTGCACCAAAATACGGCCTTGAAAATCCTACAATAAAAAAAAAACATTTTTTATAAGATGAAAACATGGCAAACAGATCACACATACACACTCACACCTCCACCTTTGTTCATTTCAGCATTTAAACTCAGAGTTAATTCAGATTATAATTGTAAATCAAACCGGAGTTGCTCCTCTCTATCTGATCCAGTCATGACACGTATTCGTGAATTTGGTTTGTGCCTAAGAGAAATTTCATGAATGCCACACGTGTTCATAAATCACTCGTACTTGCATTTTTTCGGCACGAATCTGTTCGTACGAATGCTCCTTGTTCTCCTACCTTCCAGATAAGGGAAAGACCTGAATTGATAAAAATAAAAACGTTGATAGTAGCTCACCTCAGTCGGTTTGGTTTTTACCTTGCACACTCACAGCTATAATTGTGCTCGGTGAGCAGCTGCTTGTGCTGTCAGACTGATTTTGCCCTGGGATTCACCTTACAGGCTATACTCTCACTCTGCTAGTTATTTATGAAGGATGTCATAAACACTCATTGTGTCTCACCCGGTTCTGAAAGCTAATCTACGGCCTAGAAATGTGCTAGGACCGATGTGCACAACTGCTTCCCCCTCATGCAGCATGCATGTTATCATTATAAAGCTATTCTTGCAACGAGCGCCTGAAATATGGGTCAGTCTGATGAATACCAGCCTGTCAAATGCTAATCGACTTTGGAACTTTTAGAATTCGCCTAACTTTTTTTTTTTTACTGCATCGTGACAATCTAAAACTTTTCTTGACATTTGCATAGAAGCTGCTGTGACTGCTTGTCTTGCAGTTTCTCGCCACCACTCTAGAACACTGCCTCCCAGAATACGTTTATACATGTATGAGGAAAAAAAAATGCAACTGAAGTAGACCTAACACAGATGTGTGTATAAGTTGCTTTGTAACTCACATTCCATAAATAAATACATGGATAAAAAAAAAAAAAATAAAAAGAAAGGGGAGAAAAAAGCAAATAAAAGACAGAGTAATGGATATTAAATTGTGGCATCCAGCTAAAAGCACAAGGCAAAAACTGAAATAAACAAAGCAAATTAAACAAAAGCAAGTCTAAACAAATGAGTCTTGAGTTTTTTTTTTTTTAAAGGTGTTCACAGATCTGAGTCCAATGGAAAAGAATTTAGGAGGAGCAAGAGACAAGCAGCTTACACGAAATGCAGAACACATACTAGAGCAGGAGGAGATAAGTTTAAGACAAACAGCAATGGCCCCAGAACAGAACCCTGGGGAACACCACAAAACAAAGATTTACATCAAATCATATAAAAAGCTGTACTGACATTTACCAGCACGGATACGGAACATCTTTCCTGTTTCGCTGTGCGTTAAAAGATCAATTGAGCCTCTGAGAAGAGCTGAACATGTTGTGTTCCTAGAAGTCAGCTGTAAGCTGCTTAGCAACCAGCTTTTCTAAGCGCTTAGCTATAAAAACCTAACTTAGAAACAGACTTGTAGTTCTGGGGCAAGTGGTTGAACACGGGCATGTTTGAAATAAGGTCGGACATGACTAGACGTCAACGTGGACGCGGAGCAACGGAATCAATGACATTTTTTCTTTAGCAAAGAAGTGGGTACGGTGTCAGGGGGACTAGAAGCAGCCACCACCACCGGTTAAGTCTAAACAAACAGCCTGCAGCCTCTAGTCACTCTGTCTTCCCTTGTTGTTTGAATTCCTCAACTTTATCTATCCTTTTTTTTTTTAAATACATATATATATTTATATATCTCTGTGTCACCACCACACTGCGGTCAGCCATTAAACTGCGTCTCACACACCGACCCAGCAGAATTCCCAGGCTGCTCGGCTGCCTGAGTTCACACCTTTTTGTCCACAGGAATCTCAGGAATCCCCAGCTTCCTCTCCATTGTGTGTGTGTGTGTGTGTGTGTGTGACTATATGAAGGAAAGGCCCCCGCCTGTGATGTGCGTGCGTGCGTGTGTGTGTGTGTGTTGAAACACATCTCCGCCCTTGTATCCACCCAGAGAGAAGGCGAGCAGGCGGTGCTCGAACCGTGCCCACAATAGACTGAGTCACATTCTGAAAAAAGGCAAAACTCTCATTTACTGTGAAACTTTACTCTTCAGAAAGAAAAAAAAAACGAGGTAGGAACTTTTAATGTCAAACCGACGCCACACGATGTGAACAATGCCATTTGGAAAATCGCGACGCTGCGCGTACTGAATCATCATCCTTCACACCGACATTATTCACGAATCTGAATCAGCATTAAACCAAAATGATTTTTTAAGTTTACTGTAACACATTAGTTAAACTGATTTTTTTGCTGCAGCATATTTATTTCATTAACATGAAATAAAGTATTTTGTTCCCAGTGACTCACTGTCACTGGCTTGCAATAACAAGCTGAAGAATAATCTGTCAGATTGCTGCTTTTGGCTCGGAGCCGCGAAAAATGAAAAAATCGAAAAATGGATGAAGTGAAATAACAAAACAAACGAAAAAAGAAAACACATAACAGAATAATCTGTGTTATTTCAGAGCATGCAGACGCGGGGCGGGCAGGGTTCTGCTGCGCGTCGCTGCAGGTTAACGCCGTTTCGCCGTCTCCCGGCCCTGACTCATCTGCAGCCTGAGCCCATCGAACACAATGAGAAACACACAGAAAGCCTTTCACTGGCCGACACACGACAGGCTGTGATTCACCCACGCCCACTCGCTCTCTCTATCCCTCGCTATCCACCCATTAAGCGGTCAAAGCCGCCGCGAGATGTAAATATGGTAAAACATGGTTAGAAAACGGAAAGATACGTTACGTGAAACAGACGACAAAGAGGTCCGCTCTGCAGCCCTTCCTGGAGGGTTTTGGTCACGTCA
>JAYKQN010000001.1:1322500-1335000 GCA_036785175.1 Eupleurogrammus muticus | reverse complement strand
ATAATGATGATGATTATTATCATTATTATTGTTAATTCATGACTCCTTGTGTGTTATTATTTTCGTAATGATGATAAGAACAACCATAAACTGACTGCAGCTTTTGAGCTCTGTTAAAAAACTCTAAACTGAGTAAAAACTTTTTTTCTGAAAACGCTCCAAGAACAAGTGCAGCGAGGCGTTTGGTGTCACACGTCCAGCGTACAGTCTGTCGGATGTCTCGCCGAGTCGTCACGTGAGCGTCTGCATAATGAAAGGTGGCTGAAGGATGATTCAGTGAGGTGGGAAAAGGTTGAGGGGAGTTAAGCCGTAAGTCACCGGTGGCAGGGTTCAGTTGGAACCACATTCTTCGCTGTAATAGCAGCACACACACACACACACACACATACATGCTGGTGTCAGGAGGTAAGACGTTGTGACATTCCATAGTTATTCCGACATCGACGGAGTTATGTAACTTAAACTGGGTTAAGCAGCGCAAAGAACAATCTGAACTATCACTTGACTCATTCCTTCTTTTCTTTTCCCTACTTTCTTCTTCTCTTCTTTCCTTTTCGCATGACTCGTCTTTGTTTATACAGCAACAAGTCACTCACACAGGTCTGTCATTCACCGGCAGATTGCAGAGTTAAGAGCTTAGCGGCATAACTGAGACGTCACAGGCTAAGTGCAGTTTGGTTTAGCCCGTAGCAGCGTCAGAGTGTGTGTGTGTGTGTGTGTGTGTGTGCACGCGTTCCACGTATGTGCACACTTTTCTTTTTTTTTTGTGTACTCAAGAACGCTGGTTCCAACGTTGTACTAACCACACACACCTGGCCTGTTTCCTCCTTTGCTCATATATGGGCAGAACTTCCCCTACCTGGGCCCCACGCTGAATTCCAATAAGTGGCAGTTGTGTGTGTGTTTGCGTGCGCGTGCGTGTGTGTGTGTGTGTGTGCAAGGAAGAGGCCGTAGAGACGGATGCACGTCATGGAAAACCAGGATCAATGGGCACGGCCCGCAGAGCTGCGTTTTTTAAGGTGTTCCTTTTGTTTTCCAAAGGTAATCAGTTAACGCAGTGACTCAGTCTGGCTGATTATTCAGAGCGGCTGCAGCGGCGCCAACAGGGGGCCGCCGTCACCTGTGCAGCGTGGATTATCGGGATTATTAACTCAAATTCGTGATTAAAAAGGAGGACATAATCGTTGTCTGACAGTCCAACCGGCATTCAGCCGTTCTCACGTCTGGTTCATGGCAACTTTTGCGCAACTCTGTCACTAAGTGACCTCCCTTTAGTCCATTTATCAATGAGCGTGTTAGCCTTCAGGGTGGGGGCAGGTCAGGTATCAGTAGCCAAGTTGCAGCGCTCCCAAACAGAGTTTACATTATAGCAGCGTGGCCGTGTGCTGGGCCCTAACGATGCAGATTTACGGCTGTGTTTGCAGGGTCCTGCTAAAAAAAAAAAAAAAGGTGACTGGGACACAGCAGTGCCCTCACGGTGACACTTTTCATCCGTCTATCCCTCCCGTTGTACTGTACATTTCTATTCCCCCCCTTCTCCTGCCGCCTTTCTTCGCTCCCTGCGTGTTTGCCAGGCCTTCATAAAGGGGCTTAAGGAAGGAGTTAGCTTTCCTTGGTCAACTTGCCAGCTCTTTCCCATCAGTCCAGCCCCCTGGAAGGGCCTGCAGACACCCCTCTTTTCTCTCGGCCTGGGGCTGGGGCCGGGGTACGAGCCGTGTGCTCGGGGCTCGGGCTCCCTCTGGAGATACTCTCTGGCTCTCCACACCGCGCCTGGATGGGCTCGGCCCGCCTGAGCCACCCGGCAGCACCCAGAGGAACCGTTTGGGATCGTTTTACATATAAAGCCCGTTTCATCCTCTCAGCTTATAATAAGAATAGAAAGTGAGAGCGAGTGAAAAGAGAGAAAGAGGAGGGGGGAGAAAGTGACTTCAGCTGCCTGTCTGGCAGCGACCGTCCGCTGTGAATATTCCGGGACAGGGAACGACTCTGGATCAGGAACAGAGGTGGCAGGGAAGGCTGAGCTTCCATAACCCGATAGCTACTGGCTCCCTCTCTCTACTTTGGATGATTTCGCCTCCTCATCACAAACAATGAGACTCTGAGCTGAGAGCCGAGAACTGGTATCTGATTGGCTGTGGGCCTCGTGGAACGGCTGCTTAATTGGTGGCGAGCTGTTAGCGAGCGCTGCGCAGCGAGCATCGCTCAGAACCAGCGAAACCCTACTCATGGTTATACTTGAGCGTCTAATTGTCTATTTAAAACCGCTGAGGCCGTGTTTGTGCAACCAATTGTGAAATATTGCGAGGCAAATTCACGATGGCTCTGAGAATGGGGCTAATTACTTTGGCTTCAAGCGTTTCAAGCTTATTGGTTTAAAATCAGTGTTCCGTCATGTTCAGTTTGCACACATGAAGTTTTGAGCCCGGATAAGGAGGGAAAGAAAATTTTGTTAAAATCCTCTTTTCTCCCTTTTTGCGTTTTTTCCATCCATCCATCCATTGTCTATCCCGCTTATTCCCTTTCGGGGTCGCAGGGGTCTGCTGGAGCCTATCCCAGCGCGTTAAGGCGAGAGGCAGGGATACACCCCAGATGGTCGCCAGCCAATCGTGGGGCACACACACCATTCACACACCATTCACTCTCACACTCACACCTATGGGCAATTTAGAGTTTACCAATTAACCTGAGCATGTTTTGTATTGTGGGAGGAAACCGGAGTATCCGGTGAAAACCCACGCAGACACGGGGAGAACATGCAAACTCCACACAGAAAGGCCCCAGACCCAGGCCCAAGGCGGTCTTGAACCTGCGACCTTCTTGCTGTGAGGCAACAGTGCTAACCACCGCACCACCGTGTCGCCCGCGTTTTTTCCCATTATTGCAATTTAAAAGATGGAGCGAGGCAGACTGAACACACACATACACATACACACACACACACACACACACACACACACACACACACACAGAGGATGGGAATGCATCCACACCCAGCTCACACATCCTACACACCCTCCCACACACACATGCCCACACATACTTGAGCGGCAAACAGCAGCACATGCACACCACCGATGAACCAATGTCGCTTACTACAAAAAAGTATGTGTGTTTGCTCAAATGCACGCACACACACACACACACACACACACACACACACACACACACACACACACACACACACACACACACACACACACACACACACACACACACACACACACACACACACACACACACACACACACACACACACACACACACACACACACACACTTGTACAGTGGTCACCCCCTACTTTGAGGCTAAGGAAGGGTAATGTTTCAGTTCCTCTTTGCTTCCCCCAGAATGTGTGTGTGTGTGTGTACAAGTAGGTGTATATTTGGTGTATATGTGTGCACAGTTGTCACTTGGTGCGTGCGTGCGTGCGTGAATGTGGATGTGGTCAGGCCCAGTCATCTTCCAGGCAGCTAAGAGGAAACCCACATCAACTGCCATACACCACACTCTAGGAATAGACTTGCCCGGCGCAGGCAGGAATGGAATGGCACGCCTGACCTCACCCCCCCACACCCCCCCACACCGCCTCACCCCTTCCTAGATCCATCCCCCTCAACCTCCAGTGTGCTGCAGCCTCAGCTTCGACTTCTCGTAGAGATCATTCATTCTTTGTGTGTGTGTGTGTGTTATTTCCCCTTTTTGGTCCGAATCGGAAGCGAGCGTTTCCCCGTGCACGGCTTATTGTCTCTAAATCGACTTTTTCGGCCGGAGGAAAAGCTAGAGCTACACCAGAGTTACCCCGCGTCAATGAGGTTTTTTTTTTTCTTTTTCGCTCATTCATTTTTTTTTTGTGTGTGTGTTTCGAAGGCAGTTCCTCAAAGCTGTTTGCCTGCTACCGGCGTTACGGCCGGTTCATTGAAAACGCTGTCGGAGGGTTTCGCTTCCCCTGCTGTCTCCGTCTGCGTTCGACCTTGTCTCATAAACCAAAGGCTAGACTTTCAGTGGAAAAAAACACACACACACACACACAGGTTTACATATGTTTGACCTCTCTGCTTAGCGGAGGTGGCAGCATCACCAAAGCATGGAAAAAGACAGAGATAAGACGTGAGAGAAGACCTTATCACCTTATCTGGAGGCCTGCGAGCTGACTCAGCCTCGCCGCTCTGGACCTGTTGATATCACGCTCGTACTTGTAATAGTTCCGTTGACAGCTTTTACCACTGATAATGGTTTATTCACTGCGACATCTTGTGTGATAAACTTAATTTACAGCACTTTTTTTTTTTACCTGCTAGAAATGATTCCTTCTTTTATTGCTTCCGCCATGATTGTGAACATTTTTATTTTTTTTTCTCCAGGTTGGAAGATTCAGCTCAGCTTCTTTCCAGAAACATCGCTGGGAAACAATCCGCTCCAAGGCCGTATTCAAGAGGTAAATGTTGTATTTCACCTTTTCTAGAACTATATTCCCTCCAGGCCACATCCCTTCACACCTCTTCAGATTCAACGTGGAACAAAAACCACAGGAGGAAAAAAAAACGCCTCGTAACAAACAAAAAAGTGAGAGTAGAGACAGAGAGCTGGAATGTGTGGAAGGGAGGAAAAGGGAAAGGGGGGGGGGGGGGGGGGGGGGTAAGGGAGAAGCCAGCACATTTCCCTTAATAAAATGAAATTGGAGTCAAGTGACCATCAGCTGGTCGAGTATGTTTGATCAATACGGTCATGAGGCCTCAGGTATGCGGAGCTCGCCGCGCAGAAAAAGAAAGAGGAGAGGAAAGGCTGTCCCTCCTTCATCCATCCCTCCCTTCTCCTCCTTTTCCTCCTCCTGCCGTCACCTGTGTGCAGGTCGTGTTTTATTACGGCCGGGTCAGCGCTCCCTTTGTGTTGTCGGGCTGAGCGTTGGAGCCGGCGCGGCGGCGGCCGCTGCCTTTCGCGCCTCGGGGCTAATGGGAAAGAATGACAGGAATCTGCAACTGAGAATGCGACGCGCGGAGATGTTCGGCAGCAGATAATCTCCCGTATCCTTCCCCCTCCCCCTCCTCCTCCTCCCCTCGGGCTCTTCTTCTTCTTCTTTCCCTTCTCCTCCTGCTGCTGCTGCTTGATCTCCACCGCCGCCACCTTCACGCTCGATAACAAGCTCCTTCTCTTCCTCTCTCTCCTCAGACGGGTTTGAACGGCGTCCTCCTGCGCAGGCGTGGCCGCGCTCCGCGGCGCTGTGGCCGCCGCCGGCTGCTCAGTAGGCAGTGTAGATCCTGTGTAGCAATCAGCAGCTACATCTGGCTACTGGGTCTCCGACGGCACGGCCCACCTCCCCGCCGACCCCCGGGGCGCACGCCGTTCCCCCTTTTCCCGTTGGCCGGTGGCTGGCATTCCGAGTCCTGCGATTGGCCGGCGATGTGATGTCAGGAGGAGGTGGGGGGGGGGCTCCATCCTGTGACCCCCGCAGACAGGATGTTCTCTGTGTCACAACTCCACAAGGGGCCTTTGTCAAGGCTTTTTGTGTTTTTTCTTTTTACTTCCTCCTCTGCTACCACTCTCTGTGAGGTCATGTTAAAAGTTCCTTGTGAGCGCCGTTGTACTAAAGACGAATCATAAACGTGCTGAAACTTCACAAAAAGAAATGAACTGACGCGCGTCGCACCTTTGCTTTGTCCTGAACCTGGCATACAATGTAGATTTCTGTGTGGTTCAATTCTACAGCTACATTGTCTGCTGGGTTTCTGGCTAGCAATACAGGCATCTGTCGGCCAGTGTGCCCCCCCAGCGCTGAGGAAGGTGAGTAAACATCTGTCATTTCAGTTTGTCTGACACTGACGATTCAATAAAGAGAAAACGTCGCCCTGACTGACTTGTGCTGTCATTTGTCAGACTGAATATCACATTTGTGCGGAGAAGAAAATCTCAGCTGAATCTGGAATCTGCTGAATCTAAATTGATTCGGTGTTGCTTCTGCGTCCCAGGACTTAACCCCCGAAGCAAGAGATTCCAGGAATATTCTAGTAACTCAGCACAAAGCCGGGCCATTGTCTGTCAGGGGGACGTCAGACTGCTGTCAAACTGGCTCCTTATTAGCGGGAAACGCTGTCGTCCCTGCAGCCAACACACACACACACACGCACACACACCTGGTATTAAAACAAACCTTCACACACAAACCACCAGTGTTTTCCTGAAGACATTCTGCATCCCTGTAACTGTGACTTTCTGACACTTCACTGGAAAAAAAAAAAAGCTCACGCTCTATCGACTTTTTAAATCCACAAGTTCATTTCATGAAAATCCACCCGAGGCAAACTCTGCAGAAACACACAATTAAACTCATAAAAAACATGCAGTGCATTAACCAAACACAAAGCAGGAACATGAATAAAGCTGATGCTTTTAAGCACATATGAAGCAGGCGAGCGTTACAGGAAGCTGAAAAACGGGGGGATGACTCTGCACCAGAATGTGGAGGAAATGAGTGTGCACGCAGCAGGGATTCAGCAGCGCTGCCGCGTCCTGTCACAGCCCCGCGGAACTTTGGCAGCACGGGGCCAAAATATCATCTCTGCAGCTCAGACAAGACAATGAGAAAGTGCGGCGAGTCCTCAGAATAATGCTATTTTTTGCTATTACCAAATGTGAGACGAACCCTCATGAATTGATGGTGACACTCAGGAAGTGCCGATTCCTTTTTTGTGGTTTTCTACATCCTCTGAGCAATCGGAGAGAGCTTAGCCCATGTCCACCACTTATTGTTGTTATTTCATTTGTCTTCTATGAATCATTATTACCCTCTACATACTTTATACATCAACTCATTCACAATAAAACGACATGACGCACTGTCATTGTTCTGCAATGCATGGCAATATTCTGATTACGTATAAGAGATTTTACTTTAAAAATCAATATATTCATTAAATTTACATGACATAAAGATGTGTTAAGAAATATATTATCCTATATATATATACACACACCTGCATTTAATACTAATATGATCCAATAAAGTTAAATAAATGAAATAAAGCCCACGTAGAGAAATACTGTGGCTCATATCTCACCTCACCATTCCTTCCAGACACATCACACATATCAGAGTAAATTACCCATAATTTGAGTTAGCACTACTTTTACCTGTCGTTAATTTTTCCCCGAAAGGAAGCCGACCGAAAAAAAACTGTCCGCCCATGAAAAATGAAAATTGTGTGTCCTAAAGTATAGCTCGCTTTTCGACGAGATGTCACAGCTCATTTAGAAGAAGAAGAAGAACAAAAAGGGTAAAAAAAAAAAGAAAGAAAGCACAGAAGGCGAGTCAAGGAGAAGGATTTGCATCAAGACAAAAGGCTTGATGTGATATGTGTATATTTTGTGCAGAATGTAAACTACTGCAGGTTTTACCAGTAAAAGCAGATATTTACTCCTGCTTGATTAGGACTGGCTCTAAATGTTAGTGCAAACGCAGTAATTCCACAGAGAGATCCCCGCAGAGCATCCTTGATTCAGCAGTAATGACCTCATGAATGTGGCTTCAGAGGATTAAACAAACACCTCTGGGTGCACTTAGAAACCTTTTCCATTTATATTGAATTATCTCTGTATCCCCTGCGCTGAATCACACATCATCAATGCGGGTCTTGTGTGTTTCCCTTGCTGGGTTCAGTCGCACGGACCCTCGCGTTTTGTGACACAAATTGAGTGAATCCGTGGGGACTGCAGAACCACAGCCACAAAACAAGCTGAGCGCTAATGGCCTGGAGCGTGGGCGGTTTATTGTTGCGTTGATAAACCGCCGATGACGCGCGCGTGTGGGGTGAGGGCTGCGTTCACGCGGCGTGGAATACAAAAACAATGCAGAGGGAGATTAAAACACACATGCATGCACACACACACATGCACACACACACTTTCAAGGAGGACAGGTTAGAAGGTGAAGGTGCAGTGAATTTGAAGGTGTCATCATCCTGGTCGTCCTGCGTCACTGCTGCAATAACTCACTGGAGGGTAACACACGACCTCGACACCTAACCCCCCCCAACACACACACACACACACACACACATCTAGGGGACAAGACGGAAAACGTTCTCCACAACCACCCCCTTCCCAAAAGAAAAAAAAAAGTGATTTTAGAAGTTGTGATGCGGTTGGTTCATAAAAATACCAAAAAAAACCTTGAGCCCAGAATTATGTTTTATGATGAGAAGACGAGATAAAACTGGAGGTCTGCGTTAGTCCTTGCACTGAGCTCAGGTCACATCCGTTAATGTGTGTGAATCAATGAACTGAGAGCACACACACACACACACACACACACACACACACACACACACACACACACACACACACACACACACACACACACGCACACGCACAAAGATTAATTTTAAATAAATTGGTATAGTTTTATCCTACAGGTCTATTATTTCTTATGTTTCCTTATGTGATTTTTTAAAATTATTTAAATTTACCATATCAAAATAGGAATTTTCCTTGAAATAAAAATTTTAATTATACCTCCCTTTAAATAAAAATAATGATATATTCATCATTTATTCCACAAATGAGTTTTACCTAGCACAATGTGAGGGTCTAATGTGTTGTTTTGTATGATCTGTAAAGCCCATTGGGGAAATTCAGTGATTTCTGAGCAACACAATTCTTCCAGAATTTGTGATTCTGGGTTATACAAATAAAAGAGAATTGAAATGAATGGAATATATGTTTTATTGTTTGCTTCCCTCTAGACAGAATCAGATTTTCTAAAAAACTTTAGGTTATGTCAGCATTTAACAGTAATTCATTAATTAGAAGATGTCTTTGTTTGCCCTATACTTTCTTGTTTTGCAAGAAATTATATATAATTGATATATATTTGTATAGAATTGTATAACTGGAGGATACAGCGTTAGATGGCAGGTCTAGAAAGTGAAATGATGAATTTCTTTGAGGCAGCAGCTCAGCAGAAACTGCTCGACTTTTACTTCCGATCAGCAGATTCCATCACTGTCACTGGTCCAGACTCAAAGAAGCAGAGAAGATGACACAGCAGAAAAAAAAAAGAAGCTCGGTGGTAAATAAACACGGCGGACCACTTCCCTGTCTAACAGCCTCATACGCATAGACGACCACTACAAGCCGATGTGTTCTGTTCATGAATCATTCTGAATCACGACGGTTACGTAAAACCTTAGGTCGAAACCCGTGACTCAACGTCACTTTGAAGACGATATCTCACATAAACGGATCGGGGAGGGGGGTAATTACTGCAGCGAAACGCAGGCTCTCTGGTTGGACCCGCACGTCGCCCAGAAAATAAAAGCGGTGGCGAGCGAGGCGGATCGCAGCATGTTCCCCCGCTCCATTATCTCATACCAAACCCGGTGAGTCAGCGGGCAGAGGTGGAACCTACCGCAGAGATCGGTGTGAAGGCGTCTCACAGCGATCCCCGACCTGCTGGGAGTGGGTGGACGACAGGCTCATATCTGCAGAACCGTCTATGGCTTCACCAGGCAGAGCTCCAACGGCCATTCAAACATAACACATAATATACAGGGAAAAATTAATGTGTGGTAATAACTGAATGATTTCCATTCTGCAGCATTTACCAATTGGACTTAACTAAAGAAACGTCTGTTGGTATAATTGATTAGTTGCTTTAAACTTCAAGTTACTAAAATCAAGTGTGTGTGTGTGTGTGTGTGTGTGTGTGTGTGTGTGTGTGTGTGTGTCTGCGCTCTGTTGAAGTTCTGGGCCTGATGATGTAGTAAAATCACTACAGATCCATTGATTTTGACTGATTTTTTATATTTTTTTTTCTGCAGAACTGTTCAATGAACAGAATGTCATATTGATCCATGTCATAACTTGGAACAGTTGATTAAGATAAGATAAGATAAGACTTTATTGATCCCACAACGGGGAAATTTGCTTGTTACTGCAGCGTACAAAGTAAAGAAAAGAAAATAAAATAAAAGCTAAAGAAGATAAAAACTATAATAAAAAATAAAAATACACAACACTATGTACAAATTTGTAGAATTAGTTGATCAGCATACACAGTATGCATTATGGACATAAGAATGGAGAAAAAATACTAATAAATAGCAAGAAAAAAGCTAATGCATACTTAAGGTGCGGGGTGTGTGTGTAGAGAAAAGTGACCAGTGGGGAAAAAGTGAGTACAGTGAGTTATAAAGTCTTATTGCTGTCGGGATGAATGATCTGCGGAATACAATGAAGCATTAAATTTGCATTAAACTGAGCTAGAAGCATCCAGGCAAAATATTTTTCACTAAAAGTTGTCACCACACATGTTCTTTGCATCTGAAATACTGTAATGTATTGACAGCTTAACCAACCCACTGAGTAATTCAGAGAAGCTTTTCATACTTTTCTATAAAAAAAAAAAAATGAAGGGTACATACCACTGAAATGGCCATAATTTTTTCTCATGATATTTCTGGCAGAGCAGACACTCCAAAGCCAACATAAATAAATAAAAAGTATGGCAAACCATGTCAGGTTCAACCCATATAACAGAGGTTATTTTAACAGAGCTTGAGAATAAATGTGTGTCTCCTAAAATAAAGTATATTGGTCCTATTTGGATTATAATTTATATAGTGGGGTCGAAACATCCAAGACACTTTTCCATTCAAGTAAATAGATGTGTACTCTATAGTATATACACTGCATTACACTACACACACACATACACACACACTACATGAACATTTCACAGTCTCACATTCCTATTAGAGAAAAAATTCCAGTATCATAATCGAACATATGAAAAATTTTATAGAATTAAAATTATTAATCACAAATTTCCACAAAAACGTCATATTTTACACTTTCCCTGGGTTTTATATGAAGTTGTGATATCCTTAAAATATATAAGGATATGTAGTTGTATATCTCTTCTATGTGCCTGATCTCATTAATATTACTTGAACATACGATAATGATTTTAGTTTATTTTATTCCCAGAGTGAAGCCGACAGTGTGGGTGATTTTACACGTTCAGAATAACATGAGACACCTGTGGGACCATATTTGGAAATAAAAAGAAAACCTGTTCTCTTTTATTAAACTGATAATCCACACTGTTAATTGTGATTTAAAATGCAGGTAGACCTCTTCAGTCATTGCACGAAACAGTGTGCAAACATATTCAGAACAGTTTATGCATCATTCACTGTCTAAATAATTCACATATATTAATAACTGCATGTTTTTAACGCCTCAGCCTTCTTTTAATATTACAAATTTGCGCCTAGTTATCCTACATGATTACTGGAAATCGCTGATATTTCACCTGGTTTGTGCTGTACCTGTTCCAGTTTAACTGAATCAGAATTCTAAGAAGTGGCTCTGATCAAACCGACATCTGTCAGCTGTGAAGCGTCTTGTGTCCATTTATCAGAAAGATCTTTGCCTCGTATTACGTAACGCGACATCCTCAGACAAGATAAAAGTCGTTCTGTTGAAATTCAAAGTGCCGGAGTCCTGTTTAAAGTCAACTATTTGCAATGTCGCTGTGATAACTGGTTGGATTTCACTTCACCTGGATCGGTTTCTGCCTCGATATCACGGTGGTCACAGCGGCTCCTGCAGTGGAGGAAAAGTTCAATAATCTGCAGAGCACTGGAAGGAGGCATGAATGACTACAATCACATTTGGGGCTCTTGTGCATGTAAAATATTTTACCCAAAATGCATTTTCACTGCCTGCTTTTCCTTTTCAGAGAGATGTGACAAGATGTTTCCCGGCTGCTGCTGATTTACCGTATAAGACCCTTCATGCAGCCTCTGTCTGCAACAGGTGGTTTTAGGTCCTGTCTCTTTAAGACTCCTCCCCCTGAGGCATAGCTCCGCTCTGATTGGTCAGTTCCTGAACTTGCATATGCTTCTGTTTCTCTTCATTCACTCAAAGTTAAGGCTGGGGGATATAAAAACAATAACTATGAATTAATAGCTGAGTTTCAATTAACCCTTTTAAGGGTAAGGAGGTGTATATTTAAAAAAAAATTAACCATCAGTTCCAAATAATCACCAAGTCTGATTCGTTTATTTTTTTTTAAATCAATAAATAAAATTGAGGCTGCACATTTTTTTGTGGAGTTAGATTCTTTCAACACGCCCACAAATGGATCTGTTCAGTAGTCTTTGTCCTGACTGCATCATTGTTGGCCTCAAATACGATACGATAAAGACATAGAGATATTATCCTCTATGGTAATATTGCTTAATGTTGATTGATATGAAATTGAAACTTTCTGTCATAAAATATGGAGTAAAACTCAGGAGAAGCAGCTGTGAGACGTTTAACCAACTGTCGTCCTATTTTAACATTTTAAGTCATACAGTGGTTATACTGGTTTATTTAAAAAATGTGCTTTTGTCTGGAACAGAATAATCTCTGGTCTCAAACTGCTGCCTCGTCTCAAATAAAAGCCAGATCTATTAAGTGATTGAAAAGAATAAACAGCCCATCTATTATTTGCTAAT